>CM034352.1:25377045-25977045 GCA_019925275.1 Mytilus edulis
TACTGAATTGCTTTTAGAAACGTTCCGTTAATACCAATATTCATCAGCTTATACCACAACATGTCCCGATTAACATTATCAAAAACCTTCTTTGCATCCACAAAGCACACGACGGCATCTTTCCTTTGTAACTTTCTTTTTTTTAATAATTGTTGTTTGTACATATAACATGTATAAATGATCCAAACAGCTTCGGTTACGTCTAAATCTATTTTGGCCTTTTGCTAACATGTCATTTTGTTCTAACCAATTTGTCAATCTTTTATTCAAAATATCCGCATATATTTTGCACGTGGTATTAATGAAATTGGACGATATTCAAGTGGATTAAGGAAATTTATTTTCGGTTTCGGAATCGGAGAGATCAGATTGGTTAACCATTCACTAGTAACGTGCCCTTCTATGAAACAAAACTGAATAATTTTATATAGCAAGTCTATACACGTGTTATTTCGCAAAATATCACTCGGTGTTTCATCAATGCCTGCCGATTCACCTTGCTTAGCTCGAAAAACGGCCTCATCCCTTTCTATAGCTCAAGTTCAGTTGTATCAATATTATTGTCATTAACTATATTATTCCTATTTTGAAGTTTAAATTATTATTTGTTTGTTTTCCCTTTTTCTTATACAGAGTCAATGTCTCTTATAATATTTCCTGTTTCTGATCGAATTTGAAAAGTCTGTCTCGATTAGCGATCATTGGCAAGTCCTAATTTGTGTCCTAACACTACCGACACAGATAAATCTTCTTCATATTTAGACCTTTTTCTCGAAATGACTACTGACGGTAGGTTAAATAACAAAATTTCGGACAAACGCGATGATTTTAATTTTCCTATAGTTAACTTTCCATTTCTGTGTAGCAACATCCCAGCGGCACCAGAATAGGAGTATATGTGTCTCAATTGATACGTTACTGTAGAGCTAGCTGAAAGTACGTTGATTTTGTTGAACGAGGAAAACTGCTTTCTCAAAAGTTGCTAAGACAGGGCTATAAATCAATCAAATTAAGGTCATCACTCAAGAAATTTTACGGTCGCCATCATGAGCTGATTGGCCATTATGACAAAAGTGTGTCAGAAATTATATGTGATATTCTTCTTCAGTCATAATAACCTTCCATCATTACCGGATTTAACAAAAAAATGACACGACGGGTGCCGTATACGGTGCAGGAAATGCTTACCCTTCCGGAAAACCTGATTTCACTCCCGGTTTTTAGTGGAGTTCGTGTTGTTTCTCATTTATTATTTATAACTGTTGATGTAAATGTCTTTTGGCTTTACGAGTCTTTGTTTACGCCTTGGTTTTGATTGTTATTGTCTTGCATATAGACTTCAAAAATTCAGGAGAACGCATTTCCAATTCTTTAATAAGTAAATGTTTCAGTTCGATAAAAGCCTTATTCATGTCTTTACTGCGGTTTAAAGCAACTTCAATTCGATATATAGTATACATTGTGCATATTTTCACTAGAAAAAGGTTCGTTATTCAATCCATCAAGCTCGAACTTTATTGGACCTTTAACCCGATTTGCTCCTATACCGCTCTCGTTTTGATCTACTTCTGACATATCAATTCTAACTTGTTTGCCCCATTCTAACAAAGAAAGGTCCGAAATCTCGTAGACCTGTTAAAATAGGATGTGAGACTGAAAAAACATGCTGCTAAGGAATTTTAGTCTCACATCCTAAGATAACCGTATAATCCTCCGATTTGTAAATTTACCGATTGTGTCCTATTCCCGTGTAGAATATTTTGACAGAGTATAAACTTGCATAAGGGATAGTGCATGGATAACACCGAGATTGCTCCTGTGGGAGTTCATGCGATTTCATGATTTTTTGTTTCTTATGTTTATTTGTTTCTTCTAACAGATCTACGAGATTTCATCATCGGAAAACTATAGTCGCCTTTTTTCATCCTATAAATAAAAAGGACATATGATATGATTATGAATGAGACAACTATCCAAAGAAACCTAGTGACATATATGTAAAAAGCTATGTACTCATATTTGTTTAGTTTATACATCATAACAAGAAGACATTGTCATTGATAAACGTACAAAAACGCACAATTTTCTCTTCTATACATTTTTTGTATCATGTTTCCGAAACGCTGAACGACAATCGGTTCAGAGGGTGTATATTAACTACCAACCTCACGTATCTATGAGCTAAACAAGGGAGGGCCTCAAGGTAGATTAGCGAAAGCTAATTGAGTCACCCTCTGTAAATAAAGTCATTACTTACTTACTTACTTACTTAAACACAAAAAAGGAACCGTTAACTTTTCATATATTTACCTTTTCCCTCAGTATTACCATTTAACAGAATATATTTTCCCTAAGTATTATCATATAACAGAATACCTTTTCCCTCAGTTATATAATTTATCAGAAGACGGACAAAGGAAAATATAATTGTATAATAAACGAATATCACGAAAGAGTATTTGTAAACCTGTATTCTTACAATATATTATAAATTGATATAACATTTATGCACTTATAAAAAGTCACATCAGTACCATGTTTGTGTCCCTCTCGCAGACGGCGGGAATTTCAATCCTTATATCATTTTGATTATCCCATCATTTTTTGTTCCAATTTACGTGCTATAAACATAAGACCATAAATGTTATATATTCATTGTACAATACTACTATATATACAAATGCTTATAAAAACAAAATCCGTACCCTTAACATAGTACGATTGTGAAATAAAAAGATTTGGATGCTCGAAATAAATAGTTAAATTTATTTACTTAAAAGTACTGTATCAATACCTCTGACATTGGTAGATTAAGCTATAGTTGAAGAGTCACTATCAATTCGGGATAAAGGCGCAGAAAAAAGGAGACAGTTTAGAATAATTCTATTCAACACAACCAGTTGAACATGTGTACATGGTATACGATATAAGATTTATTTGTCATGATTTCATTTTGACAATGATAATTGACACCGTTAAGATTGAGAACTTCGTGTGATTGCTGATAAGATACTAGAAATATGCAGAGCTGTTCTGGCAAATCAAGTTCAACCATCCGATAAGTCACATGACACGAACAGGCGTACCTCCAGACGAAATTCTACACGACGAAACTTAGATATATTTCTTCCTGTGATAGTGATATAACATCTATACCTTCGAGTCATTCTAACATTTTTGCAATTACAAATATCAACAGTTCGAACTGTATTTATACCGAAAGCGACGAAACTGATTTTTCTACATTTCAAGTTGGTGAAAACGAAACGAAAAACACTGACTCAATAGAATGCACACTGTGGTTTCTACTTTTACTACAATAAAAACGTACTTCTCGTAAAAATTATATTCTTTAAAAAATCAGTATACTTTTTTGTAGACGAATTCCCAACTGTGCCATTGCAAGGGAAATTGACTTGAAAGCGTACCTTAAGTTTGTTTCCAACATATGACAATTTTTTGATGGTGTTATATTGAATTTTTGAATTTTCAATGTGAAAATGTGATAAAAACATACTTTTTCTACCGATTATATGATGATCCCGATCGAAACGTAAAAATGAACCATGCATATATAAAAAAGAAGATGTGGTAGGTATGATTGCCAATGAGACAACTGTCTACAAGAGATCAAAATAACACAGATATTAACAACTATAGGTCACCGTACGGCCTTCAACAATGAGCAAAATCCATACCGCATAGTCAGCTATAAAAGACCCGGTATGACAATGCAAAACAATTCAAACGAGAAAACTAACGGCCTTATTTATATATAAAAAATGAACGAAAAACAATTATGTAACACATAAACAAACGACAACCACTGAATTACAGGCTCCGGACTTGGGACAGGCACATACATAAATAATGTGGCGGGGTTAAACATGTTAGCGGGATCCCAATCCTCCCCATAACCTGGGACAGTGGTATAACAGTACAAAATAAGAACAAACTATAAAAATGTGTATTTCAGCAGCTGGTTAACATAGGAACTTGTTTGTATGATTTGGCTGCAGACATAGCAATTGATTGTTATCATTATGGACTAGATTTTTATAATTATGATCATGTAACAATACTTTAGGACGCTTTTGTATGTACTGGTGTTGAAAGATGGACAATAAATTGTTTGATAGACATGATTAAAACTAAGCTTACACTTAGAACTTATGATACAAATGTTAGATTTGGTTTATTTATCTTATTATACTCAGTGTTATTACTAAATATGTTGTTTAATGCATTTGTTGTAGTTTAATTGGTTGCTGTTGGTAGTACATTTTATTGTTATTGTCATATTGTTAAGATTATAATGACGAAAAAGTGAAGTATTGAAATGTCACTTTTTGGTCCCTCTTAAATCGAAATGAAATTCTAAAATCAAAAAGTTTTACATATTGCAAAACAACATCTTTTAGATCGGACTTCAAGTGTAAAGTTCTATATACATGTATAGTTTTTTCATTGAAACGAATATCCTTTATTTCCCTTATGGTGTCAAACATCTTGTATTTACTAAATTGGAACATTTAAGGGGGTATAAGTATGATCATCGGAAAATATACTATCTACTTTTACTTTCTACGTAACCGGATAAAAAAAAATCGGTGAGTTCAGCGTTACTTTCGGTTTTGAAAGGCCTATTTTCCATTTATGTACATATTCAATTTACAGTCGCGTTTCGTATTTATGTTGAACTTTATTTAAAAAAAAAAATTACAGCAGTAAAGACTAACATTAAGATATTTATTTTTTATTCATTCACATTACATGATAGTGAAGTAAAGTTAAAGGTTCAGATTTTGTGTGAAGCGTTTTCTTATCCGGTTCACTCATAGATTCTATGGTTGGTTTTTTTTTATAAAAAAAAAGATAACACACAAAAACTTATGGGATCGCATGAACTTAAAAAGGAACATTTCAAGTGCTATCCATGAACTACCTCATGCATGTTTACACTCTATCAAAATGTCAGAATCGGGAATAGATATCAAAACATGGTATCGGCCATGCATTTAAGTCGTGATTACACCGTTTAACTTATGTTATGTCGATTTCAGTCTGTATCCCTCCTATCCCTGTTAGCGCAATTTGTTGTGCAAAGAGCAAAATACTGTTAAAGTCTGTTAAGTATGATTTCGCGCGAGCTCAACGTTTTAATGGACATTTGTAAATGTCATACGATGGGGCAGAAAGTATGTTAATATGGAAAAATGCAGGATGGCAATCGGAAAGAAATGGCGCCAAGTACATCAAATTACGTGCTATTAGATTCATGAAATAACAACGGCCAGACAAAGTTTAATTGTAGTACAAAAATAATATTCTATATTTAATCTTAAAAAATCAAGTTTCAATTCTTCAACAGTAAGTCAACGACTTGAATTAAATAAGCATTGGACGTAACAGAAACTTATAGAAAGGAAATATGTCATCTCACGAGAAAAAAAACCACTGTAATACAATAAAGTGGATCTGACCCATATTCTATTATATTCAATCTTAGTAATTTATTTGATATCGAAAGTAGAACTAGACATCAATACCAAAGCGAAAGTAAAATAACATTGTTGTCCTTGCCAACAAATATATGATGCAAGCTTTAAACATGAAGTGTGTCGTCCTAATTGTTTTCATCTTAGGAATATTAGTATCTAGTGGAGCTTGTGAAGGACCAAGAAAGGTATTTAGCATTCAAATACTTGTAATTTAAAAGACGGTTTTAGAAATGACAATTGTAGTTAAGCAACATTAATAATCAAATGCAATATTTTATTTATATAATGCAGGTCGCTAACAGGATATTTCATTCTTTTAAAGAATTATGGTTTATTGTATTATTTTAATTCTTCAGTCTGCTGTTAGTTAACAACCAGAATGGAATAATGGCATGTGTGGTTTAATACCAGTTAGTATTAATTCTAGGTTTACTTTCGATTTCACATCAACATGGCTCGTTTTCTGCTGGATAAATATGTAGGTCAGATCACGATGTCTATAATTTACTTTCAATGAAATATCTATTTTCATTAAAATGCTGTTTCAACATTGAAAACATTTCTCATTCCTCCATATTCTTTACTTATCTGCCTGTCCGAAGGATACGGCTGGATAAGGAACAATTGCCAAAAAGGTCAAGGAATTATACGTTTCCTAAACATGAATAAAATTGAGAATGGAAATGGAGAATGTGTCAAAGAGACAATATCCCGACCAAATAGCAGACAACAGCCGAAGGCCACCAATGGGTCTTCATTGCAGCGAGAAACTCCTGCACCCGGAGGCGTCCTTCAGCTAGCCCCTAAACAAATATGTACAATAGTTTAGTGATAATGGACGTCTAGTCCAAATAATTATGACGTCTTGAAAGGCTATTATAATTTTTTTCTTTGACGCCTTACAATTATAATAGCCTTTCAAGACGTCATAATTATTTGGACTAATGGACGTCATACTTAACTCCGAATTATACACAAGAAACTTAAATTAAAAATCATACAAGACTAGCAAAGGCAAGACATGAATATACATATAAGATAAACATATACAATTGGTGCATGAGGGAGATACATTATACATATAGTACAAATCAAGTCAGTAAGGACGCATAACGTTTGACCCGATGACAACGTCGGGGAATTCCAGTCTTTGAGCAATTAAAAAGATCCAGTACTAGACAATTAAAATAACACTTTATAAAGTTCGTGTGACAAAAGCACTTTTATGAATAAACCTTCAGCAGGAAAGCAATAAATTAATACAAAAATGTATAAATACCTGAATGCATGAAGAGATTAAATTTGCCTTTTTTTACTTTTTCGATTATAGCGTCACTGATGAATCTTTAAAGTGAATGCTGTTCTCGAACTGTCCATTGGTAGTGTACTGATCGAAAACATGAGTTATCAATAGTTAGAATTTGTTCCGAGTCGCGTTAAGTAATAAAGAGAGAAAAACGGATATGTTGTACGATTACACAACTATCACACCAAAGTTGAAATGAAGTTTATAAAAGCAATCATAGGCAACCATACAGACTTCAACAAGTAGAAAATCTATACCGTTAAGTAGACTATAAAAGGCCTCGACATGAAAAATAGGAAACATTACAATTGAGAACACACTTATATAAACAGTTTAAGAAAAACAAATATGACAGACCTAAACCGACGTAAACTAATGAACTACAAGCTTCCAGCAGTGAGCACGACATAAGCTTATAACGAATGTCGAAGGTTTAACTATTTTTAAAGGCGGTAATCCTCCCCTTAAAATGGACGGTGATGTAAAAGTACCAAATTAAAAACAAGTCAGTTGAATTGTGGTTAATTCATCAGATTGATACAAAGCAGAAAAAACACTGACCGGATGTGGCAGGTATTACACAATTTTGAGATTACTAACAGCTAGTTCAAAGCCAATAACAACTTAAAAAAAAAACAGTTATCCAAGACTCTTATGTAGGTTCTTTGAGATTTTTTTATATCGTGCGCTTGGTGCCGGTCTGATGATTCAAGCCTCTGACAACTGATTTATTTTTTAATTTGACTTAATGTTATGTAGTTACATCCCTCATAACTCAAATTTATTGGAATGGTCAAAATGATAAGCATGTTTAACCCTGTCACATGCATATGCCTATACCAATCATGATTTTATAAATCAGTGGTTGTTGTTAGTTGTCGGCTGCCATATTTGTTTATCGTGAATTGTTTTAGCATAAATCAGGCAGACTCTTATATATAGTCTAATTGACAATCATACCTTAAACCCTTCTTTTTATGTAAATCATTTCACAATATTGATAACAAACTTCTCCAAAGAACACAATTTTTTAAATGTTTTTATACTTTATTTATTTTAGACGTATTCAAACAATGCCATTGCAAGAAGCTTTGATGTTGAAGCTTTCTTCAGGTACGGAAAACAATTTGTAGGAGGCATTATAACGAATGATCTAGGTGCAAAAATTATAATGAACTGCATTAGAAAAACATTGTGTTTTTACAGTAACTATGATGACCCTGATCGAAACATGAAATGCTCAATGTATATCATTAAATGTATTTATAAGCAGCTGGCTGACAAAGGAACTTGTTTGTATGATCTGGCTGTAGACACAGCTATTGATTTACATTGTAATGGACTTAATTTTCATAAATATGACCATGTTACAATTCTTTTGGACGTTATTGCATGTGCTGGTGTTGATACATGGACAAAGAATTATTTGCAAGAAATGCTGAAAAATTAGATATTCTGCGTCCGTTTGTTCTTTAAGTTTATCTCGTGTGTAAATGTTCGAATTAGCTGTTTACTAAAATATATTGTTTAATGTGTTTTTTGTAGTTTGGAGATTTTTTTGTGGTAACATAGTTTGTTCATCATATCTTGTTATAAATTACTAATGATGACAGAAAAGATGTACAGGAAGGTCACTTTTTTGCCGCTTGAAAATATAAATCGTCAAGTATTATAAAACTGTCAAGTAGCGTCTTCAATATGGTTACCATTTATATTATATAAATAAGTATTGTTATTTTAGACAAATGATCTCATACATTTGCGTCACAACTTCAAACATCTTTTCAACAAGTACTAAACAAATCCAATATCTGTCACAATACTGTCATTTTGATACCTTGATATTTATATAGATATATACAGCACTCTCAGTTTAAACAAAACTTATCCAAGAAAGTTGATGTTGGTTGAGTTTTTTTTCAGTAGGGCTTTAGTATGACTGTCATATACGTGATTCTTTGGTAAATCTTTGTAAAGTGTAGTTGTTATGTACTTTCTTTATACTTTTTTTGCAATAATTAATCATTCGGTGTTTAAAATTAAAAGTACATGAGAGTGTGTTCAATTTCAAGTTAACATATTATCGCTGGTGGTTTTCTTTCTGTCAGTACCAAAACATATATAAAACATTACATATATACATTGTATTTTGTACAGATACTAGAAGTTGACTTTTTTTTTCTATTGTCAGGTGTCTGTCTAATTGGTGTGTTTCACAATAACTATGCAATTATACGGGTTTTCTCTCTCGAAATGCTGGATTAACCTTGATACAACCCGTGACCAATTCAATTAACAAAAAGGAACAGTATTCAAGTAATTAGCTAATTTACTTAAATTCTTCGTTTCCATTGTTTTCCTTGTTTTTTGATTGGTTGAGGGAGGGAATCATTGAGATTACAAAGCCTGGAAATGACTGAAAAATCATAATTTTAAGACATTGAAACAAAAGAAAAATCAACAGTAGTTAACGGCTGATCAAAAGTCATAAATTGGTTATGCGAAAACAAATCTGTTTAACAAACTAAATCGGAGGAAATAGTATTTACTTTTATAAATTGTGACTTGGAAGGAGAGTTGTCTCATTGGCACTCATACCACATATTCCTATATCTATACCATATACGAGGAACACCACGAAACAACAGAAACACTGAATTGCAACAAAATCAAAAACGCCAACATACATAGACAAGGCCTATTTGGTAACAACTGCCAAATTCCGGACTTGGTATAGATCATTTTAAGAGGGTTGAACCTAATTAAATGACTAGCAAAACCTCCCGCTTGTATCGCAATGTTACAAATACCGCTAAAATGACAACACTACGTGTCAGGAATTTTTCACCAATAAAATAAAGATAATTCAGGACAGAGAAATTCACAAATAATTAATATAAGATATACTAGTATAACGAAACTCCATAATAACAAAGAACACCTCCCATGAATTTACAAAAGCACATCAGGACACAACGATTGAAATATAAACTGTGCGTTTCATCAATGGACCAACGCTACAAAATGTAACCCAACTCTTACTAAGTTTATATCATCACAGGTAAATTTCTAGAAATAAAAAAGATTTGATTTATTTATAAACACGTATTTATAAAATTGAAACTAGGTTTCAAATGTGGTTATTTTATGTTTTTAAAAATGATGAGAATATTCCAATGGAATTGTGTTTATAATGGTGTAATAATTTGTATTTTTCTAACCATGTCGGTTTTACTCCCAAATCGAACTGTGTTTTTCATTAGTATTTGATTAAATCATTGACGAAGTAAAAAGATGTGCAAAAAAATTTATTAAAGTTTGATAAATTCTCTAAAGAACGAAAACATCAATAGGCATAGTTTGATTTGATGAATCGGTTATGTGTGTACAAGACAAAATTTGGTTTGGTGAAGTCGCTTTGTATTTAGAAGACACATTATGCTTCCATGAATGTGATGTATATGTAAAAAGTGAAATAAAAAAATAGTGAACTTCGAGGAAAATCAAATTCTCAAACACAACAGACAAATGGACACCAACTGGCAGATTCCTGACTTAGAACAGGCATTTTCCTATATATACAAAATGGTTCGTTAAACCGTATGAGTTGATGAATTAATTGTGTATGTACATGTCGCAGTATGATTGTGTGAATCCATTGTGCGCGTAAAAGACATAATGTTTTTTAATCTACTTTACTCTTGCAAGATACAGTATGAATTATTTTGATGAGTTCAGTGTTTTACTATGTGTGAAGCAGTCGGAGTATGATTTTATGAATCCGTTGTAGGCATACAAGAGAGTATGATTTGAACAATCTACTGTGCATGTACAAGAAGCGGTATGGTTTGGTGAATTCGCTCTGTATGTACTAGACACTGTATGATTTGATGAATCTAATAAAAGTTTTTTAGTGACACAAAAGTATTCAAAACCATAATTTCGAAACATAGGGATATCAGGAACAAGCATAGGGTTATTGTTATCAATGATTGTAATCAGTAGTCGTAATTAGCTGTAATCGATTACATTTTGCATCGTTATCCTATGTAGTCAATAATCATGTAATTTATAATTAAAATGTAAAAACAGGTGTTGTCTTATCATGATTACTTTTAGATTACAATCCTATGATTACTTGCGGATAACAAATTTTGTATATGAAAAAGAAAAACAAACTTTTTTATGTACAATATATAAATAAAAATATTTGAAGTATGATCGAAAAATCATCAAACTAGTATTCAATATGATGCACCAATGTTCAATGTGATTTATCATATCACCTATACAAGTCTAGTATCACTGGGGTAAAGCTGATGACCGTAACTGCATTCACGGTCATCCCAAGATGTCGGATGAAAAATTAGGTCAGTTTCTGTATTGTCTGTTAAAGTGTTTCTATATCATTTTCTTTACAAATCATACATTGAAACGATGTAAATTTATAAAAGAATCACTCGGAAATCACTTATTACTTCTGAGAAATGTTCATGAAACGGGAAATTCGATTTGAAAAAATCGCCAAGATGACCGTAAATCACAATCGAGATGACCGTAACAGAATCAGCGATTCATAACAAGGCTGACCGTAACTGCTTTTAAGATGACCGTAATTTGTAAATGATGACCGTAACTTTTAAAGGATGACCCTCAATTCTAAAAAATATCCGTATTTATATAACTATCTTTTTGTATCAAATGATTAATCGTGTTGGTATACACATATTAATATGAGAGTTTTATCCTATAGGTTGAAGAAAATAAGACGTGCTTCAAATGCAAAGATTACCATATGTATCTTTTTTACAGTAGAGGGTTTAATTTTTAAAATGAATTTGCCAAAAGACATGCAAATGAACAGGAAGGGAAAACATGCTACAAAAGCGCGATAAAATGACACCTTACAAGCATAATGAAAAAAATGCGGTGCACAGTTCAACTGCTCGACAAAAGATTTTTTGTTTGTTTCTAGGATTCCTTTTAATGACATATAATAAATACACATTTTTTAAAATGCCAAAAAATTGCATGTACACCCATTGATATTATATCGTCTTTCATTTTGTCGTGCAAATAAAATAACAGAAATATTTTGAAAATATCATTCGAATAAACTAGTGAAGGTGAGCTCCAGCAAAGTAGATCCTTAAAATAGTATTGTACGAAAAGCGTATCACAAGGAGGAACGTTGTCAATTTGTATATACAATGTATACAGAAATGTTATTCATACAGTCAGGATTCTACTTCTTCAAAATTATCTCCCCATTACGCCAGTTCATGCTCACAATCGTAGAAATGGAAGCCATTGTAGGGATGACGCTCTGCCAATTTTGCTCTTGAAAACTGATAAATTTATCCACATAGCACCATTACGATCGATCGTTATATGTCAGTTATATTTTAAAGGACAAATGTATCTACTAGCTAATGAGCATTAGTTAATGATCTTGTCTGCATTGATTCAACTTAACAATATTGTCTGTTCGGATGTCAAATGGAATTTTTGAAAATTCTTAAGCATTTAAAAAAATTCTAATTAAATATTTCGTGGAAGGGCAGACTAAACAATTTTAGTGGTTGAAGATTATAAACCCTTGTTATCACACACAAGAAAATCATATTTTTTCGAAGATATCCATTTTCATCATCCAAATTAAAAGACTGTCGTCAAGTACTTTTAGAAAAAATAGCTATTCGAACACACCTACTCTGTTTTTGTGATTCATTAGATAGGTATCTCACTTGACCCATATATTTCATCTTTTCGTACTGTTGTTATAAAGTCAACCTGTAGCTTTGATATATAATAATGATAGAATCTGAAGCGAGATGCTATATAAAATACTCTTGCTTTGTACGTTTTAAAGACAAAATATACACCCAAACATGCCCTAACATAAAAAGGTGCACTCGATTTTTCTCTTTTCGATACAATCGTTACCTGTTTTGGGGAATTTTTTCTTGATTCACATAATGGAAGGGCAGACACGAAAATTTCTGAACTAAAAGATTGATATGTTCTCCGTCCGTGATAAAAAAAATCGGAGGTTATGCATTTTCTACATCCAACTTATAGATACTATATATAAAAAAGAAGATGTGGTATTATTGCCAATGAGACAACTATCCAGAAAAGACCAAAATGACACAAACATTAACAATTATAGGTAACCGTAAGGCCTTCAACAATGAGCAAAGACCATACCGCATAGTCAGCTATAAAAGGCCCCGATAAGAACCATGTCGTCGACTTGATATCTTATTGTTTTGCATTACTATGTAATAGATACATTGAAAACTTATGCAAATGGTGTTTTTAAAATAAGAAAATTGTCGTTTAATTTGTTTCTATTAACTTTTTAAAATTTTGTTACTATATCAAACATTACAGTTAACATTTATCGCTTTCTCGATACACACAGAGCTTCGGTTCTTTTGTTCTATTTCAAAAGTGTTTCCGCCTGCATATATCAAGACAAATTAAGATTTTAATCTGCTTCCTCTGGAACCATACACATGGGCTCGATTACCAAATATTCGTATGTATTATTAATGTTTTTAATGCTCCATTTATTGGCATTATGTTTTTCTGGTCTGTGTGTACGTTCGTCCGTTCGTCTGTTTGTTTGTCCAGCTTCAAGTTAAATAAAATTGAAACTTAGTACACATTTTCCCTATAGTATGATCTTTTTAATTCTAATGCAAAATTACAGTTTTATCCCATTTTCATAGTCCACTAAACATAGAAAATGATAGTGTAGATGAGGCATCCGTGTACTAGGGACACATTCATGTTTCTTCAAATTTTCGTCGTATCGCTGTCAATTTGTGTTAAAATTTTAACGTCGATATCAATAAATATTTCATTGTTTACGAGAAATATGCAATTTACTATCATTGTTATAAATCCTAAATATGGCCAATTATATTGTAGTTTAAAAAAAGAAATTTATGAAACATATTTATATCCGCTAACCGAGCCCCTATTGAGATCGACAAACTCAACAAAAAAGCTTTGAATACAATACGGATATTTCTTAGAATTGATGGTCATCCTATAAAAGTTACGGTCGTCCTATATAAATTACAGTCAGTCTTTTACAAATTACGGTCATCCTTTACAAGTTACGGTCATCTTTTAACCAATCACGGTCATCCTTGTTTTATGTTACGGTCATCTTGAAAATATTTTGATTATGATTTACGGTCATCTTAACGATTTTTTCAAATCGAATTTCCCGTTTCATGCACATTTCTCGGAAGTAATTAGTGATTTTCGAGTGATTCTTTTATAAATTTACATCGTTTCAATGTATGATTTGTAAAGAAAATGATATAGAAACACTTAAACAGACAATACAGAAACTGACCTAATTTTTCATCCGACATCTTGGGATGACCGTGAATGCAGTTACGGTCATCAGCTTTACCCCAGTGAAGTTGGGCATGTAGAGTGAGATTTATTTTGTAACCGGTTTACTAAACCAGTTCACCTTTCCAAATTCTTCATAGTGAGATTTAGTTCTTGTAATATACTACTATTCTTTGAAGGTATTTTATGTTCCTTGATAAGAAATAACTTCTGATATTTTAACTTTAACTTCAATTTTAGTTAACATAATATTTAAGTAAAATTTTACATGCAAATTTAATAGCATGCATTATAATAACATTGAGTTCTAATTTAAACTTTGACTAGAACACACCCGCGAAATCGCGGGCATTCAGAGCGTAGTTAAAAGTATGTAAAGTGTTGTTAGAAGTTTTATACCTCCTCCTTCATTTCCAAAATTCCCAATTTTTGGTTTTGTATCAATTTCAATATGAACATACATTTAGGATGTTATGAACATTTAAGTAAGGAGCCTGTAGTTCAGTGGTTGTCGTTTGTTTGTGTGTTACATATTTGTTTTTCGTTCCTTTTTTTGTACATAAATAAGGCCGCTAGCTTTCTCGTTTGAATTTTTTTACATCGTCATTTCGAGGCCTTTTAAAGCTGAGTATGCGGTATGGGCTTTGCTCGTTGTTGAAGGCCGTACGGTGACCTATAGTCGTAAATTTCTGTGTCATTTTGGTCTCTTGTGGAGAGTTGTCTCAACATGGCAATCATACCACATCTTTTTTTTTGTTATCAATGAATTTTGTAAAATATTTAATGAATGGAGAATTTCAGAAAAGGTATCAAAAGTTCACATGAATAATTTTAGCGCTTATCTGTATATTACTATATAAATAAAGTGTATTTACTTTCAATTCTTAGTTTAGTAATCGATCCATGGTGGTCAATTGACATAGTATACAGACCCTCTCCATTTAATAAACTCTGAACAGAATTAAAATACACTTTATTCGTACTATTTGTTTGTTCAAAGTATACAGAAAAACGAAAACCGGAAGTATAATCTGACTTACAATTTCGTCCAATGACGGGACAATATCCGGATGCCTTTTTTCTCCCAAAATAACTCAATCTGAATAATCATATGAATGGATGACAAATGCGACTATGCACTGTACATATAGGACACAGAGTCGTGTTGATTAATTTATTGTGGAAAGAAGAGAAGCGACACCAAAAATGAGGTCTTCTCGTTTAATAGTATAGATAATCAACATAAATGAGCCCACTTAATTAATGATGGAATTAAGAACCATATATATTTTTTACAATTTGAATAAATTTGTTTTTCCATATTTATTTTGATATGTACTTTCTTACTATATCAAGTATAGAAATTCTCAAACGATTATAAAGATAATGTTAATAGGCTACTTCTATCTATAGCCGGTATTATTGCAATTTCAACAATTACGTCGTAACTACAATCCCCTTCCCTTTCATGAATGTGACCTACCGAATTAGACTATTTACCGGATTTGTTATCTAATAAACAACACGACGTGTGCCACATGTGGAGCAGGATCTCCTTACCCTTCCGGAGCGCCTGAGATCATCCCTAGCTTTTGGTGGGGTTCGTGTTGTTTATTCTTTAGTTTTCTATGTTGTGTCATGTGTACTATTGTTTGTCTGTTTGTCCTTTTAATTTTTAGCAATGGCGCTGTCAGTTTATTTTCGATTTATGAGTTTGACTGTCCCTCTGGTATCGTTCGTCCCTCTTTTAAGGGCATCCGATACAGTTTCAAGGGAGTTAACTCTTGGCGCGACGTTAAGGGTTTGAATTCCCGCAAAACGTCACTTTTTTCGGGACGTTATGCGTGTAATTTTCCGTAATAAGAATCGTAATAGGGAATTTCGATGCTCCAATGTCTGTTTCTCGCGCATGCTAACTTCTACGCCATTAATATTAGTGCATTTGATTCTAACAGAATAACAGTCTAATAATATCATAAGAAATAAAATACATTATTGTTTTTATGAGATCTTCAACTAAATATCGTATAGTGAGCAACCGCAAGACGACTGACCCTTTTGGTGTTACTAATATCATGCATTTTTATTATCATTCATCATCAATGATTTGGTCCGGATCCGATTTTCTGACATTTTATTACAGCACAATAAACCAATGATATTTTAATACTAGTAATACCGAAAAAGTAGATTTCCTTTCTGAACAATTTATTCAATTTATTTATGTTAAAAAAATAATGGTATGCCGCTAATATAAACAATCATGATACAACTTTTATAAAAGAACAAAGTTCCTATTTCCTCCACTTTGCACGTGTTTTATCTCACAAAAGGCAATAGCCAACAATATGTTTATACACCCGTAAAATTTTTGACGGGACGAATTATGGTATACAAATGCCCGCGTCCGTCTGTCCGTCGTAAACATGGTACAGGATATTATCCAAATTTCATTAAACTGTACATGGTTGTTTTTTTTCAGTCATGATGGTCAAACGATCTGCATAATTTTTGAGTTACAGGACTTTGTAACTAAAACAATTTTTTTTTTCATAGTTCTTGCTGTATCTCAAAAACGATTTATGACTATTGCTTAAACCTTTACACACTTCTTAGTTATATTAATCAGAAGATCTGTATACACTTTTTGAGGATGATTCAAAATTTCATTTTAGAGTTATTGAGTTTATGACAAAAGGAAGGGGGTTTCACATGTCGTGCCGTATCTCAGAAACTATTTATAATTATTACATAAAAAGTCACATTCTTTTTAGTTAAATTATTCTTAAGATCTGTATTCTTTTTCGTGATGATTCTTTAATTCATTTTTGAGTTCTTGAATTTTTATTGGGCTTCAATTTGGGGATCATATAAAACATTTTGTGATATATAAACTTTCTATTGAGCAAGAATAACGAATGAGTCAGGATATACTTAATTAGCATGACTTCTTGTACAACCCACGTGTTATCTTAAAAACTTGTATTATGTTTTTTTCATAACACGACGGACGTATCATGCGATCGTAGCGCAGCTGTTTATTTTTCCTTTATATTTTAGTATAAATATATTAGAGAAATGACAGAATAACAGCAAATACAATGCAATTTCTAATATAATTAATATTTCCAAATGGCATAACTCTTTTAATAGTTGAAATGCACTGATTTTCGAACGTGGCCATGCGATATCAGTGTTATAGAAAGTTGGCAAGAATTGTACACTTGAAAAATGTAATTAACCAGAAGGACCGGAAAGACAGACAGAGGAATGGACGTGCGATATTTTATGTACGCGCTGTGGTGAAAAAAATATATTGTTATTTACCAATAAAATTACGCTATATATGAGAGAAGGACTTTGATCGCAACTAATCATAATATATCCAGTCCTCTCGCTATTAATTCAACAGTTTTTGCCAAATCAAAAATTGCAAAATTATAGTTTCTCTGTCTGGACAAAAGCATCCTTTAGCAAATTGAAGATTCTCCTTCATAAGAGTTTGCTTTTGTTTTCTGACCACATAAAACAGAAGATGTGGTATAATTTCCAATGAGACAACTCTCAACAAGAGACAAACATGACACAGAAATTAACAACTATAGGTCACTGTACGGTCTTCAACAATGAACATAGCCCATACCGCATAGTCAACTATAAAAGGTCACGGAATGACAATGTAAAACAATTCAAACGAGAAAAGAAACGGCCTTATTTATGTGCTGCAATTTATGTAAAAAAAGAAGTTCCTTTTGCAGGATAAAGCTGAGTTCACACGTTATTCGAATTCAATTCGCATTAACTAACATTTGTATTAGTTTAATTAGCATTCGAAAAGTTTTACGTCCTTACGTAAATTCTAATAAATTACAATGCGCCTCAAATTTGATTTACTGTCCAAACGACGTTAACTTTTAATTCGTATCAACAAAAACGGATTTCTCAGTGATTAAAACGTGTATAAAAGGATTTTAAGGAATATTTGTAATGAAACAGCAGCCCACCAAACAAAACAAAACAAAGGACAACATCTAGAGGTCAACATACGGTATGAAATTATATATGAGTTTGTACAGTAAATGTACCTGTATGTCAAGTTCTAAATTGTCGAGTGTCTAATTTTAATAGCCGTAAAAATTATCAACAGTCCGTAATAACTTTTCTTGAGCTGCTTCTCACTTAGACCACAAACAGAGAGAGGTATTTGTTATTCACGTGATTTTATTTCCGACGCAATTTTTAGAATAAATCGAGTTTATTATGAAATTTAGCACGGTGACCTATATTTTTTATTTGAGATTTGGAGAAAGCATGACAAAATGCAGTTTTTGAAGAAAAATGATAAAAATGACATTTTCAGAAACACTTTATTTCCATTTCTTAAGGTTTAAATAAATACCACTTTGAGCATCTGGTCCGGAATGTCAATCAAGGCTTGAATAATTGTAAAGTTATTCGTGTACTGATTTATTCTTTTCCTTATTGTCACTTATCACAGCTTCAAATTGAACCCGATCTTAATAATTTACGACGAAGAATATCTGCTCCAAAAAATTTATAACATTGCATAATTTTTTTACAAAATTGCACAAATCCTCAATTTTCAGCCTTAATTTTCTCGAAAACAAGCACGGTGACCTAGGTTTTATTTTGTGTTTTATTTCATAACTCGCCAAGGCCTACAACATATTTCAAGATTATAAAAATGACATTATATCGAGAAACTGTATCGAATGCCCTTAATGTTTAATACCCAAGCTATCCTATTGTTTGTCAAGAAAATTGTAGTAGTGGTTAACACCTTAAAACATTACGATGTGTCAATTATCTCCCCAAAGATAAAAAAAAAAAAGCCCTACTATATTGATTTTTTATTCTTTGTTCCGGTATTGTAATAATTGAGCAGGTGGCTTAAATTTGTATAAAATAATGTTATAATTTTTACACCGAAAAGAACACTAGTCTTGTTTATGCTCTCAAAATTTACACCTGATATACTGCTCTTAGTCGTTTAAAAATATGAATAAGACGAATACATTAAAAAAAAAACTAAAATTTTCACATAAATTAAGGATGAAACGTTTATAAGAAATTCTTGAATATTACAATATACAATGTATTCATAAGTTATCATAATTAATTTAAAGAAAAGTAATCTTATGTAAAAAGTAAGATCACACAAATGCTGATCTCCGATGAAAATTCTTAAAGGAATTTCAAAGTCCCTAATCGAATGGCAATATCAAAAACTCGAACGAATGGATAACAACTCAGTTATTGTATAATATGCAGTTAAGTTTTGTCTGTAGTGTTTAAAAAAAAACGCTGTCGCTCATTTTACATTATATCATTACCTCTTACAACATTTACTAAACAATCGAGGTCAATTTTTAGATAATCAAAACGCATTTCTATAATCATGACCGATCTTTTCAGATATGTATCACAGTACCAGATGTCAACATTGATACCGTTTGTTTAGTCACGAAATAAAATATTCAAACTCAACGTATGGAAAAAAATGAAAGTATAATATGATAAGTGCACCAAACCAAATTTATATTTGCAATTTCACAGACACTTGTCACAAAAAAAAATTTAAAAAAAATGCATACGTGTTATATTAAGGTATTATATATATAGGTATTTTGTTCAGAGACAAATGACTGTATTAAATTATATTGAGTAATTCACACTCTTAAAGGCGGACAGTATGCATTCCATGTCACCTAAATGAGTGTTTTAATGTTCAATACATAGTATAAATAAAGGCAACAGTAGTATACCGATGTTCAAACTCATAAATCCATGGACAAAAAACAAAATCGGGGTGTAACATTACATGAAAAGACAGACAGACAGATAGACAGACGGAAAATAAATGAAAACACTACATGGTACGTACACCGTGATAATAGTTATCAAAAGTACCATGATTATATAATTTAATACGCCAGACGCGCGTTTCGTCTACATAAGACGATCATGTCAAAATAGTTATAAAGCCAAACAAGTGCAAAGTTGAAGAGCATAGAGGATCCAAAATTCAAAAAATACGGCTAAGGTAATCTGTACCTGGGATAAGAAAATCCTAACTTTATTCGAAAAATTCAGAGTTTTGTAAACAGGACTCCTTAACAGAAATGACATAGAATACATTGCATGTCACCAAAATGATGAATGTAACGTTTAATACAGTATGTCATTCAATATCTTACAAACCTGGACAATGAGCAAACTTTGCTGATTCGTCTCTTTCATTCATACAGTTATAGTACCCGTCACAAACAAACGTCTTATTGATACAGTAACCATCTCCGCATTGGAATAATGATTTGTCACATTTGATCATCTCATCAGCTACCAAGAGCAAAATACATACTTATATGATATTTATAGGAAAAAAGTAAAATAATAAAAATACCGACACCAAGGATAATTCCAATAGGAAAGTCCGTTAAAAGATATATTCAAAAGCTAAAACACATCAAACGAATGGATAACAACTGTCGAATGGATTTAATTCGTGCAAATGACAGTCGAACGTTTCCAACTTGTTACGTCCCATGGATGTATAGAACACCCTCAAACTAATAATACCTATCGTTTGATAAATAGTACGGCCGATCGGTGAAAAAATCGCTCAAATCATGAGGAGAGCACAAAATTTTGCTTTATGGTATATTTTGTTGTTTTGAGCAATATTAGCTATGGACCCAACCTCAAAGTTCAATATGGCGGCTAATTTCAAGATGGCCGCCATACATTTTGAAATATTTTCCAGTATTGCACTAACAACAGTGGAGTTGATGCTAGAAGCACAAAATTCAACATATTTGAATGATTTGGTGTACTTAGCAAGATTTCGTTTTGATTTTTCTTTGAAATTCAAAATGTCGGCTATTTTCAAAATGGTCGCCTTGAAAAAAATGCAAATATTCATTATTGAAAATTGACCTGAATTTAATCATTTCATTAAAGTATAGTGTCATTTGGTCTCTGTTCCAGTTCTGTCCTTTTGATTTTCCCTGGTTTTGTCATTTCATAAACAAAGATGTAGCTTTCATAAAACGCTGCAGCAGTAGCTTGCATTAAAGCTGCAAATTTTTTGTCTTAGGTCACACATAAAAGCTGTGATTTAAGATTTATCTGTCGTAAGATATTGTTAATTGCCTATCTTATTTCTTGGTTTGAAATATTTTGCAATTTGATATATTATACTGTGATTTGAGAATTGTATAAGCACAAATTAGTGAAATTGCGGGAATTGAGGACAAGAAGGACACATATCCAACTATAGCAGTCATCACGTGACTTTGGTGACGTCAAACATCACCCGTATCAAGCCCAAGTAAAATGTATAGAAATGCATAGGAGCTTTCTGGAATCGATGAAATACATTACTATAAGTTCATGATACAAAAAGTGTGGGAATATATAAATAATTCCTAATATATTTAGAAATATAAATATGCCTTTTGGGAAAAGTTTAAATTTTGATCTTCTCCCTTCCAAATGCTTTTGAAAATTTGTCTGTTGCCTCGATAGTTCACACTGTTAAAATCATACAACTACGATAAATATTGGATCTTCTGTCGTGTTTAACCTTAAATTGTGATTTAAAACAAAACAGATGGAATAATTGTGGAATATGTGCTTATTATTATTATTAAAAATTTGAAATATCGTAATTGGAATAGTTTAATTTTCTATTATGTCCCTTCCAAATTGATTTGAAAATAAGCTATTTTCAGAAAATCTGGTATTATTTTTCAAGATGGCGACCACATCGACAGCGATGGGGCGACATGATAAAAATATAATTTTTAAGATATTTACAATGAAAATGGAATAACTGTTGGATGCTCGCGTTTTCAGTCATTGTCTTACCTTAAAGCAGCATAGAACCAAACATAGGTTCCTTTTGATTAAGCTTAAACATGCTGTTGTTATTTTTAGAAAATTTGAAAAAATGGCGACCAAATAATTTTCAAACGTAGAGGATGTTCGACACTTATTTTGTCCATGCACATAATTCAATTTAATTTCACTGTTTATATTGCAATTAAATATGACACGTTATTGTCACTATGATAATAGCCTTGGACATATTTAGATGAAGGAGACATTAATTAAGTCATAACATCAACGTAATCAAAGAAAACAAACATGGCACCGGACCTAATCACGATGTAAGTTTTGACAATACCTTTGAAGATGTAAGTTTTGACAATACCTATGCAGGTTAGTTTTGTCCAATTATCAATGAAATTCATTGCGATATTATTTTATATTTTTAAAAGAAGACCTCGAATGAATATAAACCAAGGTGAAATAAATATATTTTTCAATTTTCTTTAAATCATTCATCAGGTAACCAGTAAATGTTACATAATCCTAATGGAACGAGTAACATGCAGAGTTATCGAACATTATTATGACTGTAATAGTTACATATGAAGAATATTGAAATGGCAGAAACCTGGTGATATGGAGAAACACAAAGCTAGAGTCACTTAACAGAGGTCAACTCAGAAATGACTATTCAACAATTGTACCAAGAATTTTTAGCAGATAGGAAATCAAATGCTCAAAGAACAGCTGAGATTGACCGCAACTTTAAAACAGAGCGAAGCGGGAATTGATAAAATACGTCTCATAACGATGCAAGCTGAACAAAAAGAGGCAATGAATATTAATAATGAACAGATGGGAGCAATGTATCAGCAACTTCAGCAGTCTAAACAGAGGATAGACCACAAGGTTAGTGGTAAGCGCTTGGCGGAATTGACGGTCAGGCTAATAAGAAATTCAATACTGTGGTGAGACGGATGGACGAACTAACAGGAACTGAGGAAGGAGACACAGTTCAATTTAAAAGTGTATTTGCACAGCAGGGTACTTTCCAAAAATGGCATCTGTTGTAAGTGAATTAGTGGAGAAGCGAAATAAAGAAGTAAAAATTTCTGCAATCGACACATTATCTAGGCCAAAATTTGACCTTATCCAGTATATCGCAAGTACACCAAAAGTACATAACAAACTCCCTGCTTTTGGTCTTTCTCCAATTAGTTCACATGAGCTATCAACCGCACCAAATTTGTTGAATGCAAATTTGGTGTCTTCACCTAAAGTCGGAAGTCCTATGTCAGGGCCCTATGCCCTGATGAGACAGTTCAAGATATTCAAAACAGCCTCCACTTAAGAACAGAAACCTCTAGTATTGATCAATAATACCAGCAAATGGCTTATGTGTCTTCTTACGCACACCTACAACATACTATCAATAAATTATATTTGGTTCAGACCAGCACAACATTACAGAAACAATAAGCTGCAAGTGGATCTATCAAGTTTCTCCAATGCTGACTGCAGTACCTACTAACAGTTTCATCCCTGTCGAGTCAATGGCAAATCCTCCTCCTCCAAAACTTATTACTCCAATTATGACAACATCATCAGCTCCTGGAGCTCCAACTGGCTTGCCCCACTGACCGATCCAGGAAAGGGTAAAGAAAACCAAAAGAGAGTGGCATCAGCTCTTCTTTAGACTCTTCTGTAGAAAGAGAATATACACGATGACAAGAAAATTCACAGCTCACAGCTCCCAAAAAAGACAAAGATTTGGCCGATCAATATAACCTTGGACCTTCTGATCAATGTAATGGTGGAAGATCACCAATCAATGGAAGATCACCTGATAAATATACACGTGGAAGATCCCCATAGCAATATAATCGCAGTAGACCGCCAGATAGAAATATATGCAAGTGTAATGCCTATCGATCAACAACAACCCCGCCAAGCTAAAGCTGATATAGTCCCTAAGGGCATCTCCATGGATAAACTCAAGAAATCTCAGTTATTGTAGGCAACGGTCATCTTCACCAGGATACAGAGCAAATCAAAGCACAACCCTAACAACGGAGTCTTTAAACAACTGCGGATCGGACCAGAAGCCAAACGCTCGACTCCCAAGTCTCTTTGACACGAAACATCACGTCATGAAAAAAACCAAACAGAGGCCCATATCTTTTCGATATTTTGATCAAGACTAACCATTAAAAAAGGCCCAGTAATACGTGGTGGTATGCGGTAATTGTTAACAGTGAAGGTGAGATTTTAACTCTGCATGAAACAAACAATTAAAGTTCCACCAAACTCTGAAATGACTATTACCATCAATACTAATAAAAGTGCTGACCAGGAGTTCATTTAAGAACCATGCCGACTGACTCGTTGGAAATGGGAAGAGTTGTCCTTTAACCATTTTAAATGATGGCAATCGTCACATCCGTCTGAAGAAAGTACACCTATATGGGTTGCATAGAATAATTTGTCGATATAAATGATGAATACAGATGACAACCTGATAAGTGACGTAAGACGTGGCATTGACGAGACACTAGACAAGGTGCCCTCGGCACTGCTTCAAAGTTACTTAATACGCCACCACATTTAACCGATCTACACTAATGTTCAATCGACTCACTTCATCATTAAAACTGAAAGCAATTAAAGAACAATTACAAAAACATCTTACATATTGATTAACATTTGATTTTCACTATTTGTTTTTGTATATATGCAGCCATATTTGCAAATATATGCGTTTAAGATATAACCAAACTATTTTATTTATATTTATTAATTGATAACAAATTCAAGAACATGAAGACATTTTTTTAAGGATTATTACTTTAATCATTCCGAAATTATGTAAAATACATGGCGGACAATCTTGATATTTCTAACATTTTCCACCATTTTGAAAATGGCAGCTATATTGGATTTTCTGAGTGGGTCCATAGCTAAAATCAAAGGGTATACTACAAAGAACTATTGTGCAAAATGTCATGCTTTCCTCATCAAGTGAGCAATTCTGCTCTATATCTGCACCAATCGGCCGGACTAAAATAAATATTAAAAAAAAACAAACCTGTTTTATGAAATTTAAAAAGTTTAAAATCAGCGTCCTACGCGGTACATGTATATTTCACAAAAGACCTTATGTTTCATTTACTTGGGTTATTGTTATTATAGAACCACCAACACATATTTTCTCTGAAGTACGTATATACCTGTCGCACTTTAGTTAGTGCTGCGGTGGAATACCTTCTAATAAAAGGCAGTTTTCTGCATTGATTCATTAAAGGTTCCAACTGCTATTTAACGTTTCTTTCATCAGCTTATTTTATATTTAGAATTTGCTCTTTAAAGGAAGTGTTTTGTTGCAGTAATTTTTGTCGTCGATATCAATAGATTAATATGATTAAGTGTTCAAAGTACCTAGACACAGTACAATGTGTTAATTAAATTTGAATAGTTTTAATTTGGCCCACTCGTTACGAAAAGATTCAAAGTGTGCTAAAAAAGGTTGATAAACTATGACATTTAATTTCATCAGCAATATATATGCAGTATATTTCTTTGTATAATACATGTACTAAATAGTCACCTATAAATGCTGCTCATATGACTAAATTTAAACAATTCGATCGATTAAAACCAACAGCCTTATTTTTGACAAAACAATAAACGAATGTCGTGTATGACATCCAGCAACTCATGACAACCACTAAATAACAGGTTCCTGATTTCACTTTTGATAACCATTTACACCACTGGGTCAATGAAACTGCCGATGGAAGTTTTGTCCCCGAGGGTATCACCAGCCAAGTAGTCAGTACTTCGATGTTGACATGGATATCGACTATGGTAATTTTTCATAACTTTCCCGTTACAAAACATTGAATTTTTCGAAAAACTACAAATTTTCTCATCCCAGGAATAGAATGTACTTGTTTTGCTTTATAACTATTTTGATTTGAGCGTCACTGATGAGTCTTATGCAGACGAAACGCGCGTCTATCGTATTAAATTATAATCCTAGTACTTTTGATAACTATTATGACAAATAAATAATGTGCCGGTGTTAAATTAGTTTGCGAAAGGACATTCATTCCCTAACCTGTAACAGTAATGTCTCACCGAAAAATTGAAACACATTGCATAAATCAGATGAAAATGCTAGACTCATCAGATCGACAGAAAAGTAAACTTTAAAAAAACTAACAAAAAAAGACAAAAGGACACGCAATACTTAAAGTTAATTCAAAGCCAATAACAACTATTTGCAACACATATGTTTTTAATGTTTAATATGTTCAAGCAAATGCTTGTACCAAGTTAGGAATATGACAGTTGTTATCCATTCGTTTGATGTGTTTGAGCTGTTGATTTTACCGTTTGATTAGAGACTTTCTGTTTTGAACTTTCCTCGGAGTTCAGTATTTTTGTGATTTTACTTCTTTATACACTCTAACCTGTTTTGGAAATTTGAATAGTCTGAAATCGATGTCCTACATTTACAAAAGTTTAATAAGTTTAAAAAGAATAAGAGAGTAAAGAGCATGCATGTTCATGAGAAGAAAAAAAATATGTTTAAGATTCCACATAAAAATCAACACACCAGGTTTAGTCCATTGTTACATGTAGTTATTAGTATTATTTGATTAATACGTTTAGAACCTTGGCGACCCCACAGTTTAGATGTCTATAACAAGTACTATGATTTAATTCAACGTTACAGAGGAACATTCACCTAATCTGATCCAGTCAATTGACAACCCGAGTGCGCCAAGAAATGGTCTCGTCCACACTGTTATGAATACAATTCTAGTTGAAATCTTTTCATTTTATCTAAATATAAAGAACTTTTTAAGATGTCTTGTAACTGCAAATATTTGCAGTAGTCTATAGCTAGATTGTATGATTCTTTACATACCCTCCGGAAGTTCCGAGCTCCCCTGTTTTCTCAAGATCATTCATTATTAAAATTGACGCCATTCTTTATATGGGGACGAAGTCCCTTATTACGGTAGAAAAATCAATAAAAAAAAAAAATAAAAAAAAAAAAATCGGGAAAATTTCCTGAATTTTTCATTCTACTAATGAACTCAAAATCGTTAACTTTTTTTCTAGATCTACATCCGTTTCCGGTCGTCTTCCGTTTCCGGTCTTGTTTGCACAAGACTTTGAATAAAATATATATTTATCAACATATCAACAAATATAGGAAGGAACTCAACACCCAATCATTTTTAATAATTGTTTGATAACAGCGTTTCTTTGTTTACATTGAATATGGCGTCGTCATAACTTAAATAACGTCACAACTAAATTCCTAACAACAGAACCAATATCGGTAACGTTACGGTATTTCCGTTTCTTTTATCAACATGTTTGAATTAAAAAAAAAAAATACAGACTTCGTCCCCATTTACAGGTACTGCCTGCCTCATATTATTCACAAAGGGCATCCCCATATATGGCTACGATATCAGTTTTTGACAAACTTTGCATAGGTGTTATTACTGCCTGGAATCCAGTACCAATACTCATATACCGACTTTTAAACTTTATTGTGACGTCACGTCATGAAGATACAATTGGTCGAGGAATAACTCCGAAAAGACCCTTTGATACAGTTATTTCGTCTGTTTCTGCATCTTCACCTAAAAGGGAAAAAGCAATAAGCACTTTATGACAATGATTGGTTAAGTAAGTAAAAAATACTACACTTCATGCAGATTTCAAAATACAATTAGGTGCAGTTAGACACTACAAAAGGCTATTTTGTTTGTGCAATTAAGTAAAGACATCGAATCGTTAATCTATCAATTTGTAATTAGTAACTCAAAACCATAATGCAAAGTATATATATTCATAAATGGCAGTGCTAATGATCATCAAAGGTACCAGGCTTATAATTCAATACGCCAGACGCGCGTTTCGTCTACATAAGACTCACTCCAAATCCTTCTATAGTCTAATGTGAAAATAACCTGAGTTTAAATACATTTACATATATATATAGTTCATACACTGGAAATTTATACATTTTCGTAATTGATGCCAATGCAAATATGACTGGAGAAGTAACTTTTCTTCGGTCGTTATCTTTGGTCAGGTTCAGGGTGTGTCTTTGACACATTCCTTATTTCCTTTATCAATTTTATTACTTTGTATGCATGCTTATGTGACCAGGTGGAATAAGGCTCAGATAAATCGAATGCAGAACGTTCATATATTTTAATAAATATAATATAGAAGGCAACGACAGATCTGAAATATACAGATAATGACAAATAAATACAACTTTACATATAAATGCATATGAATATATCATTTTGTAGCAAATAATGAATATTATGTTTAATTACACAATTGCAAATAAATAATAATGCAAAACTCAGGCCGTGTTCACATTGACCTAAAATCGGTGTTGTGTTAGTGTAACTCACACGTAAACTAAACACAATTGCGTTCCCATTGATAAAACTCAATGTTTTCATGTAGTTTAAATGATGTTTTATCTACACACAGTCGATAGTCAATGTAGGCCTTGTGTAGGTTAAGTGCACACAAAACTAGGCATTTAGGACATTAGTTTTACCGTGTATATATTTAAGGAGGAAACTATTTTTGAGTAAAATTGATATTTTTGATAATTATTAGTATAGTTCTTTACAGAAATTGTTGTCTAAATTTTACAGTTTTTTTTGTTTTTTTTTAAATAACGTACTTCATTAACCCCTGATCAAGACTCAAAGCAGCATCATTGCCGAACCCATAAGGCAGCTACCAATTGATTTTCGGGGGGAGGCTATTATTATTGTTGAGTATAAAACATAAAGGCAAGGGGGTGGGGTGGTGAGCTATGGATTTTGTTTTGGAAACAAAAAATGTTTCCAGTTTTTGGCCCTGAAAAAAAATTTGTTTGTTTCACCCTCAGCTGCCACTATTTATAATGCTAAAATTGATTTTGACTTGTCAACAAAATTTGTCCTGAAAAAAATCAATAGCTCACGTCCCCCGTCCTCCGCTCCCCCTCCCCTCCACAAAAAATGAAGTAAATAGTTGCTGCCTAATTCATTTGAAAAGGTCTTCCCGAATCAACTTGACGTACACAGAAATATTCGCCACTGGTCTTTACTCAAACAACGATTCACGCATAAATGCATGACTAAAAAAAGTGTGAGGTAAATGATATGTTTGTCTAGTATATCAGATCCGTTAAATAACACTTAAAATAAATAAAAAAAACGTTACCCTATTCCTTTACTAATACTCCTTGGAGAAGAAATACCATTTGAAACGAACAGAAAAGATAAAAATGTAGTGATCCCTAATATCTCAATCCTTTTTTTCGGCTGTAAGCACGCTGCTGCAGCTAACGTTTTCTAATGCGTAATCGAGACATCTCTAGTATATTCAAACTACTACAAATTATAAAAATGGCTTTTATAAAGTAGCAACCACTTAACTTAAAAAAGGGGGAGGGTTATTTTTTTTTATCTGAGTCAGATTTTTTTCGAGCGTACGTTTTTATTCCTTTTTTTCGATGCTGGTGATCAAATTCTTTTTTTTTCAATATTTAACACTATAATGTATGGGGGAACTCTTGATTCATAATATTTTTTTTATCATCTGTATGACCATTTTTATTTTATCAAATTGGGGATCGGAATATTTCCATTCCAAACCACCCCCCCCC
Source organism: Mytilus edulis (assembly GCA_019925275.1). Taxonomy (NCBI): domain Eukaryota; kingdom Metazoa; phylum Mollusca; class Bivalvia; order Mytilida; family Mytilidae; genus Mytilus; species Mytilus edulis. The sequence continues at coordinate 25,406,789 of CM034352.1, forward strand.
CCATCCCCACCCCCATTTTGAAGTCAAATGGTTGTTCCCTTATCGCTAGAAAAATTGTCCAAATATTTTGAATATTCTACGTAATGAACATTTAAATGACATATAGTTTACAAGTGGGAACATAACTTATGTACAGGTAGCTAAACACGGTGTATAGATGTGAACAAATGTAATGTGAAACCAGTGTACACTACACTAAACTAATTGTAAACATGTTTACTCTACACGGCGTTTGGTGTGAACACGGCCTCAGTTAAATGACAACTCTGAATGTAAACAATTTGTTAATCAATGCTAATGAAAACTGTTCACTAAAGTAAGTTGACCATACTACTATATAAAATACTATATAACATTGAAAGTTAATTACAGGTAAATAAGAAAATACAAAGTTTGAAATGCAATTAGCAAAGTAAATGAAACTAAATAAAATATTAAAGTCAAAAATATTTAACCATAAACTAATTTGAAAAACCCTTAAATGTAAATACCTTATAATGCTGGCTACGGCTCTTGATGTTGTTTCTGGTGTTACTTATTCTGCATTGACAATATAGTTAAAAGGTACAATATATATAGTCAATAGGTGAACTGTTAAACTAGATAGAACCAGATAAAACAACTATTAAGTAAGGTAGTTTGTCCAATAGCCAGTGGTGAGGCAATATCAAAGAGCCTAAATAGAGTTTTTGGATTCATTGAACCATATAATACAAAATATGTTCAATATAGTAAGATCATTATAGTATAGGGTAAAATAGATATACACTAAGTACAAAGTTGGGAATAATATCAAATAGATAATATGTATATAAATGAACTTGTCCACATACTTCCCAGCTAAGTATTAATCGTCTCGATAATAAAAATATCTATATCCACATACTCCCTTTACTATCATAATAAGTAACACAAAAAATAAGTCACAAAAATAGGACACAAAAAGTAGAGACAAAAATAAGACACACAAAAATAAGGCATAACTATGTACAACACATGTCCTGAATGAATTTACTTAGAAAACATAGAATTTGGAAGTCTATTTGGATTTGTATGTTTCCCTGCAGTTGCCCTAGTTGTTCGTCTTGGTATAAACATATCATCTGAACTGTCTGATTCACTGCTGTTATCATGCACAGATTGTTGTATATTGCATTTAATGACATCACGACGATTCAAAGTTCTTGAAACACCAGCGCCATCATTAGGTTCTACAGTGACGCTGTTTTCTGACAAACGCACTACACGATAAACAGTTGAGCTCCAAGTGTCTTGTATCTTATTTCTTCCATGTACACCACGGTTTCTAATATACACCTTGTCACTGACACAAATTTCAGGATTGAAACGTTGTTCATCATGTTTTTTCTTGCGGTATTCAGCACGATCTTTTGTCTGCTCCCCAGCTTTTTCGTAAGCATATCGTAAACGATTCTGATGCGCAATAATCCATTCGTCTAACGATTGATCAGTTTCATCAGTCTGATTTGTTCCCAGTAAAAAGTCAATTGGCAATTTAGGACTACGACCAAACAATAAATGATAAGGACTATAACCTGTTGTTGAGTTCTGTGACACATTGTACGAAAAGACAAGTTCCGGTAAATACTTTAGCCAATGTTTCTTCTTATCTGGAGAAAGCGATTTCAGAAGATTGTGTAGTGTTTTATTAAAGCGTTCACATTGTGCGTTACCTTCGGGATGATAAGGTGTAGTTCGAAATCTACTAATTTGGTACAGTTTACAAAGCTGACAGATAACATCAGATTCAAAGTTCCGACCTTGATCGGAGTGTAGACGCTCTGGTACTCCATATACACAAAACCATTCAGTCAACAATACATTCGCAACAGTGTCTTCTTTCTGATCTTTCGTAGGTACTGCACGTGTAAACTTTGTAAAAATATCCGTCATAACTAAAACATTTTCTTTTCCGTGTGCTGGTTCAAGAACAGTAAAATCAATTGCAAGTATTTGTAACGGCCTGCTAGCTATCAAATGGCCCATTGCTGGTCTTATGGCAGGTTGTGGCATCTTTGAAACAATGCAACGTTCACATGATTTACAATAATCCTTGATATGCCTAAACATTCCCGGCCAATAACACCTGATTCTAATACGACAGAAAGTGCGCTCAATTCCTTGATGCCCTTATTTATCATGACAGTTCTTCAATACTTTGTCCCGTAACACGGCTGGTAAAATTAATTGTTTCAATTGTCCCTGATTTGGATCAATGATTACCCTATAAACTAAACCATCTACAACTTCAATGCGGTCCCACGGACGTAATAATGTTACTAACGGCCTATCAAATTTCCGTTGCTCCGATCTCAATGGTTTACGTTTAGTGTTCCATATTTCAATAAATTTACCGACCACTGTATCCCGTTCTTGTAAATCTTTAACTTCCTGTCTATCTAAAGTAGGTAATGTAACGAATGCTTCCTCTGTATAAAAACTGATTTCCTTGACACAGACTGTATATTTGCTAAGTCATTTGGTACAACAGTTCCTGCAGCAAATGTTTGAAGTAGATTTTTAACATCCTCAGATTTTGAAAGTTCAATTTTATCGTGCATACGTGATAACGCGTCGGCATTGTTATTATGTTTGGCTTGTCTATATTTTACCTCAAAATTAAAAACGGCTAATTTTGACAACCATCTCTGCTCATGTGCACTAAGTTTCGATGTTTGTAAATAGCACAACGGATTATTGTCTGTAAACACTGTAAATTTGGATCCAAGTAAATAATCTCTAAATTTTTCTGTAATTGCCCAAGTTAAAGCTAGGAGTTCTAATTTTCTGGAACTATAATTATCCATGTTGCGCTCATTTGGCCTTAAAGCACGACTAGCATACACAACAACACGCAATTGTCCATCGATATATTGTGATAAAACAGCACATAATCCTTGCATACTTGCATCAGTTTCTAAAATAAACGGTTCATCAAACTTTGCATAACTCAAATTTGGAGCAGTTACTAAGTGTTCTTTCAGAGTATCAAAAGCAGTCTGACAATCAGTAGTCCATTCCTTTTCAAATAATTTTCGTGGCTGAGGTGTACATTTTGGAGCCAATTTGTGTAAAGGTCCTGCAATTTTACTAAATCCCTGTGTAAATCGACGGTAATATCCTGCTAAACCCAAGAAAGACTTTAACTTCTTAACGGTTTTAGGTATTTCAAAATCTTGAACTGCACTGATTTTATCTGAATCTGTATGAATTCCTTCATCTGAAACAACGTGGCCTAAATAGCGAACTTCTCGTTTAAAAAAATGACATTTGGAAGGCTTCAGTTTTAAACCATGTTCTCGTAATCTCTTGAAGACAACTTCTAAACGCTTTAAATGTTCTTCAATATTTGCAGAATACACAATAATATCATCTAGAAAGACTAACAAAATATTAAAAATCTCTTCTCGAAAACATTGTTGCATCAAACGTTGAAATGTTGCAGGTGCATTGCATAATCCGAACGGCGTTCGTAGATATTCGTAAAGTCCAAACGGTGTTGTAAAAGCAGTTTTCTCTATATCATCTTCATGCATCGCCACGACATTGTAACCACTCGTTAAATCCATTGTTGAAAACAATTTAGCTCCACTCAAAGCATCAAACGATTCCTCAACACGAGGTAATGGGTAAGCATCTTTGTAAGACTTCTGATTCATTTTTCTAAAGTCAACGCACATGCGCAGAGAATTGTCTTTCTTTCTCACTTGAACAATAGGTGAAGCGTAAGAACTTGTGCTTTCACGAATAATCTTGTTTTCAACTAGCTTCTGTATATGCTGCTTTACCTCTTCATACTGGTTAGGCGGAATTCGTCTATACGGTTGAACAATCGGTACATCATCTACTGTGCGAATTTTATGTTTTACTGTCTTTGTATATCCAACATCAGTATCATTTTTCGAAAAAATATCACTATAGGTATAAAATAATGTTTTTATTTGATCTCTCTGCTTGCTTGTTGTTGACAAATGGCCAATATCTACAGGCATTTCAAAATCTTCTATCTTTGACAAATTCACATCAGTTTCTGCACATTAAGCAATATCATGAATATAAATTTCCTCTGTATGTCCAGTTCGTATAAATTCAACATGTCCTTTATCATGGTTTTCTACATCACCTTTCAATAAAATACCAACTCTAGTTCTTGGAGCAAGCCATATGTTAATCGTCCATTTCGAACAGTAACAAACGTATGTACAACAATAAAAGTAGAAGGCAAGTGTCCACTAGTGTGTAAAGGTTCAACCACAGCATCATACAATCTTGGTAAATTCGGGCCAGTTCCATTTAAAATAACCACAGAATTTGCAGGAATACGAACTGGTGAATTAGAACAAAGTTTAATAAATCCAATAGTATTACAATGTTCGTTTTTATCACAAGCTTTAAAAAGTTCCCTAAGTTTAAAATTTTCGGCTATATCGGTAACTTCTTCTGAATACTGGTTCCCATAATCTTCTTGCAAAAGTTTCTTACATAAGCTAATAACGTTCATTCCCAAAAGTCCAGGGACATTTTCTTTTCTCATACGGGTATAACTGTCAATAGGATCCTTCACAATCAAAACACCTCTGTTTGGCAAACGTTGGCCCATAATGTCAATATCTACTTCAACATATCCTATATACGGTATACAAGTTCCATTTGGACCTTTCAGATTAAACGTAATATCAGTTTGAAGATCAGTACATTTCCTAAGAAAACGGTTATAAAACGACTCTGTAACTGTTGTAACAGTTGACCCAGTATCTACTAGACAGTTAACTTTAAATCCTGCAACGTAAGCACTAACTGTTGGACATTTACCCACTAAACGATCAGCTTGCATTGAGTGCATATGGTTATCATCTATAATGGGACTCTTCACAGTAGACACTACCCGTTTCCCGACTTCTTGGAATTTACAACTGGACAGTCTGCAATCTTGTGACCTGGTTCATTACATCCAAAACATAACAAAGTACGTCGTTGTGGCTCAAACCTATTGTATCTACTGTTATAACTTGTTGACTGTTGCTTTGTATTAACGATCTCTGTTAATGTTTCAATCTGTTCACTTCGTTTTTGGACAATACCCAATAACTGATTAAATTTATCAGATTGTTCACTACTACTGTCAGTTTTATCCTTACTAGCGCAAACATCATTTGTAGATTCTTCTGGTACAGTATCGGTTGTTTCACTTTTCGTCTTTGTGTTGTATCTTTTATCTTTATATTATTCCTCCTCGGACCACATAGAATCATATTCAAAACAGTGTAGCTGTGGCTATTGATTGACAACTTTAAATTATCCCATTGACTGGGGCAGATTAGGTGAACGTGTGTCTGTAACGACAACTGCTCACTTATTACTGCTTACTTGCTTATTATAGAATTTAAACTGTGGGGTCACCAAAGGTTCTTAACGCCTTTAATATTAAAATAGTTCGAAAAATTAATCAGGAATAACTTTATGTTTTGATTTATATTATTGATATAAATCAAAACATCGTGTTATTCCTGATTAGTTTTTCTAATTTCTTTATTTAGGTGTTGAGAACCTTTTGTGACCCCACAGTTTAAGTGCCTTTAACAAGTACATAGTGAGCAGCGGTTTCACATAATCTGCCCCAGTCAATGGGATAATTTAAGGTTGTCAATCAATGGCCATAGCTACACTGTTTTGAATATGATTCTAATAGCTTCTTCACGTAAATCCAAAAATGGTATATGAGATTGTGCACGAACTATTTGTTTCAGATGTTTTCTTAAGTAACTGTCTTGTACATTTTGTGAAAATTGGTCGCACAATGTTTTCTCTTTATTAGGCATCCAAGTAGAATCTTTATTTGTAATTTTACTCATTAAATCCATTAACACATACGAATATTCCCTGAGTGATTCATTTGGCTTTTGCACACGGTCCAAAAAATTCTTCTGTAGTTTAGTAATGTTATCCTTTACACCAAAGGCATCTTGTAAAATTTCTAAAATTTGATCTGGACTTTGTCGAACTAGATGAGAACGGTATTTCACTTCATCTTCAGCAGAACCTTCAAGTTGTAAATATATAAAATCCGCTCGTTCTTGACGGGACATCTCACGTGCATGTAACACAGTATTAACATCTTCAATCCAATCTTCAACTTGAAAATTATACCCAGTAAACTTTGGAACTTTTCTATCTTTCTGCACATATACAACATTCTTTTAGTTAGATGGTGGTCTTTTCACTTCATTTTCAACACTAGGTTTCCAAGATAGTTCTTTAATTCTATTCTGTAAATCGGTCACTTGCTTTTGTAAAGACTTACAAGTAGGATTGCTTGCCATTATGAACTTTCAAAACTATTGAAAATTACCAAAAAATATATACAAAAATTGCAAAAATACACAATATATAACTCCACTCAATATTTACAAAAAGTGAATCAATGCATAACTGTAATCCGGTATGAATAATACACATAATCCAAAATGAATAAATCACATAATCCAGATTGAAAAAATACTAAACATATTTCATCATATGTCACCATGTCTCACAATATCACATATATTCCAAATACACATATATTCCAAATACAGAAAACAGTTACTTCATTGGTAAACGGTTTCGGCACTGTTATACATCTCCGCCAATGTTCGTCTTCAATCGTAAACTCCGACAATGTTCGGTTAAGTCCGTATATATTCCGATAACACAAATAATCTCCGTCACTGGTCGGCTCTTCCCGTGGATTTCCGGTCTGGTAGAAACTCCGTCAAAGTTCGTTCATCTCCGTGGATAGTCCGATGACACACACATTAACTTCGTAAATGTTCGGCTTCCTCCATGGATACCCCTCTCAGCCGTCTGATGGAATGCCAGCAGTCATTGCCTTCTGGTTTGTCGACGACGCTATTTGTGACCAGGTAGAATAAGGCTCAGATAAATCGAATGTAGAACGTTCATATATTTTAATAAATATAATATAGAAGGCAACGACAGATCTCAAATATACAGATAATGACAAATAAATACAACTTTACATATAAATGCATATGAATATATCATTTTGTAGCAAATAATGAATATTATGTTTAATTACACAATTGCAAATAAATAATAATGCAAAACTCAGTTAAATGACAACTCTGAATGTAAACAATTTGTTAATCAATGCTAATGAAAACTGTTCACTAAAGTAAGTTGACCATACTACTTTATAAAATACTATATAACATTGAAATTTAATTACAGGTAAATAAGAAAATACAAAGTTTGAAATGCATTTAGCAAAGTAAATATTAAAGTCAAAAATATTTAACCATAAACTAATTTGAAAAACCCTTAAATGTAAATACATTATAATGCTGGCTACGGCTCTTGATGTTGTTTCTGGTGTTACTTATTCTGCATTGACAATATAATTAAAAGGTACATTATACATAGTCAATAGGTGAACTGTTAAACTAGATAGAACCAGATAAAACAACTATTAAGTAAGGTAGTGTGTCCAATAGCCAGTGGTGAGTGAATATCAAAGAGCCCAAATAGAGTATTTTGGATTCATTGAACCATATAATACAAAATATGTTCAATATAGTAAGATCATTATAGTATAGGGTAAAATAGATATACACTAAGTACAAAGTTGGGAATAATATCAAATAGATAATAGGTATATAAATGAACTTGTCCACACTTACATGATCTTTTTCCGATTATTCAAACATTATACAGCATAGATATCAGTGTAACAAGACTAAAAGACTGCAAACTAGGACCGATTCAAAAAAGTTTATAAATCATGAATGTACATAAAATTGAGAGAGGAAATGGGGAATGTGTCAAAGCGACAACAACCCGACCATCGAGCAGACAACAGCCAAAGGCCACCAATGGCTCTTCAATGTAGCGAGAAACTCCCGCACCCGTAAGTCTCCTTCAGCTGACCCCTTAAAAAAATATGTATACTAGTACAGTGATAATGGACGCCAAACTAAACTCCGAATTATACACAAGAAACTAAAATTAAAAATCATACAAGTGTAGCGGGATTGCTTCCCCTCAGTACAGGTAGAACATATAAAGCCAGTCTTAATCAACTGAGCTAGGGAATCGATTCTTTGGCTCAGTCGGTTAACGCACTGACTGTCACGCAGACGACCGGGGTTCGAATCCCGGTGGTGACACTATGTATTTGTAGAGTAGATACGTGCTCTTTGGTTACATTTGGCGCCCGACTAAAAAATCCACGATGGTTATCTGGATATCTGGAGTATACTAGCCAGGGTTTGTGTTGTTAAGAGTCATATATAAAGATATGATGACTCTTGTGGTGGGGGAATAGTGTAGCGGGATTGCTTCCCCTCAGTAGGGAATAGATTCTTTGGCTCAGTTGGTTAACTTACTGACTATCACGCAGACGACCGGGGTTCGAATCCCGGTGGTGACACTATGTATTTGTAGAGTAGATACGTGCTCTCCGGTTACACAAGATTAACAAAGGCCAGAGGCTCCTGACTTGGGACAGGCGCAAAATTGCGTATATATTTATTCAGTCATTTAATATTTATACATTTATATATATATATTATGATATCTTTTTACAGGCGTCTTACAGATCCGAAAAGTGTAACGCGTTACATTTCATCATTGTCAAGCCACTTACCACAAATAAGTCATTTTATGTTATAGTTTGTGAGACAAGAGTGACGAAACAATTATTGAAAGAATGGTCGGACGGACGAACGAAGCATGCCAATCTATGAGTTTGATTAATTAAAACACATGTCCATTTTGCATACAAATATATAATGGAACATTCAATGATAATTTACTTCTAGTTGGAGCAGAGACATATCTAATACCCTTGATAAGTAGTAGTGACTTAGGTCTCTACTTAAAACAATCATAAACTGAATATTGCGTATATATACAGCGATCTGCATTTTATTGATTATAAATAGTTTTTAAGTCTTATAACAAATCTTAAACCTTTATTGAACAAACAATAGATATAAAAAGATGTGGTACGAGTGCCAATGAGACAATGTCTTATCAGTTGACGGAAAGAAGTTGGCTCCAGAATTAACAAACACTCATGGAGATCAAGACTTATTTGGCCATGAGGAGGGTAATTCGCTCCAGGATTTGAAAGACAGAATTCAAGAAGTTGAAACTGTGAAACACGAATGGAACAAAATGAACGACACTGATAAAAAGGACAAACTGATAAATATAGTTAGCATAGTTTCAATCAGGATTAAGGAGTTGCGATTACTTTTCCAAAACCAGAATTTTGCGTTAAGAAAGTTTTATAAAAAGGCAGGAGACGACTGGTGAACTTCCCGCTTTGTTCATGCCATCAGTAGTGTGCAAGCCGTTATATGCGGTCCTACTAAAAAGCGTCCGGAAGCGCCCGAGAGCGCCCGGGAAAAGAAAAAGCACCCGGGGAAAGGAAAAAGCGCCCGGGGAAGGAATATTAGCGCCAAGGAGAATAAAATAATAATATTTTATAACAATAAATTTTTTCCCTAAAAAGAATAAATTATCATTGCTTGTTTTGTCCTTAATATAAATGTGGATATGATGCCTGAAGTCTAATATTTTCTATATAAAACATGCCTTTGATGTCTTACATTTTATAAATCTTCCGCATAAACTGTGATCCATTATAATCAGTCTTTCGAAATAGTATTCATAAATTATATTATTTTTAAAATTTAAACATACATACTTGTTTTATTATAAATGTCTATTATCTAATTTTGAAAATTACTTTTCCAAAACCAGAGTTTTGCGTTAAGAAAGTTTTATAAAAAGGCAGAAGACGACTGGCGAACTTCCCGCTTTGTTCATGCCATCAGTAGTGTGCAAGCCGTTATATGCGGTCCTACTAAAAAGCGCCCGAAAGCGCCCGAGAGCGCCCGGGAGAAGAAAAAGCGCCCGGGGAAAGGAAAAAGCGCCCGAGGAAGGAAAATTAGCGCCCAGGAGAATAAAATAATAATATTTTATAACAATAAATTTTTTCCCTAAAAAAGAATAAATAATCATTGCTTTTTTTGTCCTTAATATAAATGTGGATATGATGCCTAGAGTCTAATATTTTCTATATAAAACATGCCTTTGGTGTCTTACATTTTATAAATCTTCCGCATAAACTGTGATCCATTATAATCAGTCTTTCGAAATAGTATTCATAAATTATATTATTTTTAAAATTGAAACATACATACTTGTTTTTATTATAAATGTCTATTATCTGAATTTGAAAATTACTTGTCTAAAATTAAGAAAAAATAATGTGCATAACTTATTTCATCAACACAAAGTTGTCTCATGCCAATAAAATATCTATATATTTTCCCCGGGCGTCATTTCTTTTTCCCGGGCGCTTTTTCTTTTCCCCCGGTGCTTTTTCTTCAACCGGGCGCTCCCGGGCCCATTTTAGTAGGACCCGTTATATGTCAGATCAGGTCAATAGTAAGAAGACTTCTCAAGACAAAGTTTAAGTAATTATTACTAATTGTCAAATTGTGATGTCCCATGTAAGAGTGCGTCAATATTAAACGGCGATTCATCATAATTATGTAGTAATTAAAGCCCCCATTATTAGCTCACCTGGCCCAAAGGGCCAATTGAGCTTTCCCATCACTTGGCGTCCGTAGTCCGTCGTCCGTCGTCGTCGTCGTCCGTCGTTAACTTTTACAAAGATCTTCTCCTCTGAAACTACTGGGCCAAATTAAACTAAACTTGGCCACAATTATTTTTGGGGTATTTAGTTTAAAAAATGTGTGGCCAGACCCGGCCAACCAACCAAGATAGCCGCCATGGTTAAAAATAGAACATAGGAGTAAAATGCAGTTTTTGGCTTATAACTCAAAAATCAAAGCATTTAGAGCAAATCTGACATGGGGTAAAATTGTTTATCAGGTCAAGATCTATCTGCCCTGAAATTTTCAGATGAATCCGACAACCCGTTGTTCGGTTGCTGCCCCTGAATTGGTAATTTTAGGGGATTTTTGCTGTTTTTGGTTATTATCTTGAATATTATTATATATAGAGATACACTGTAAATAGCAATAATGTTTAGCAAAGTAAGATTTACAAATAGGTCAACATGACCGAAATGGTCAGTTGACCCCTTTAGGAGTTATTAAGTTTAACCTTTATAGTCAATGTTTAACCATTTTTCGTAAATCTTAGTAATCTTTTACATCTTCTCCTCTGAAACTACTAGGCCAAATTAATCCAAACTTGGCCACAATCATCTTTGGGGTATTAAGTTTAAAAAATGTGTGGCGTGACCTGGCCAACCAACCAAAATGGCTGCCATGGCTACAAATAGTACATTGGGGCGAAATGTAGATGTTGGCTTATAACTCAAAAACCAAAGCATATAGAGCAAATCTGACATGGGATAAAAGTGTACATCAGGTCAAGATCTATTAGCCCTGAAATTGTCAGACAAAACAGACAACCTGTTGTTGTTGGGTTGCTGCCCCAGAATTAGTAATTTTAAGGAAATTTTGCAGTTTTTGGTTATTATCTTGAATATTATAATAGATAGAGATAAACTGTAAACAGCAATAATGTTCAACAAAGTAAGATCTACAAATAAGTCAAATGACCAAAATTGTCAGTTTACCCCTAAAGGAGCTATTGCCCTTTATAGTCATTTTTTAACAATTTTCATAAATTTTTGTAAATTTTTGTAAATTTTTAGAATATGTTTTCCACTGTAATTACTCGGCCAAGTTCATTATAGATAGAGAGAATTGTAGCAACAAGAATGTACAGTAAAGTAAGATCTACAAACACATCACGATCACCAAAACACAATTTCGTCATGAATTTATCTGTGTCTATTGTTTAATATGCACTAAGGTGAGCGACACAGGCTCTTGAGAGCCTCTAGTTGGTTATTATCATGAATATTATTATAGATAGAGATAAACTGTAAACAGCAATAATCTTCAGCAAAGTAAGATCTACAAATAAGTCAACATGACCAAAATGGTCAGTTGACCCCTTAAGGAGTTGCCCTTTATAGTCATTTTTTTACCAATTTTTCGTAAATTTTTGTAATCTTTTACAAAAATCTTCTCCTCTGAAACTACTGGTCAAATTTAACCAAACTTAGCCACAATCATTACAAGGGTATATAGTTTTAAAAATGTTTGTGGTGACCCAGCCAACCAATCAAGATGGCCATCATGGCTAAAAATAGAACATGGGGGTAAAATGTAGATTTTGGCTTATAACTCTGAAACCAAAGCATTTAGAGCAAATCTGACATGAAGTTAATTAAAATTGTTTATCAAGTCAATATCTATCTGACCTGAAATTTTCAGATGAAATGGACAACTGGTTGTTGGGTTGCTGTCCCTCAATTGATAATTTTAAGAAAATTTTGCAGCTTTTGGTTATTATCTTGAATATTATTATAGATAGAGATAAAAGAGGGACGAAAGATACCAAAGGGACAGTCAAACTCATAAATCTAAAACAAACTGACAACGCCATGGCTAAAAATGAAAAAGACAAACAGAAAAACAATAGTACACATGACACAACATAGAAAACTAAAGAATAAACAACACGAACCCCACCAAAAACTAGGGGTGATCTCAGGTGCTCCGGAAGGGTAAGCAGATCCTGCTCCACATGTGGCACCCGTCGTGTTGCTTATGTGATTACAAATCCGGTAAATAGTCTAATTCGGTAGGTCACATTCATGAAAGGGAAGGGGATTGTAGTTACGACGTAAGGAACATATCCGATATCATTTGTGAAACGGTTATTCCATAACGGTCAACCAACTTGTGATGGCGTCCGTAAAATTTACGAAGGGATGATTTCAACTTCACCATTTGGAACTCTTGGTTTAATAGCTTCCTTGTGAGCAGTAACCCTCTATTAAGAAAATCATGATAGGAAATGTAAGCACGGGAATATCGTATCAATTGCAAGATATATACCCCGTATGCAGGTGCTGCTGGAATGTTGCTACTTAGAAATGCTACTGTAAATAGCAATAATGTACAGCATAGAAAGAGCTACAAATATGTCAACTTGACTAAAGTGGTCAATTGGCTCCTTAAGGAGTTATTGTCCTTTAAAGTCAATTTTTAACAACTTTCATAAATTTTGTAAATTTTTACAAAATATATTCCACTCACTTCTTGGCCAATTTCATTAAATATAGAGATAATTGTAAGCAGCAAAATTTTTCAATAATGTAAGATCTACAAATACTTCACCAACACCAAAACACAAATTTATCATGAATCCATCTGAAGTGTGTTCTTTGTTTAATATGCACATAGACCAAGGTGAGCGACACAGGCTCTTTAATGCCTCTAGTGTTTTTTCTATTCAGCCTATAAAAATGTCAGATAAAACACTTCTTTCGGATGGTAGCGCTCTAAGTGAAGGCAAATACTTGCCGTTTCCGTAAACAATCTTTTAACAAATCTTTGATAAAATTGGACATGTTGGAAGTACATATATTTTTTTTCTTTTTTTCCCAAGTTTTTAGAAATCAAGTTTAATTAAAGAATAATGACATTGTCGAGATCACCATATAGGTAACGTTAAACTGTGAAGGAAAAATTTATTGTATATGGGCATTTTTCAATAAAAGTGTTCCTTTCAGACCTAAAAAAAATGGAAAATCAACAAGTCTAAAATTTATTTTCAAGAGTTATGTTGAATACATCTATTATAGACTTGTTTGTAAACAAAAAGTGCAATCTTAAATACTCTTTAAAATTATATTATTTTCATAATTTGTGTACTGTTTCGTAGGGGACTTTTGTCCCCTACGAAACTGCTTCTAAACACACATATTTTTGCAATTTTAAATGTTTCCTATAGACATTCCAGTTTTTTTACTTTATATACTAGAAAATCTCATTTTTTCTGAATTGGAGAACCATTTTTTATCCATAAAGATTAGACAGTACTTCATATATGAAGGTACAACTCATGTTACGTAGTGGACATTTTGATGCGTTTCGTAGTTGACAAAACCGTTTCGTAGTGGACAAAAAGTTTCGTAGTTGACATCAACCCTATTCTATGTTAATAAAAACATAATTAGAATTACATGAAACTAACCTTTGTTATTTGCTTTGCACGAATATAATTGAAAAAAGAGTAAAAAAAAGACTGCATGGTAGTGGTAGTGTCCACTACGAAACGTTTTTCTCCCAAACTTGTTTCGTAGGGGACCGTTTCGTAGGGGACGTATTCACATGTTTTATTTTTTTCTCACAACCCCAATATTGCAATAGTAACAAGACTGACTGTATTCATCAAAGCGTTATTAAGCTGTACACTGATATTTTATTCATAATTTTAAAACCAGTTACTGAAGGAGATTTTACCCGTTTCGTAGTGGACATTTACAAAAATACGGTATCATTCTGGTCCATTTGATGTGCTCAATTTTTCTCACCAACAGTTTAATCGCCGTTATAAAAGCATCACTTCTTTTGTAAGACCCTAATGTTTATATCTCTTGCAAACAAAAAATTACATTGATTTTATAAAACTTAAAACTATTTATAAGCAAGTTTTAATGACTTCGTTTCGTAGTGGACATTGTGTTAGGGACACACCTTCTAAAATAAAAAATCCTATGTTAAAAGCTGTTTATTAAAATATGTTGGCTCTAAACATACTTTTGAATTATTAAAGAACTTATATTAAGTAAAATTAATATTTATTTCTATTTTTGAGAGTATGAATGTTGAACAGGCGGTCTAGGGACATGGTTGTTTTGGACCATTCAGGAATCAATATCTTATCAATCCCTCTAAAAATAAACTGTTTCTTTGCTTAAAAATGTTATATCTAATTCAATGTACTGACTGCACAAAAAAATACTTGCAAAGATCAAACACATTTTTTTTTAAAGTGGCTGGGACAAGAAAGTACGTTTTTATTGAAAAACGCCCATATATGTTGATTTTTTCTAAACCCCAACCCTCTTATAAAATAACCTTTTCATTATAGATTCTGATATATACATAGCAATTTTAACTTACAATTATAAGAAAGTTTATTTTTAGACCACTTAAACTATGAATTCTTATTTGTAAATATATCCAGTTCTTACTTAACGTTTTCTTACACCTGAGGAGCACATTCTGAACTATTAGCTATTTGTAAAACTTAATGATGACAATCCTATGAATTAATTATGATATTAATTATTTAATAATTATTGTAACCAAATTCAGTCATCTATATATAACTAAAATTTTCCTCATGTTTTAAGGTGTATGTAGTTTCTAAAATTACACCCTATAGGTAGTGCTCCACAATTAATGGAGGAATATACAAGATACTGAACTGACTGGTAAAAAGAATATTAATCATAATGCTGGTTACGTTCCCTCTACTTATATTCTCCCTGTAGTCGGAGAAATAGAACTTAAAAGTAAGTCATGTAAGTATCAGCTGACAACGAGTGGTGTGTACAAACTGAATTGATTAATATCGATATTGACTATAAAATCAGTGCTGTTTATAATGTGAAACTAGTAACCACACGTGTGTACTGATATATTCACAGGAGAATTATTCTCCTGTGAATAATTTATACAGTAGTTATCTCGTACCATCTTGACCATTGTAAACTCATAGTAATGTCAACTTGTACCACTAAAAAAGAAACTTGTACCAATGTCAACTCGTTACACTAAAAAAGAAACTCGTACCAATCATATCATACCATAGTCTAAAATCGGTCATCTTGTCAGTTCGTTAGGTATTTTCGTTTGAACTTAACACATTGAGAAACTATGCATTGACGTCACTACGCTACTTCCGGCGTAGAAAAACAGTGAAGAATACGTTTTGCTTTGTGTACCTTCCATTCAGCGTCATCAATCTTGTAGCAGGCAATACAGGTCAAGCAAATCGTATTTTTAGGAATTTTAAAATGACATGCTCCTTACGTATTTTGCGATTTTCCCGCGAAAACAGCCCAACCAAAACGAAAGGAAAACTATATGAAAAAACGATGTCCATGCCATAATTTTGTACAGGAATATTGAGAAGGTTAATAAAAAACAATTTACATTTATTTTATCATAGAATTTTTTTTTTTATTCATTATAAAAAGATCGATATTCTGACCATCATGACTGTAGGTAAATATTTATACAAAATTCCATTGATGTCGAAAGGGATGGCAAAAAATGAGGTTTCCTGTTGAATAAAACCCCAAATTATTGCAAACTATTTTAAAGCAATATCCCACAGAGAAATAATGTAATTGCCGTAGACTGAAAAATCCCCTAATTGACAGTAGAGCAATTTGATTGGGTATAACGATTTGACATCACGTGATTTTGACGCCATTGAAATTTGAATGTAAACAAACAAGGTCAGAAGGTTCAGTATGGGACAGCATCGTACATGTACATTGAGTTACTGAGAAACAATTATGAGTTACCAAGCTTGACAATGCATGGTAATACAAAATTAAAGCTAAGTCTACAGAAAAAATAAGAAAAAAATAGCCTTAGGATAACGACTTATCAACACACCTGGATAGGTGATTGAGGACAGGATCCTGTTTTGAGCCCCCATAGTCCCTCCCCCTTATTATCATAAATCTCAGATTTTTTAATATATATCACTTATTTGTACCATATATTTACTAATACATATACCATATTTTTACTTAAAATATGCATGTTTACTATCAACGTGAATCTCGACTAAAGAGTGAAGCGCTGTGCCAACTTCCTTTCATGAAATTGGGGCAACAGTTAGGAAAAATTGTTTTAAAATGTAATAAAATTTCACTTATCGGAAAGGCGGTTAAATCAATGAGTCCATGCTCTTCCCAGATGATTTTCCTTATTGAATTTGGATATCCCGATAAAACATAATACCATTTTTAACACTTTTATTTCATTTTTTCCGCAAGTGATGTTGCTTTTTTTCTCCATTCAACTTCGATCAACGGAAGTAACAATACAACGACATCTGTGTGGTCTTCAGCTCAAGAAGGATAACTCCACATGTAACCGCGGGAAATTAGATGAGTTCCAGGGTATATGCAGGGGAAGTTCATATACGAGAATTTCGAGGGGTCATTATACCACATATGGTATTTTGAACCCCCCTGCGGTATATTGAACCCCCCTGTTTTTGATAAATAGTATTGCAGATAATCTAATTTACAATTTATTGGCTATCATTTTTTTTAATTTGTGGTTTTAAGTAGGGGGTTCAATATACCGCAGGGGGGTCAAAATACCATGGCTAAGCAAAATTTTCACAATATCTTTTCCAGCATGTTTAACACATACAAACAACTTATTGGAGTATTATAACTATGTTAAGGAGTTAGAATAGCTTGAATTTTTGAAATTCAAGGTCTATAGTAGGGGGTTCAATATACCGCAGGGGGGTCAAAATACCATGGCTAAGTAAAATTTTCAAAATATCTTTTCCAGTATATTAAATACATACAAACTACTTATTGGAGTAATATTACTATGTTAAGGATTTAGAATAGCTTGGAATTTTTGATATTCAAGGTCTATAGTAGGGGTTCAATATACCGCAGGGGTTCAAAATACCATGGCTAAGTAAAATTTTCAAAATATCTTTTCCAGTATATTAAATACATACAAACTACTTATTGGAGTATTAAAACTATGTTAAGGAGTTAGAATAGCTTGAATTTTTGAAATTCAAGGTCTATAGTAGGGGGTTCAATATACCGCAGGGGGTCAAAATACCATGGCTAAGTAAAATTTTCAAAATATCTTTTCCAGTTTATTAAATACATACAAACTACTTATTGAAGTTTTATGACTATGTTAAGGAGTTAGAATAGCTTGAATTTTTGAAATTCAAGGTCTATAGTAGGGGTTTGATATACCGCAGGGGGGTCAAAATACCATGGCTCAGTAAAATTTTCAAAATATCTTTTCCAGTTTATTTAATACATACAAACTACTTATTGGAGTATTATAACTATGTTAAGGAGTTAGAATAGCTTGAAATTTTGAAATTCAAGGTCTATAGTAGGGGGTTTGATATACCGCAGGGGGGTCAAAATACCATGGCTCAGTAAAATTTTCAAAATATCTTTTCCAGTTTATTAAATACATACAAACTACTTATTGGAGTATTATAACTATGTTAAGGAGTTAGAATAGCTTGAAATTTTGAAATTCAAGGTCTATAGTAGGGGGTTCAATATACCGCAGGGGGGTCAAAATACCATGGCTAAGTAAAATTTTCAAAATATCTTTAATTTCCAAAACTCTGGCAATTCTAACTCTTTTATGTAGTTAGAATTCACCAATAAGTAGTTTGTATGTATTTAACTTGCTGGAAAAGATATTTTTAAAATTTTACTTTGCCATGGTATTTTGACCCCCTCCCCCTTTTTTTACCATGGAAAATCAAAACTACCCTTATATATATATATATATATATATACATATGTTATAATTACAAATAATTAAAGCATTCAAGCTACATATGGTCTAGTTATAATGTGTCAATAAGTATTTTGAATGACATTTTGTTGGTAAAGACTTCAGAGCACTGATACCAAGCAAAGATATTTCTTTTAATTAAGCATGGAAAATGTACCTCCCCTTCTTGTATGAATGATTTTTTAATCTATGATAAGCTTTAGAATAATGTAAAATGTTCTAATATTCATCTAGGATGAAAAAAACAGGGGGGTTCAATTTACCATGGGGGTTCAATTTTCCATACAGGGGGGGTTCAATTTACCATAGCGGTATTTTGACCCCGGGGTCAATTTACCATGGGGTTCAAAATACTATATGACATCTAATTTCCCGAGTTAATTGGTAAGTACATGTAAGTTTCACCTGCCTGCCACCCGTTATTTTTCCATATTTTTACAGTTTTCACAGGGACCCATCAATTCCAGCATTTTAACTTACATCATCATGCATGAATGAAGAGATAAATGACAAATGAACAGACTGATGCCGATGTACATGTTCAAATGTATATAATTCCAAGGCCGTCAGTCTGCCACAGAAGCAACTAAGCAGCACATCCATTTTGGACAGGCAAATATCCACTAATTGATATGGGACAAGCTCTGACATCCAATGGCCCCAGCTGCTTGTCTGGCAAAACAGCTGTTGGATGTCAGAGTAATCTTGGACTTATGATGAATATATTCTTTAATTTCACTCAACACCTCTTTTAAAAGTCTGTAAAATATACATAATTTGAACTTACAATGACCAATTTGTTGCTAGTTTTCCTTGTCTAATTGGATAGAGAAAACTGGCAGATTGGCTTTGTTGTCTCCCTTGAATAGACTCTTTTTTGAACTTTTACTTACAACTATAATTATTTGATTTAATTTTTAATCATTCCAAATCAGTAAGATCTAGTTACATTGTATTTTATTATTTATTGTGTTTTCAGCCTTTTTAATTTCACGTATTTTCGTGTTTTTACGTTTTGTTTCTTGTTTTCTCGTATCGGTTTTGCTTGATTTGCATGCATTGTGTTTTCACTTATTTATTTTCTGTGTTTGGTGTCTGTGCTCTTAACTTCTTATGCATGTCCTGCATTTGATGAAATATACAGTGGGTTATAATACCTTCCAAAACTTGTGTTATCAAATATAAATTGATGTTACCATTCTACTTTTGCAATATGTATGATATTAATGAAGTCCTTCAAATAACTATGAATAACTATTTTTTTCAAATAAGATGCAAGTAGCGGGCGCTAAAAGGTGAACGCAAAGTCTTCATTGTCCAATAACAATGGCTGCATGATCTCCAAGAACGGCCGAGTAATAACTTCTGGAACTTTTTTCCGTAATATTTACGATTTTATTTCTCATGCTTCATTTTTCCCAATTTTATTTTTTGTGCAACATTTTTGCTATTTTCATTTCATGTGTTTCTGTGATATGCATCACACTTTCTGCAGAGGAAAGTAGCTGATATATGAAATGAATCACACAATCAAAGAAATTTAATATATTAATTAGCATGGTAATTAAGAAATTACATATATATTTTTGTCTAAGTTTTCATTAAAATCTGGCATAACATTCAAAGATATTTTTATTTTTTGTATAAAGCTTAGAATTTTTATTTCATAAACATTCCTATTTTTGTCTAAGTTTTCGTTAAAATCTGGTATAAAATTCAAGTAATTCAACTTTTTTTCATTATATATAAGTTTACCAAATAAAATCATAGAACATTCTTATTTTTTGGGATACGATTGCTTTCAGGTGTCACACCACCAATTACTCCCTCAAATTTAGAACGTATGTGAAAGTAGACCTACTCGGACAAAAAATAGTGCATTTGATGTCATTGTTTACTTAAACTACCCAACAAATTTGCAGAAATGAAACTTTTGGTGAAAGAGAAGTATATTAAAACCATTTTGAGCCCAAAGGAGTAAGTTCGGTAAGAGCCATATTTGGCCCCAATTATAAAGTTCATAGTTACAAGACAATAAATGTTTTAAGTTGCCCTAAAGACATGTTAGAAAGTTTAACAGAACTGTTTTTGTCAAAGTTTAATTCTAACACGTTGATTTTCACATCCAAACAAGGTCAAAATAAGGGATTTTGATGAAATTTGACAAAATCAGCTAGATTTCAACCAAATAAAGGAGCAGGAAACATAGAGCGCAGGCGTCGACAAGCATAAAATTCAAATTAGACATGTGAAATGTCTTCACAAACATTATTTTAAAAGATCTTTGTTGTCGACGTATGCGCTCTATGTTTCCTGTCCAATAATCTATGGAAATTTACCCATTTTCATTGATTTTTTCGTGAAAAATCAATATGTGTACAACTTGTGACGTCATAATGAAACACAGAAACGTAAAATTTTCAACAAAATGGCTTATAGCATAGCTAGTCAATGTATTAGCTGTAATTTATCGTGATATTGGTTGATAAATCTGAATTTGAAATTTACGCTAAAAAAAAGGGCCATTTTAGGACCTTATCGAACATACTCCTTTACTTGTCTATGAGTTGACATTAAAAATTGAGAATTAATGCGCTCCATAGTATACTAATTTAAGATTTCAAGAAAACCAGGGGCTATTTTTAGTGGTACATCCATTCGGAAGGTCTCTTCTTTCTTATATGGCTTTAAAGGTATGCTGAAAATTGGCATGAAGAAAGGTGATACCTGTACGATTCAGGACATACCTGATTTGTAAGAGGTTAAACTTAAGATAAAAAATTTAGAAAGCTATGAAAATTGCAAAATTTGGTTGACTTTTAATTGGTGGTCTGACACCTTCAAGCAATCTGTAGACTTATACCGGTGGCTGAGAGCATTGCCCTCACGTCAATCGTTTTATTCTTTATTCGATTGGGACTCAATCTACAAAGAAATGGAACAACTGTCAACAACTATGGAATCCCAAACCGCCACTCCAGTAGAGGATCTATGGTAACCTTCACCACCACTGTACTCACAATTATTGACAAATACACCCCGTCAAAGGTATGCGCATCTAGAAAATCGCTGCCGTGGTTCAACAGAAATCTAAGCCGGATTTTAAAACGCAAAATAAGACTCTATAAGCATGCTAAGAGATCTAAGCAGTGGAATGACTACAAGAGCTTCCAAAAAAAGTGCAAAAAAGAATTTAAGAAAGCAGAGATTAACTATATCAACAACACCATTTACCAAGGTCTACAAGATAACAACACTAAACCATTCTGGCGCTATGTTAAATCCAGACGACAGGAAAACATTGGCATACCTGCAATGAAACAGAATGGAGCACTTGTAAACGACAACAAGGAGAAAGCCAATATACTCTTAAACCAATTTGAATCGGTTTTTACAAAAGACACTTTAAATGCAACACCAAAGTTAGATAAGAAAGTCGGAAAATCAATATCACCACTGAAAATAACAACAGATGGAGTCGAAAAACTTTTGAAAAACATAAAGCCATTTAAAGCCATTGGGCCAGACAATTTACCAAACATTGTCCTTAAAAACTGCTCTAAACAACTAGCACCTGGGCTGCGACACATCTTCCAGCAATCCATAAACTCTGGCACTCTACCTACTAACTGGTTAAACGCAAATATCACTCCTGTATTTAAAAAAGGAAATATAAACACACCAGAGAACTACAGACCTGTTTCTCTTACCTGCGTTACCTGCAAGCTGCTTGAGCACATTATATGTAAACACATCTTGACACACCTTGAAAGAAACAACATACTCACATCTCTCCAGCATGGCTTCCGTTCAGGTTTCTCCTGTGAAACGCAGCTTCTAACAACGATGAACGACTTATTCCAACTTCAAGACAAAGGCCTGCAGACAGATATAGTTATACTAGATTTCTCTAAAGCCTTCGATACGGTCCCGCATCAAAGGCTATTAGCCAAACTCGAAAGTTATGGTATTGATGGTCCAATACTAGATTGGCTCAACATGTTCCTGACAAAACGATCCATGAGAGTCTTAGTGGATGGCGAAAATTCTGACTCTGTAGGGGTAGCATCAGGAGTTCCTCAAGGCACGGTATTAGGACCGCTGCTGTTCTTATGTCATATTAATGACTTACCCGAAACTGTTAAATCTCAAGTCAGATTATTCGCAGATGATTGCCTACTGTATAGGAAAGTCCAAACACAACAGGACCACCAACTACTACAAAAAGACCTTGTATCGTTGGAAGAATGGGCCACAAAATGGGGTATGAGATTTAATGCCAAAAAATGTTACGTGATGAGTGTCAACAACAAATCATCTCATTTTTATAAACTGGACAATCAGATACTGCAACAGGTACAACAAAATCCGTATCTCGGTGTAATTATCTCAGATGATCTGAGGTGGGGCGCCCACATCGCTAAAACCGTGAAGAAAGCCAACTCAACTCTAGGCTTCTTGCGACGAAACCTCCGCCACTGTCCAAAGGATTGCAGGAAACAGGCATATATAGGACTTATCCGTTCACTTTTAGAATATGCGTCCATAGTCTGGGACCCTTACTTAATGAAGGATATTAATGCACTTGAAAAAGTACAGAGACAAGCAGTGCGCTTCATCAGTGGGGATTACACAAGCAGAGAGGAAGGTAGCATAAGGAGACTTATGATTGAACTAAAACTTCCAACACTGGAAAACAGACGTCGTCACAGTAGACTTACTTTTCTCTACAAGGTGGCCGGGGAGTTGGTACCAGCTATACCGCAAGACTCAGTATTAGTTAAAGAGAGACCAAAACGACAAGTTAAACCAAAACAATTTAGTGACTATAAAACAACAAACATTGTAGACAAATTTGCTCAAAACAACAGCCGTTGCTTTAAAATTCCACCTAGCAAATCAGAACAATACAAACAGTCATTCTTTGTAAGAACAATACCTGATTGGAATAGACTACCAGACAGTCTCGTGTGTGCTAAGACAATTGAGAGCTTTAAAACTTCGGTTGCTCTCACAACGTTGGACTAATTTTCCAGCGCCTCTCTCCCGTTGCCATTGATGCCATATCCTGGCCCTGCAACGTATTTATTCAGATTCAGATTCTAAATATTAAGGAACATCTCAGATTCTTATGATTGTCTTGCTATAAAAGGTAAAAACAAACAAAGGGATTGAACTTAAACAACTTTCCTATAATCAATGATAATGTTCTTTTCATAATCTTCATGTTTGATAATTCCCTTGACTTATATGCGTGTTTTTAACATCACGGAAAATCAGAATTAAGCAGACTTTATGTTTAGTATTTTTATAAATTTAGAAACACGTCAGAGGGAATTCCTAGTTTTGATAAAATGCGAGAGTTCTCTGAATTCCGATAAATCTATTTCTGTCATTGAAGAACTGAAGTGGAGTTTTTCTTATATGTTACCGTTATGAAACTGATATTTGAGATTGTACTTCCATAAGGAAATAGAGAACCATCTAGGTCGTCTAATAAACATTTAATATACGTTCTTGCTCCAGGGTTTGTTTTGGAAATTATGCGCATGCGTATAGTTTTCTTGACTTCAAGGTGTTTTAGATTGAATGGTTGCTCTGGATTCTCCACTCAATTAATTAATTTATAACTCATGGGATCTTGTCTATGAATGTCTGCTATTGAAGGTTATTGTTGTTGCATAATTTTAAATCCTATGCATCATTTAAATTAAAATAATTTTGTCCTCATCGTAGAACACCCCTTCAGGCGAAATGGAATCTTCCATATTATCGTTTCGAGTTGTCTCCCTTCCGGAAGTAACTTCCGTGAATTCTGAAACACGTCGAGTATTAGGTGTAACACCACTAATTCGGGCCCGGCCAGAAAGCACATACCAGAAAGTAGTACATATTTAATGCAAAATAGTTCCTACGCATGAGTGTAACTTTCAAAATATGTAGGAAATTTAGGTATTTTTGGCATCAAATGAAAGCTAAAGGACTGGTGATCATTGTAGAACACTTTTGGGCTTTTAATTTTAAATATTAAAAAAACTGCACCAAATTTTAAAAAGAGGGTACATTTAGTCTGTTTGTCAGATCTGAAGTACCTGTTTTGGTACATTCGAAGTTCCGGGAACCAGTTCTTTCTTATATGCCATGTAAGGTATGTTGATTTTTTCAGTAGAAGACACCATAAAGTGTTGCTTTGAAATGCAATGATTGCCACTGTATTTGAACTTAAAATTAAAGAGGTGTGCTTGGTTGAAATGGAGGAATTTAACATAGAAAGTAATGGACCATGAATTAGTGGTGTACTTCCATTAATCCGAATAATTCAGTCGTAATTATATTCCGCTGATCTACGAAGGCTACATTAACGCCTGAACGTCTTCCTCGATCAAGACCGTCAACCGGAATTTTCACACCGCTTTGCAATATGGGAATTTTGATTTAAATTGTCAGCTAAAGAAGGAGGAGTTCCGGATGTTAATTGATGTTAAATAATGTAAACTGATGTTAATTGATGTTAATTAATTATTATCGGATTTGTGTTAATTGAACACACGTGTTTGGTAAGACAATTACAAGAGAGTTGCACAGACTCATTATCCTGATCGCCGCTGATTGGCTCTCTCTCACAGAGAGCAGGCGACGCGGCCAATGATCATAAGGAGTTCAAGCCCTCGTGTGGGAGAAAATCGGGCTTGAATTATTCGAGTTAGTCGAGTAGTAGCTCTTGCTGTCGATAAACGTCGTATTATATTAAAAACGATCGCATTTTAAACCGATAAATGTGTACAGAAAGGAGTCATGATAAATGGGGTTCCTCCTAGAAATAACGTAGGAAAATAGGTGATAAGATACGAAGTGAAATACCTTCTTTCAGTCTGAGTCTTAGTGACTGCTGTTGAAAGTAAACTTAGAATTGATAGTACAAAAATAAAACATAGGCCTGATTACATTGTTCATACACTTTTATCCGTGATTGTCTATTTTGTAACTATTTTAAATGTGCAGTTGAATTAGTTTTGAAAATACTATTATCCAGCTACATGTATACATTTGTCAATGAAACAACGGCAATCGTATCCCTCAGAGCAATCTGCTCTTTGATTAATATATTTTTTATGGTTCGAGTTTGCAGTGGTACGAGTTCTGAATGGTGCAACTTCCCAGTGGTATGAGTTTACGTTAGTACGAGTTAACTTTTTTAGTACGAGTTTACGTGGTACCAGTTAACTTGCTTCCTTCTTACGATCATGTCTTAGGATATATTTGCCAATTATTTGAATTTGAGATCCTAAACTAAACAACATATTTTACAGAATGTTATTTTTATTTGTTAATCATTTCGTTTTCTGTGAGCATTCTCTTATTTTTAGCTCACCTGGTCAGCTGAATTGAACAACCTGTTGTTGGGTTGCTGCCCCTGAATTGGTAATTTTAAGGACATTTGGCTGTTTTTGGTTAATATCTTGACTATTATTATAGATAGAGATGAACTGTAAACAGCAATAATGTTCAGCAAAGTAAGATTTACAAATAAGTCAACATAACCGAAATGGTCAGTTGATGATTTAAGGAGTTATTGCCCTTTATAGACAATTTTTAACCATTTTTTGTAAATCTAAGTCATCTTTTACAAAAATTATTAAGTTTAAAAAATGTGTCCGGTGACCCTACCATCCAAACAAGATGGCCGCCACGTTTAAAAATAGAACATTGGGGTAAAATGCAGTTTTTGGGTTCTAACTCAAAAACCAAAGCATTTAGAGCAAATCTGACATGGGGTAAAATTGTTTTTCAGGTCAAGATATCTGCCCTCAAATTTTCAGATGAATCAGACAATGGGTTGTTGGGTTGCTGCCCCTGAATTGGTAATTTTAAGGAAATTTTCACCTGTAACGGGCGTTGTTGGGTTGCTGCCCCTGAATTGGTAATTTTAAGGAAATTTTGCTGTTTTTGGTTATTTTCTTGAATATTATTATAGACAGAGATAAACTGTAAACAGCAATAATGTTCAGCAAAATAGATTTACAAATAGGTCAACATGGCCGAAATGGTCAATTGACCTCCTAAGGAGTTATTGTCCTTTATAGTTAATTTTTAACAATTTTCATTAAATTTGTAAATTTTTACTAACATTTTCCACTGAAACTACTTGGCCAAGTTCATTATAGATAGAGATAATTGTAAGCAGCAAGAATGTTCAGTAAAGTAAGATGTACAAACACATCACCATCCCCAAAACACAATTTTGTCATGAATCCATCTGCTTCCTTTGTTTAATATTTACACAGACAAAGGTGAGCGACACAGGCTCTTTAGAGCCTCTAGTTTGGTATTTAGTTGTGAAAGTTTGAATAAATTAATATTCTCTGGAATCGAAAGCCTGAATAAAACATATAAACTTGTAATTGATTAAGGGTTCATCATTATGATCATAACAGAAGGACAAAAATGGCTGTATCTCCACCTGAAAAACTACTCTGAGTACAGACTTACGTGTTCAGTTGGAAAATGTTTATGTCTTATGTCGACGCTTACAGTGAAGGTACCAACAGCTTGTAGGACTGTAAATATGTATACATTGTATGTGTTAAACCATTAAAACAATATATAGTTAGTTTTACTATATATCTACACTGAATTTTGATCAGAACTGGACAATAATATATTGTGTGTAGTTATCAGACTAAACTTGAAACCGGTAGTTGTTTTGAATATATGCCTTGTGGTGTTGCTTTAAAAGCAGCAAAACAGACCACTGTTGAATACAATAAAAGTTTACAGTAGAATATTGTTTTTTATACATTGTATGAACAAATTAAAAATCGTAAATTATGAACATTTATACCACATTCATGTATTAAAGTATGCATCTACTTCACACATTTTCACACGCTTTTTGACATGTCAGGACATGATTTCTCATTGTCAGAGGCTAGCAAGTATTATCTACACTCAATTTATTCTAATCTGAAATACAGATTGTTTTTGCAAGCTTTGCTTACAATAAATGTTAGGAATCTACTGGAAATTTACAATCAAATTAATCAAAGTCAGAATAATCAAACAGCAGGCTTTGGATGGATTTCAGATTATATTTGAATTTTGTCTTTCCTGTTACAAAAGTTGCTGGAGATAAAGGTATGTTTTATTTTTGGTGGCAGTGATGTTTACCAAAAATGGTTCAGTTTTCTTTTCTCTTTTTATAGTCAGTAATTAATTACTTGTCTAACCTTTAAAATTGTATTACTATCAGTTAAATAACTATTTCAAGGCTATGTCCTCTCACAGGGTTGGCAAAAACCCGGGTTTTATGAGTATTGCCCAGCCCAGTGGGAAATACTGGGAAAACCCGGGTTTTACTTGGTTTTAGTGGGTAATACTGGGCAATACTGGGTAATATAAAATATTTGTCTGAATTTTAAAGAGGATTCAGTGATAAACACAAATGCAATACATTTAATAAGATATTTATACACTATTTTGTTTGTTCAGCATTTGTCTAGATTGGCAAACTGTAAATAGAAAGCAAATAAATCATTTTTTTTCAAATGAATATAGCTCTTATTAAAAATTAACAATAACATGTATTAAAGAAACATCACATTTAATACTGTATATGTACTGTCACTAATTTTAGAATTTTAAAATAAGTAATTATTCAGATTAGAATACAGATTTGTTTATGTAACAATAAGTGTTAATGGCATGACCCTGTAGGGTGTTTATTTAGCAATATGAATGTATAACAATTAAAATTAACAATTCACTTAAACACTGCAATAAAATGCATTTTTCAAAGTTTGGATTATTGAAACAATACTTGGTAATTAAAAGGTATCTTTAAATATGCAAATCTTGTATTCTGCCTACATATAAAATTAATAGAGAAGTGAATGAAATTGAATTTTCTAGAAATGACTGTCACTGGTTATCTGTATAAAAAGTATATATTTAGCTGTTATACTATGAAACTATAACAAGTCTTAACTATTTTGTGTTAAAGTAAGCTTAAAAAATCATATTGCCCAGTAATGCCCACTATTACCCATTTCTGGGAGTATTGCCCAGCTCGGGAAAACCCGGGTTTTCCCGCCCTGGAATTCCCGGGTGGCTAATACTTTGCCAACTCTGTCCTCTCATGGTTCATATACTGTGACTTTAAATTATCAATTTTCAATACAATGCTTTCTGCTTAAACGGCCTAGCCAAGATCAGATGTGCATTTTATATTGGGTCTATGTTATAGGCTTCTAAAGACAAGAAGAAAAATTTTACATAAGTAATACATCTTTGAACTGAAGAACAGAATGTAGGGTTTCACAATGAATATCAAATATCATGTATAGGTGTTACCGTTTTGAAGAAAAACACTAAAATACACGCTGAAAATGGGCAAAATTTCACGTTATGTTGTTTCATTTAAAACTTCGCCGTTTTTATCAATTGATAGTTAATACGTGAACTTAATTTGAACTACATTATTGGTTCAATGTTATAGACAATTTATTCATCTTTCTTTTACTGGTTGTTGCAACAAAAAATCTTCAGTGGTTACAAAGTTATGATAAAAAGTTGAATACTATGCGTTCGTTATGAAATTTTGTACTTTTGTTTTTAGCTTGCTCAGTGTAGTGATAAAACAGAAAAATGAATTAAATTTATGCTATTATGTGTTTTGTTTTCCCTTCTAGTATATACATTATCAAAAACTACCTCATTTATCAAAATTGCAGTACCCTAGCTGGAGATGGTTTACTCCTGGTTTGCCCACTTTTAATTCTACCAATTATCTATTAGTTAAGAAAACAAAAAAGACAAAAGGTCTAATGAGCATACAATTGTATAGTCTGTTCCAACTTATGTATATAGTTTGTAAGTGTTTTCAAGATATTCAGGTTTTTTTTGTATAGATAAATAATAAACAAAAATCAAATATTTTTTCTCAAGTAATTTTAATATCAATTTAATCAATTCATTCAACATATATATATATTACAAATAACAAACAAATTATATTCAGTTATAAAAGTGTCTTTATAGTTTATTAGTTTCTGAATGATTTTCATGATATAAAATATTAATACAAGTTGTCTTTTATTGCAAACATAATTTAATAAATTAATCAATTTTATAAATGCATTGCATAAGGAAATAAATTCAGCACTATGGTAAATAAGTAATGAGGGCACTATGTTTAAAATAAAGAGAATAAAATATTTTATATATAAATAAAAAGTTACAAAACATAATCATATTTACAAAGTCACAATTTACAATACTAGTATTTCACTTCATTCTTCAGTTCAACTTGAGAAGATGGGATGCTGCGTCAGAGTAATCTACCACGTTGATGAGTCCTTGTTGGTATCGTTCTTTCAGTAGTTGGAGTCTGGTGTCTATTACTCTGTATCGTCGTCTTTTTGGTGGGCGGGCTCCTCCTGCTGCATACTGGATAATGTTGCATTCTGTTAGTGCCTGTGTCTTCTTCAGTAGTTCAATGATCTCGTAGATGTTGGGGTGGGCATGTTTGAGTCTCTTCTTTAGTTTGTTGTGCCATCCTTCCAGGTGATTTGTGGTGCGGGGTCCTTCTGTGTAGTAGTAGTTCCATAGAAAGCGGTAGTTTTCAACCCAAAACTCTGTCACGTAATCTGTGAATGAAGTTGTATCGGGTATGTTTTCAGCTTCTCCAATGTCTTCTAAAGTGTTCAGCCAAACGTCATCAACAAGGTGGGGTGGAACAAGAGGTAGTACTGCGGCTCGTCGTATCAGTTGGGTAATATCTTCATTCTCTTTATAATAGGACTGTAGTCCATATTTCTGTGCCTTTCGCCAAATACATTGGGTGAAGTGAAAGAAACAGCCTTTCACCGTTACCCTGGCCACACTGTCCGTTCTGCGTTGTTGGTTGCTGTCTCGTAGTCAATAAACAGTGTTTCTGGTTGAAGTTGTAACTGGTGTTGTTGGGCGATGTCTCGTATGTGGCTGAAGAAGCGTGAGTAGACGACCTGTTCTTTTCCTGGAGAGTAGAGCATACACTAGTGGGAACATAGAACCATCTATCATTGCATGAACTGTGTATAGCTGATGGAAGAGCGTTGGACATGAGTAGAATGTGCCGTCGCAGAAGATTGTGTTGGCAGCAGCTAGGTGGGTCAAGTTGTTTCTTGTTGAGAAGATCAGCATTGGTGGGTAGATGTTGTCTGACGGTAAAAGGAACTGTTGTCTTGTAGTAGTGAGGCACCATTCATCCTGCAGGTCGATGTCGATAGTTGTCTTTGGTAGGACGGGTCTGTCGAGTTCCCTTTGGTGGTATAGTGAAGTCTTGCAGGAGTAGTAGGTTGGTAGTTGCTCAACAATCTGTTTGGTGTCGTCGTTCCATTCTGGTGTGCGTAGTTTGACAAGTTCTTCCTCATAGATCGCTTGTATTGGAGTTACTTCATTCCTGGCTCGTTTTTTCATAGTCTGCATTATCTTTATCACCTCTATCTTAGATTGGTTGGCTTCATGGTTGTGTGGTGGACCCATTTTGACTAAATGACCCTCATGAGTGTTAACTGTTGAAGGGCAGGCTGGAATAGTACATCGCCAGTAAACTCTGTTGTTTCTTTTGTTTTTCACTCTGTAACGATGACCTAAGACCAAACTGTCTCTGCCAAACTTATTCTGTACATACTGAAGTGGTTGAACTTGTGCATTTGCCATACTTGGTTTGAATGATTTGAAAGTTGTACAATTTCATATTTATAATAATATCATTCATGATAACTGCTCACAAAAAAGTCAGACGATATTAACAGCTTGGGTAAATTGTAAAAAAATGATTAAAAATTTAGCAATCATGTAGATATAAGATATTTTATGGTTATTTTTTATAAGAACAAGCTAGCTTGGATGCAGATTATTGTTCAAATTGTGTCATACTTATAGCTTGGCTACTGAACAGTTGCATTGATATTCAGTTGTTAGCATTTATAATTGGATATTCTTTACATAAAATTTCAGAACAGTGTGTTTTGTTTAATTTAAAAATGTCATAAAAGTAGGTTAAATACTCTAGTACATAAAAAGTTATTCAAATGATATTTTTTCTTATAAATCTTTAGTCTCATTATTTTAATTTTACTTTTTTTTCAGAATACGCCAATAATTTTTTTCAAACTATTTGTTGATAAATTTGAATTATAATTCAATTTTTCCTAATTTTTTTGTGGATAAAATACATTATCGTGCCAAATATATATAAAATATATAAAAATCTTCACATTTTCCTTGATTTAATAGAAGAATATTATATTCTTTAAAAATTTTACAGGTAAAATAAAAGGTAAAAAATATGACTATAATTCAGAAATAAACTAGAATTGTTAAAACAACAATTCCCCCTATGTTTACATATGCATGTAATTAAAAGTGGGCAAACCAGGATGACACCGCTGGAGATATATGCCATCAAAGTTGGATATACAAATAAAGTGAAAAAATGTCTTGTCCGTAGACATGCATTCCCTAGTAAACTGGAAGTATAATTACATTAATGTTGCATTGCTAAGTTCCTGTTCTTTTGTAGATATCACTACAAACCATTAAAGTCTGAAATGGCCTATATCTGTACTCAACTGTACTGATTTTTACTCGACCAGTCTGAATTGGTCTGAATTTTACTTGACATTACTCGACCCCAGTCTGAACCATACTTGACTGTACTGAATCGTACTTGACCCTTATCTTTGCCGATGAAAATAGTCTGAACTATTACTCGACAAGTCTGAAACAGTCTTAACCCATTCTCGACATGTACTCCACCTATTTTCCATTCTAAACCATACTTAACCAAAGGTCTGAACAATACTCGACCAGTCTGAACCATACTAGACCGAAAAAAAAAACTCTTCTTTTTCACTATTAAAATAAATTTCTTTTCAACAGCCAACAAATTTTATAAAAGATTTTAACCTTATAAAAGAAATATATCTCTGATTATATTTAGGATAAAAAAAAATATATTATATATAACTAATATAAAAAAGGGATAAAATTAAATAAATAAATAAAATTGTTTTTCTTATTAGTGGTGAAATATAAAGTATAACCTCTGCTTGGGGGCAAACTCATAAATAAGATCACACCTGGTCAGAGGTATTAAATTCTAAATAATATTGATTCAAAATTGCAATATCCTGTTTAAATTAAATAACAAGGCCTGTCGAATATACATGTATGTACTAGATAAGTAATACACGAATTTAAGAAAATAGGGCTTTCTTTTTACCTGTAAAACACACATGTACTGCGGTAATATGAACATATTAAAGTGCTTTATGTATGCCATGTTAATTTGACAAAAAAAAAATACTTAAATTAATTTAATTTTTTTTAACTGTCAAGGATTGCTGTGGAAATTCTATTATAATGATTATATAAAACAAAACAATTAAGCTCTCATTTTTTTAAAATTTATTAAGTTGTTTTATATACTATTTTATATATATCTTAATAAAAAAAACATTCACTGCATTACATTTTTGTATTACCTGAACTCAACTGACACCATAAATCTATACTAGGCTTAAATTAATGGTAAAAATAGTCCAGTTACAATAAAATACTTCCGAAATATTTTATGAATAATATGGAATATATTAGTCACAATTCATTTTTTTTTTAGATTATTTGATCAGCTTGTTTTATTTATATTTTAAAGTTGATCTATATTATGATGTAAGTGTTTATTAATATTGACTTAAAGTTATATTATGATTGATTATTGTGAAATTTTAATTTCAATACTATATCGAATACATTTTTAATTTCAAGTTGTTGTTCAAATTTCATTTTTATTAAAAAAAAATCCTAAATTGATCAATTTCAGTTGATAGATACAAAGAATAGGTCTAGTTTGGTTAAGACTTGGTCGAGTATGGTTCAGACTAGGTCGAGTACGGTTCAGACTAGGTCGAGTACGGTTCAGACTAGGTCGAGTACGGTTCAGACTAGGTCGAGTACAGTTCAGACTCGTATAAAACGGTTAAGTACGGGTCAAGTACACATTCAGACTGTTAAGTATGGTTCAGATTACAGTGGAGTATTATCAAGTAAATCTCAGACGAATTCAGACTGGTCGAGTAAAAATCAGTACAGTCGAGTACAGATATAGGCCATTTCAGACTTTTAATGGTTTGTAGTGTATGTAAACACTACTAACATTTTCTTCTACCATCTAATAATAGAAGAAAAATTTCAAAATTAGTCAGAATGTCTTGTCCGTAGACATGTCTTTTTATCAATATTGCTTGGCTTTATGGGTCTAAATTAGGCCTATGTGTTGTTTAAACTTAGAAATATCTTATTTTTTTATAAATAAATGGTAATTTAAGTGTTCTCAATTTTTGTAAAATTACTTTACAGGAGTGGATTTTAAAAAGTGGCAGATTATCAGTCATAAAAAGCATACCTTATTTTACTTCAATATTGTTTATTCCAGTTGCTGCATACCTTAAAAGATTAACTAAATCAATTGAAGAAAAATGTTTCTCTCTCTCTAACTTTATCTTTTGATTTTTAGTATTAACAGCATACGAGGAAGTGTCTACGGACAAGACACTTGTACATAACAAGTATTAAATTCAATTATTTGTCTACTATTGAACTTAAACCTTATTAATTATAGGTGATGAAAGTTATCTATTCAAATTAAAACTCAATATTTTCAACATAAGTATAGTCACAATTAATTCTAACAATTTTTTTTTTAACTGAAATTGTCTTGTCCGTAGACATTACCACAATATATTTGTATCCAATTTCCTAGAGTTCAGCCTAATTTGATAGGTAAAATGTATGTTTTATTTTTTCAAGAGAACACATTCAAATATGTCAAAATTGAGTTTTAGTAATAGTTTGATTGTTTTAAACAGTCAGATGAATGGATTTCAGTTAAAAATATGTGTCTTCATTTTGGCTTAATCAATAAATTATTGAGATATGTGAAGAATTATGGGTACATTTTTATATTTTCTAAAATTTAAAAAACACAGCTTAAAATTTAATTGGTAACTTTTAATCTTAACTTTAACAATCATCTTTGAAAGCATTTAATTGAATATCAATAAAATGTCTTGTCCATAGACATTATCAAAATGCATTTGTTTTCATTTTCTTCGAAGTTGAGCATCATTTGATAGATAAACCTGATAAAATGTATGGTTTTTTTTTCTTCAAGAGAACACTTTCAGCTATATCAAAACAAGGTTTTAATAATACATTTCATTAAATATGAATACAATGTCTTGTCCGTAGACAAAACATATAAATTGTATTGCTAAGTTTGATTGTTTATTGTAAGAATATGCATCAAGTTATTTTAATTTTTTTTATTTTAATGTTCTATACACCAAAAGAAAGGTTTTTTTGGAAGTTTTGTTATTTATAGATAAGTTTAGATACAGTTTTATCAGATAAGATTAACAATCAAAGAAAGCTACTGTTGTGTGAAATAAGTGTGAGTTAAACATGTTCTTGTCAATTTTTTTCAATCAAAATAGTTGATATTCAATAATTCTAAACATATTTTGTTGTCTTTGTCATTGACCAAAAATCTGACACTGGTGACCATGTCTTGAAGGCAACCATTAAAGAAAATGATACAGTTTTTAAACACCATTTATTTAATAAAAATATTAAATATTTCTTCCAAAAACTGCATGTTATTATATAAATGCTTCCAGTGTTAGCCTAACGATGGCAATTTTTCATAATTTAAACCATTTTTGAACCAAAATATCAAGAGAGGTTTTCCCTGAGGTGATACTCATTTTTGACTTCATGTGAAACACAAAATGCACATCTGATTGTGGCTAGGCCGAAAGGGGTCATTAGCTGTCAAATGCATGTTCACTGATTTGTTTCAAAATAGTTATAACCTAAAATTGAGAATGGAAATGGGGAATGTGTCAAAGAGACAACAACCCGACCATAGAACAAACAACAGCAGAAGGTCATCAACAGGTCTTCAATGCAACGAGAAATTATACTAAAACGTATATGTATGTATACTTTTAAAACGTTTATCAAAATTATAAATAGTATGAAATAAACATTTTGCAATGCATAGGCTCAATAATATGCATTAGCATTTCATGTGTATTTTAGTTTAGATGTCAATTAATTAACTATGGAGGTGACCTCAAAAGATTGCCAACGGACATATAATCCGATATAAACATATATCAATAGTTAAAAAACTCATGCAACTAGATTTTTCTAGGTCTGTTTGGTTTTATATTAAACGTTAAAAATATTTCTTTTCCTTGTAATAACTGAACATGCATAAGTCATGCATTGAAGGTCACATGAATATGGATGCAATGAGGTCTTAAGTTAGTTTGATAGTAACTTCTAATGATTGACACAATAATATTTTGATAAAGTTTCATGGCTATCAGGTCATGTACCTATAAAGCTTGTCGACTATTTTGAAGTCCTGTCCATAGTTCATAGTCCTAGTACTTTAAATTGGTTAGCAATGTTACTGTCCATCCGAATGTCTTTTCTGAATTTTCTTTAGACAGGTGAGTCATATCTCTGTGTCAACAATTTAGTAATCATGTATGCAAATAATAATGACATTGATAACATACTTTTCCCCATGATGGGTTTATGTACATCACTGAGACTGCATATACTTCATGTCACTCATATAGCTATAGTATTCATGGTATTGAAGTAGAATTAACCTACCATGTAGATGCATATACACCGAGGTTCTGTGTTGAAGAGTTACTTTCACCTATAATGGTTCACTTTTACAAAGTTCTTAGTGGTATGAGTGCCACATCTTCTTATATCTATAATAACATATATATTTTAAAGATAATTTTATACCAGATGGATATAAAACAGTTTCAGTCTAATTTTCATTTGTTTTGTTTCTTACAGAGATAAACCATATTATTAGAATGAATTTGGCAGAGGATTTAGTAACACTCAATGGTACTCTTCACGGCTACGTTAGCAAAGATGCTGGTTATAAACTGCATGAATGGGATGCTTATGCTCGTGAATTAATTCGTGGTAGTGACTTAACGAGACACTCGATAACACATACTCATGAAACTGGTGAAAGTTATGGTAGTGACCTAACGAGACACTCGATAACACATACTCATTATACTGATGAAAGTTGTGGTAGTGACCTAACGAGACACTCGATAACACATACTCATGATACTGATGAAAGTTGTGGTAGTGACCTAATGAGACACTCGATAACACATACTCATGATACCGATGAAAATTGTGGTAGTGACCTAATGAGACACTCGAGAACACATACTCATGATACTGATGAAAGTTATGGTAGTGACTTTACAAGACACTCGATAACACATACTCATGATACTGGTGAAACACCACACAAATGTGACGTGTGTGGAAAAGAATTTTCTAAAAGGTGTAACTTAAGGACGCATATGAGTGTACATACTGGAGAAAAACCTCACACTTGTGAATTATGTGGTAAACAGTTTAGTCATTCTAGTAATTTTCAGAAGCACAGGAGAACACATATAGCCGATAAACCTCATTACTGTGATGTATGTGGTAAAGGGTTTAGTAGGCCTATTAATTTACAGTTCCACATTAGAACACATACAGCTAAACCTCTTGACTGTGATGTATGTGGTAAAGAATTTAACCATTTAAGTAATTTACAGAGACACGTGAGAACACATACGGGCGAAAAACCTCATGTCTGTAATGAATGTGGTAAAAGGTTTAGTAGGTTGCATCTTTTACAGATACACATCAGAACACATACAGGTGAAAAACCTTACGACTGTGGTGAATGTGGTAAGGGGTTTACCCAGGTTGCTAGTTTAAAGAGACACATGAAAATACATTCAGGTGATAAACCACATGACTGTGATGTATGTGGTAAAAAGTTTGTTCATCTCCGTAATTTACAGGTACACACGAGAATACATACAGGTGATCAATCTCATAACTGTGATATATGTGGTAAAATTGTTAGACAAGGTAGTGAATTTAAAAAACACATGAGATCACATACAGGTTATAAAACTTATGACTGTGATGTATGTGGTAAAGTGTATAGTCATCCTGGTAGTTTACAAAGACACATGCGAATACACATATATGATAAACCACATATTTGTGATGTATGTGGTAAAGAGTTTATTTATGCTGGTTGTTTACAAAGGCATATGAGAATACATACAGATGATAAACCAAATGACTGTGATGTATGTGTTACAAAATGTAATGAGTTAAGTCAGCATTGTGACTGTAAGGGGCCAAATAGAATACATACTGAAGATAAAGCTCACAACGAGATGTTTGTGGTTGAGGTTCAGAGTGAGTGATATTTACATAGACACATGAGAACGCATACCAGTCAATTCAATGGAAATGTAACAAATCTAGTTTTTGTGCAAAATAATATATTGGAAGAAAAACTTGTTTAAGACTTGTGGAGAACTTGTGACAAACATAATAAATATGATTTGTGTGTTTAAAGTTGTTTTCAGAAGAAATGTCTGAAATTACTGGAAATATTTATTAAACCTTATAATGAGATGTCTTTAGTAGAGTTTTTTGTATTTCCTGCAGCCACAGCAGCAGCAGCTTTATTATATTTCAGAAAGAAGAAGATCTGGATGCTTCATATCTCGTATGCAGATTCCTTATGCTTAGAAGTTTCCGTCTGTTATAGTCTGATGTCCTTGACCTCATTTTATTGGTTCAGTAATTGCTTGAAAAAAATAGTTATTTTGTAATCTGAATTTCACACTTATTTTGAGTAATAAGATAGCTATATTTGGTATATGGGCTCATTGCAACTTCTACACGTCTGTAAGAGAGGAACATTTTGTTCAATGTTTTTGTATGTCAGTCTGTTTTTTCAAATTCTGAAAGTAATAGGTCAGCTAAATATGGTGAATGAAATAATTGTATCAAATGTATACATTTATTATGTATGTATGTATGGCATGTATTATCTGAACTTGAACTAATTTTCATTGTCATTGATATATTTTCGTTATTTTTTCAGTCTATCGGATATATATATATATATCGATACTATAAGCAACAGGTCAAATATACATGTATTTTGTGTATTAAATGATTTTAAAAGAGGGGCAAGAGGGGCGAAAGATAGCAGAGGGACAGTCAAACTCATAGATCGAAAATAAACTAACAAATGACATGGCCAAAAAATAAAAATAAAAACAGACAAATAATAGTACATTATAAGACACAACATAGAAAACTAAAGACTAAGCAACACGAACCCCAATAAAAATTTGGGGGTGATATTAGGTGCTCTAGAAGGGTAAGCAAATCCTGCTCCATATGAGGAACCCGTCGTGTTGCTTATGTTATTACAAACCCGGTTAATAGTCTTAATTTACAAAGTCGTGCACATTCGTGGTGAAAAGGGAAGTGGATTGTAGTTAAGACATAAGGAACATATCCGATATCATCTGTGAACTGGATATCCATAACGTTCAACCAACTCGTGATGGAGCAGCAACCCTCTATCAAGGAAATCAAGATAGGAAATACAAGACCGGGAATTTCGTATCAAGTGGGAGATATACACTCCTTACGCAGGCGCTGCTTGAATGTTGCTACATAAAAATGGAAAGTTCACAATTTGGAAGCTGAAATTATCTCTTGTCGTAATTTTGTTTTCAACCGACCCTCATTGTCAACTTATAGAATTCGAAGTAAGTCAAGATATAAGGCCGACTTAATTGTATCTGTTGTATCCTTTATCTCCAGTTCGATGGGATAGATGCGTTCAACAAAGTCACCAAATTTTGAATTATTTAGTGAGAGAACATCATTTTCATAGCGAAAAGTAAAGTTAAAGGATATTGCTAACTTCTTATCTTTCTTCCTTAGAAGTGCCTATATGAAGTCCGCCTCATAATAATAAAGAAACAAGTCGACAAGAAGAGGGGCACAATTGATTCACATTGGAATGCCGACAGTCTGTTGAAAAACACGTCCTCCAAACGTTACAAATATATTGTCAATCAAGAAATCAAGCATCTTGATAATGTCATTTTCAGATAATTTATTGTTTGAATTAGAGTGATTCTTTTCAAAGTAGGATTTTCCCACCCCAAGACAAGATGTACATGTCTGTCATATTTGGGTCATCTGAGTCAGACAATGACCTCATTATCATAAAACATCGATAATATTAAATTTATGTGATACCTTTAGTAAAAACGTCATGTTACAGACTTGCAACATAAATTTAATGATAAGTAAAAACGGGTGAGACATTTCAACGTATAAACCCTAGTGTAGTAATGGAAATGTATACCACAAACTATAAAACATGACACGATATCCAACCATAATCATCTGCCTATTACAACAGCATTGCACGTCTGATTCGATTATTAATTATAGATTATGAATAAGTTTATTTAAATGAAACGTTATGCGCATGTCATACAAGTGAGATATTTAGCTAGATATAAAACCAGGTTCAATCCACCATATTGTATATCAGGAAATGACTGAATTACGTCATGAACATGATAGTTTTTGTCCATGTGTTTGGTGTGTTTGAGCTTTTCTTTTGCCATTAGATTGGGGACTTTTCCCTATAAATGTAGAGAAAGTTTGTGACGAGAGGTACAGTTTGGTCCATCGGAATCATTTATCTCTGAAAGGGTATATAAATAAAAATAATAAATAATAGTTATAAAAATTTAATTTCCTTAAAAAGTTGCAAAACTTATAACAGATAATATGAATATATATATATTAAGAAAGTGTAGTATGATTAACAATTGAGGCAAATTCATACTAGTGACCAAATGTAATGTGATCAACTATGGACAAAGCCCATATTTCATATAAAGCTATAAAAGACTTTTAAATGACAAATGTAAAACAGTCAAAACGTGAAAACTAACAACCTGATTTATGTTCAAAACAATTAACAAAAAAAAAAATCAAATAAGACATAACAGTACAAATGGCAATCTCCGAATAAGAGGCTCCAGACTTGGGACATACACATACATAATGGTGTCGGGTTAAATATTAAACATGTCTACGAGAGCCTACTCCCTTGAACTGGGATAGGGGATAGTGGTGTAATACCACAACATAATATCAAACTATAAAATTCAAACGAAAAGGCTCAACATATCAGATCGAATCAAACAAAAACATATCAAAGGCCTATTAGCAGTGACTGGAGACGACAATGACAAGACTAACGATACAAATTATACGGTTCGCAATTGAACAATTCCATGACATATTTCATATTTTGTTTATTGTATAATGATAACATCTCAAAGCAAGATTCGTACAAACCAAATTGCCATTCTAACTATTTACAGATACAATAAAGTGTAGTTTAATTCACATAATCAAATTTTTTATCTGTTGTCGTATGGCGAGATGTTTTTACTTAAAATTCAATCAGACTGCTAGCTATGTCAGCCACGGCAATTCAATGGATCCCTTTGGACCTAAAAAGATAAATTAAGAAGAATCTATTGCAATGTCTTATCAATATATTTTAATATTATCTAACATTTTCAGATGAAAAAAGTATCTCGTGTTCTGAACCATTCTTTGGTTTTAGATGAAACGTTGTACACGTATATTACGACGAAACATTATACTTGAACAATTAAAAACGAAATTTGGAAGTATTAT
This sequence comes from Mytilus edulis, assembly GCA_019925275.1. Lineage (NCBI taxonomy): Eukaryota > Metazoa > Mollusca > Bivalvia > Mytilida > Mytilidae > Mytilus > Mytilus edulis. The sequence continues at coordinate 25,447,972 of CM034352.1, forward strand.
CGACACCAAATTCATGAATGGACATAGGATACACATATCTATACATATATATATATATATTACATGCAACGATCTTCCTTTTCTAGACACTGCATTCATTTTTTAAGTAATAGTATGATCACTTTGTTTTTGTCATGTACACAAATAAAAAGTTGTAAGAAAATTAGTCCAGCACAAGCAATCACTTAAAAAGTACCAGCACCAGCTGATATGTATTGTTTTAATACTAAATATGTTAATAAATCAAGTATGAACAATAATAACGAACTCTCAGGTAATTTCAGGAGTCTCAGAAAGAAATCTATCAAACGTGACAAAATCAAACATAAGTCTTTATCAACCAACAGAAACTACCTGTTATATTTTTTACTTTGAACAGGCATTTTCCAAAAACACGATGGGTTGAAAAGGTCTTAACAAAATAATCTAATCCCAAGGTCAATTAAAAAAAGGGGGAAGTATAAACCTTATACTGCATATTTCATATATTTGAGAAACTTTACATATCATGTATTTCATTTTGAAAAAAAAAATGAAAAGAAACATCGACTTATATTTTACGCACATTTGAGAAAATATAAAATGATAAGTTCAAATTCACCAGTCCTGTTATCGTTCCAATTTAACCCAAACGAACGAAGTGAGTAAATGCGGTCGATATACGACAAATATGCCTCTTTTTGCACATAAAAAGTGAATAAGTTCGATTTAAGGCATGCTTTACATGGCGTTAATTAAAAATACACGAGTCAACATCTTTATGTACACATGTGTTAATTTAAATATCTTCTTACGATTAAAGCAACTATTCGGACTTTCATCCTCTCTGTTTTCGCATTCTGGTTGGTTGTTGCAGAACCAACTATCATATATGCAATTTGGGTCATTTGCGGAACATCTTGACATTCCAGTAGGGCAAGCTCTGTCTGTAAAAATAGCGTAAAGATTTTAATATACAAAACACATATGTCATGAAATTGCAGTAATTCCGAATACATTTATGGCCCCTGTTCCCATGTTATAACAAGAGACCTAAACATCGTCCATGACCGAGAGCTGAAATCATTTCTCAGTTAAGGACCTAAATATCGTCCCCAATAAATTATCGATTGGAATGAGTTACTGCACGAAATGGATAAAACAAAAAAAGCTGACGTAAAGTCCTTAGATTCTTTTTGTTTAATTCAGTAATGAACGTAGTCGTATTCAACATAAAGAACATATTACTCCTAACAACAACCAAAATAGCCCGATTCCTGGTATCAAATATAAGCTAAAAGACCTCGTCAAGAAATTAATTGTTGTCCCGGGTGATAAGGCTGCCAATAATATCATTATTGTTTTGACGTTAATTATACATTGAGGTTCAGCAAAAGAAAATCACAAATTAACCAACATTCCATCTGACTCCATTTTCGAAAAATGACATCTGTAACAAACATAAACATTTAGCTACCTCTTTTCAAGTAGAACGGAATAATATGAAAGTTTCAACTACGTACAGGCTTCAAAAAGAGAACAGAAAGATACCAGAGGGAGATTCAAACTCATATGTCGAAAATAAAATGACAACACCATGACTAAAAACGCTGCACAAAACACCTTACAAATATAGATTTATTTCGTCTTCAAGACATTGTTCCACTGCTAAACTGTCTATTTTACTTACACTTGGTACAATCAGAAACCTGGTAATAGATTATTCAAATACAACCTTTGAAAATAGTGGATTTATTACTTTTGGAGTGTCAAACATTCGTTGGAAATACTTGAAAAATTGCATGCTCATATCAGTTTCAAATCTATTCAAAGTTTTGATTTGTCTACCCTATATACCACGTTGCCTCATTATCTCATTGAGAAAAAAATCTAACACCTAATTTAACAGGTATTTAAAATTCAGAATGCTAATATATATATATAGCTCTTTTAGTATTTTTTAGTAACAACAATCGAAAAACTAGGTTAATTTGACCTGCTTTGATACGTAAACTGCACTTGAATTTTTAATAGATACCATTTTTGTTCTTTATGGATATTCCGTATATCGTATATCGTGAAGTTATCAAAATTTCAATGGGGACTTACTGTTCATCACTTATTGCGGATTGTTACGAGTTACAATGTAGAACTAAAATAAGTATAGAACCATCGAAACAAAATTTAATAATACTTTTAGATATTTGGATGATATTTTGGCTCGTAATAATGTTAACTTCAGTATGTATACTTGAGATATTTATCCTGCTGACCTGATATTAAATAAATCTAATACTAGTCACGGACACTGCCCTTTTCTGGATCTCTATATATATTTCTTTAGCAGGACGGTTAATACAAACATTAACGATAAAAGAGATGATTTTTTCTTAATGTACAAGGACATTATTCGTATGTATAAATTAACGTGCAGACATCCTATGGCCGAGTGGTCTAAGTAGTTACTACTGTAATCACTAGCCAGTCAACACTGAGTTTGTGAGTTCGAACCCCGCTCGTGCGGGTTCACTCGACTCCAATCTTATTTGTCTAGGATTGTCAGTTTTCCTATCGAAGGTCGGTGGTTTTCTCCGGGCACTCCGGCTTCCTCCACCAAAACAAAAACCTGACCGCCACGAAATAGCCCAAAAGCAGTGCTTTAAAGTGGCGTTAAAACACAACTTTGCATGCGAAATAAACACAGTTATTCTAAAACCAGTAGTTAGATTGACACGGGTTATGTTCTTCTCTTATATTTTATGATGGTATGATGCCTACCCCCTAGCCTAGCGGGAGAGATTGTGCTTGCTAATTAAATGATGGAAACATAAATCTTTCAATCCGTTTAACTGAAGCTAGCATTTCTGAATCAGTATATGCTAGTAGTCATTTGTTAATTTATGCATAATTGTCATTTTACTTAGTTTCTTCTGTTACCTATTATAACATGGGACTCGGACCTCTTTTAAACTGAGGTTTACTGTGCGATTTTTTTTTTAATTCTACATTGGCTAGAGGTATAGGGGACGGGTTCAGATCTACCGAAACATGTTTGGTCCTGTCACATTGTTTTAGACTGTCCAAGTCAGGAATCTGTGGCCTTTGTTAGTCTTGTTTTTTTAAATTCTGTTTCATTTTTGTTTGTTTCAGAGTTTAGTTTGACGTCCATTGTCGCTGAACTAGTACCTATTTTTGTTGAGGGACCAGCTGAAGTCCGCAATCGGGTGCGGGATTTTCTCGCTGTTTTAAGACACATTTTGACCCTTAGCTGTTTTTTCTGCTCTTTGATCTAGTTGTTGTCTCTTTGACACATTCCTCGTTCCCATTCTCAATTTCATTGTTTGATGCTGTTTTAATACTAGGACAAACAGAACATCATACAAGTCTTTATCTCATAGTTGTGTCCAAAATTATATACTCATTACACGACACCCCCACCATCAGTTGTACTCAACTCGGTATTTTTTGTTTTTCTATATACATGTCTATTTTTTCTATAACCGCCAATGCAAAACATTAGTACATGAAAACATTAACATTATAAAACAGAAAATTTACCATGAACGAATTTAACATACACATAAAACTTACACTGGTAAAAAGAAAACGTAAAGTATAAAGTGAAATAACAAAAATACCAAACTCTAATGAAAAATCGAAACGGAAAATCCTTATCAAAAGGAAAAAATAAAAAATGAAAACAAATCAACCAAATGGAAAGAGGCTGTAATTTTCCTGACCGTTGAATATAATTATATTTTATTGACAACGATGTGTTAACAAAATAAACAGAAATAATAGGTAAAAGTGTCAAAATTTTTAACAAAGAAAACCACCTAAACGGAATATATATATGGGATCGAATCAAATTTACAGATCTAACATTGTTGGGTTGATGTTTAGACGAGTTGTATATATAGACAATAATAGTGCATTGACTTGACATATCAACGATATAAGGATGAGGCTTAGAAACGGGGAAATGCGAGGCTGTGCCGAGCAATTTCCCCTTTTCGGGCCGAATCCTTATATCGTTGATATGTCAAGTCAATGCACTATTATTGTCTTTATACTGCAATCTGAAAGAGTACTTTTTCAATTGTTGTTTAGTGTGTATTTTATTATTTGAATTAAATATTGGGAAACTTCCCCTTTTATAAAAAGGCCTCATATCCTGCAGGCGGAGAAATGTACAGCACAATGAAATATACATCTACCTGTTGAAACCTGCAATCGATGATGAACAAGTTTGTTTGAGAATGAACTAAAATATCAACAATAAGCATAAAACATAATGATATATAGTTCGCAAACCAAAAATATTAACAAGTTTTTTTTTTTAAAATTGCAAAAGAAATAAGTTTGAGTAGTTGTATACTTTGGAAACAATAACAGTTGAATAGGTCGTATGAATAATTAATTACAATTTCGGCAATTTCAATTTAAATATTCATGAGAAAAAGTGATATCAGGTCAGCGACTGTATATGACATAGAAATATACGGTCAACGCATTTTGACTGCTCAAATAGAACGAGTGCAGTGTAAATATATATATATACGAGTCTAAATTGAAAACTACGTTCAAACCTATGATTGTGTTGGATAAAAACCGCAATTTTTATACGTGTGCATGTGAAACAAATATCGTTGTAGAAGGGTCTAAAAAAAGCACAAACAGCATTTTCCAAAAGACCAAAAAAGTGAAAAGTATATTTAAACAAAACGCATTTGACTAACAGGTCGAACAACTGATGTTCTTTAACCCTGCTGACTGCCATTGGCGATTGCCAAATAAAATTGATCACAAGATGTAACAAAATGGATCTTAATATAAATTTAATACTAAACAGAAACTAGAGGCTCTCAAGAGCATGTGTCGCTCACCTTGGTCTATGTGCATATTAAACAATGGACACAGATAAATTCATAACAAAATTGTGTTTTGATAATGGTGATGTGTTTGTACATCTTACTTTACTGAACATTCTTGTTGCTACAATTATCTCTATCTATAATGAACTTGGCCCAGTAATTACAGTGGAAAATATTTTCGAAAAATCTACAAAAATTTATGAAAAATGTTAAAAATTGACTATAAAGGGCAGTAACTCCTAAAGGGGTCAACTGACCATATCGGTCGTGTTTACTTATTTTTAAATCGTTATTTGCTGAACGTTATTGCTGTTTACTGTTTATCTCTATCTATAATATTATTCAAGATAATAACCAAAAACAGCAAAATTTCCTTAATATTACCAATTCAGGGGCAGCAACCCAACAACAGTTGTTCGATTCATCTGAAATTTTCAGGGCAGATAGATCTTGACCTGATAAACAATTTAACCCCCATGTCAGATTTGCTCTAAATGCTTTGGTTTTTGAGTTATAAGCCAAAAACTGCATTTTACCCCTATGTTCTATTTTATGCCATGGCGGCCATCTTGGTTGGTTGACCGGATCACCGGACACAATTTCAAACTAGATACCCCAATGATGATTGTGGCCTAGTTTGATTAAATTTGGCCCAGTAGTTTCAGAGGAGAAGATTTTTGTAAAAGTTAACGACGACGGACGACGACGGACGCCGGACGCCAAGTGATGAGAAAAGCTCACTTGGCCTTTTGGGCCAGGTGAGCTAAAAAAATTAACTTGTGGTCACGATGTTATGCCACAAACATACGGTGTCAATATTTTTTAGTACACCAGATCCGGATTTCGACAATAAATGTCTCTTCAGTGATGTTAGGGATTGAAACGGTATTTGGAAGGCCACATAAAAAGTACTCTCATTTTTAGATAAAGGACCCTCATTTTTAGATAAACTCTAGAATTTTAAGAGTCAATATAGGATGAACGGATCATATAAACCGGAGGGAAACAAAAAAATATAAACGAGTCTAAATTGAAAATTTATATATACTTGGTAGACAGAGTACCTTAGCATAAATGAAAGACAACTATCCAAAAATGTCCACATCACAATAACACAAATGCTTGATGTTTAAATACAAAGCCAAGTCAACAGTATATTATAATGGACTATATTAGAATATATACAAAGATAAATAAAAAGTTCACTATAACACGTTATCCAGATGATAAACAACGTCAGTACCTATAATCTATACTTCAAAACCATCATATATTATTGGTGAATTTGATACAAAATATGTATCAACTAAGTCTTGGAATCCATCGATTATTTTTGTTTGTTTAACAAGGACTCAACGTTCTTTAACATTACCTTGGTTCATCAACTTTTGTTAGACACTAATGACGTTTTATAAAGTCTGACTGACTCTTGAATACGGAATGGGTTGGGAAATTATATCCCATATAAAGGTGAAGTTGGTATATTGATTCTACGTACATAAGATTTATAAACCAAGAGGACAGACAATAGCATGTGCGTATCTGATATATGTGTACAGTTTCTATGGTCAATATATATTTCTGTAATTCTTCCGACATAGACGTACTAATGTGTATAAAACCATATTGCTAACATCTTGTCAAAATATGAAACATGACATAGACAGCTAAAAATAACCATTAATATTTGTAAAAACTATTAGTACTGAGTACTAAAACTAGCATTTTTTTTTCAAATAATGAAAGATATTTTATTACCTTTTGTACAAATCTCAGGGCTTTCATCCGATTTATCCTTGCACTCAGGATATTCACTACAAAACTGTATTTCATAAATACACTGAACATTATCTTCACATTTCACCATTCCAACTGGACATATACGATCTTTAAAAAAGATGTAAAGAAATTAGAATAGACTTATGCATCTTAAACCCTTTGACTGATGTCCCATTACAATTTAACATGTGTTTTATGCCTGGTTTAGCTATATTTGAGTATGCACCAATGACAGCAAAGAACATGTAAGTTAAGTAGGTTTCAGTACTGACGATATTTTTTTACCGAAACACCAACACATCATTTCAAGAACATTTTTGTTAATAGTGACTCGACACTAGAAACAATAATCGTATTTCTTTTGTCAATTAAGCTGATTTAAATGTTATGTTTGAAATGTGGCAAACAACAAATTTGACAGAATAAAGGTTTGTATGTTGTTCTTGTACTTCAAATGTGACTATTACATAACTGAATGTTCCTTGGATCTGAAAGGTTAAGTGGGTGTCTACTTGTCAATTAAAAGTTGCGAATATTTCCAAATAATAAAGACATTACAAAATTAATTATATATAATGATACTGTAAATAATGACTTTGTAAATACGTGCTGTTTTAGGAATACTTTCCCGAACATTAATGTAGGTCTAACATATATGATTCACGATTTATGTGCTTAATATTTTGTTTAACAATTCAATTATTTTCTAAAACTTATAATCATTTGAGCTTTACTTTAGATAATATCAAACTCATGTTACTTATTTCAAATCTATTCTGCGTGTTCTGGTACCCGTGTGAATAATTTCAAATTGCATTACATTGCATGACAGAATATAACATGCCTCGATAATAGCTGGAAGGACATTTGCTACACTTTCTTTCTTTTAGAGAAAAAGGTAATCAGTTTACAGTAATTACCATTAATCTGATTTTCACACAAATATACAAAACTATGATTTCGTTACATGTATTGTGTTAGTACATTTGTTTGTGGTAGTGTACTTGAAGCAACAAAATGATCTCATAGAAACATGTTTATAAATTAATTTCTATTATCTAAATGTCTAAATATGCTTGAATCGAAGACAATCAAAATATGTGCTGGGCTACACAACACACACTATATTATGAAAATATATGTAACGGGAACTGATCTGTGAATTATTTGATAAATGAAAAAAAGTTATCCTAGGCTTTTTTTAACCTCGAAAATCATTTTCATTACTTAAACCTTTCGACTTTATTTGTTTTATTGATATAATGTCAATCATTGATTCAGTCGATTCAAATAAACTTACTCTCTACACATAAGTCTGGATTCTCGTCTGAACTATCTGCACAATCTGCAACACCATCACATGTCTTGAAATTGAGCACACATTGGTATCCATTATCACAATTCGACCTTATGTCACCACAGCTGCGTGCTGCAATTGAACAACATGGATAATCCATGTACTCATTTTTAATTTGACAATGTGCAGTTATCATAAGATAAGGATGATGACTTTCTGTTTCATCATTAGATATATGTTTCAGGCAAAAAAAAAAAAAAAAAAGACATATCCAGAAGATGCGAAACGAGAAAAAGGGGTAGAAAATACCAAAGCGTATTCAAACTCATAAGTCGAAAACAAACTGATCAAGCAATGACAAATAAAGTACCAAAAAACAAACAAAAGTCTACAAAACAAAACATGGAAAACTTAAGAATCAGAAATCCCACTCAAAACTGGCTATATCATAGGTGCCTCGGAATGATAAGCCGATGTGTGGAAAAACAAATTGTACTTCAGACGCTTTGTTTACAACAGAATCATTCATGCAACTTAAATAATGAAGAAAAAAAAAAACAGGCCGTAGATGACCAAACATTACGCTTGTCTTTTTCAAAAATACACCTAACATACTCTATTCTAACAGATTATCTTAAACCTCTTACATTTTTGATTTTATTGACTCTGAACAACACTGTTTCATTTCGAAATGTGAAACCAAATACTGTAAGACCTGCAAAATCTTAATAACAGATGCCCAATTCACTAGCAATTTAACTGAGAAATCTTATTTTACCAGAAGCTTCGATGATTTGAATTGAAATCAACAAATCTCGTCTACGGATTAGAGTTTTACCTTTACGGATGAGAATATGTCGGGCAAACGAAAGGAAGGCGTAACAAACGTACGTGCGACCATGATCAGAAATCAACAAAAATGCATAAAACGAAAATAACAAACATACCGATCTCCGATGAAAATATTAAACGGAAAGTCCCTAAGCAAATGGCAAAATAAAAGCTTAAACACATCAAACGAATGAATAACAACTGTCATATTCCTGACTTGGTACAGTGTTTACCTAACATTTCAATTAGCATAACCATTCAATCCTTGTTATGCAAGTTCGCATCATCGAATAAATATACCACATCACTGAAAATCCTCATCTTGCAACTCCTCTCCGTAGACAAAAAGAAGAACACTTGCAAATTAGGGACAATCACTTCTAAGAGTCTACATAATAGGTAGATCCGGATTTTTTTCCTGTTGGTCGTTTTTGCTATATGAAGAGTCTATATATCTTTTAATTTTTTCAAGATAATAGTCAAAACCTGACAGTATTCATCAACCTAGTCATTAACAAACAATAATTTCAATAATAAGTGGACTCACGATTTTCGCTTTGTTGATTTATTTGTAGATATATAAACATAAGAAGATGTGGTACGATTGCCAATGAGACAATAGTCTTGCTGATCATGTTTGCTATCTAAAGTGGCTATCTTTCTATAATAGTTTTCAAGATAAGAGGCCGACGACAAAACATAGGTGTAAATGGTGATTTTAGAGAAATTAAATAGTGTTAGAAATTTATGATACAATGAATTTAAGTGCAGAAAAAATCAATATAGCAAGATTGATTCTGTAATAAATATACATGTACAACTATTATTCGGGTCCGATTATAAAGAACATAAAATAATGAAGTACATACAGAATGTTTTTTTTTAAAGAAAATAGTTCCTACGCATACCTGTAACATTGTTCAAAAATAAAATATTTAAGTACCTTTGATATCAAATTAAAGCTCAAGGGTTAGGAATCCCTGAAGAACCTTTGTTGAAAGCTCTTGAATAAAGAAATAAATATATAAAATGATGAAAGGAGGGCATATTTTCTATGTTGGTAAGATTAGAAGTACATGTTTCTCTACTATCCAACTCCCGAAAACACTGCGCTTTTCAGTACGTCAGGATAAGGTTCGTTTTACTATGAATGACTGCCATTTTATTTGAACACCAGACACAATTATCAATAGCAATTGGGCTATGAATTAGTTATTTTATTCCAGACAGGAAATACATACATTCGTACTCACTTCATATTGATTACTTATTTAACTGTTTTATTATCTATAGTAAGAATTGGAATATACGTGAATGTCTGGTAATTGGAATAGCTCTTTTCTGTTAACCGTGAATTGTGACGAAGTGTCTGCATTTTACCCTGCTACTTGTAACGATAGAAAATACTCATCTTAATACAAAAAGTTAATTAATGAATTACTTTTACAAAACTGTTCTTCATCTTCTGATTCGCCATCACACATCTGTGCCCTGAACAAAGCATTGTCTGATGTACACACTGATGACCATTAGGACACTTTTCAAAATACACGGGACATTCGTAAGCTACAATATCAAACAAAGAAATAAATACCTGTTTGACAAATTACTAATTTGGGACATAAAAACAGGTTAAGAAGAGTCATGCATTTCAGATTCACATTAAGTGACAGGTAACAGAGTCATTTTACACACTTTAGTGTGAATAAAACAAATACATGTATGCTCAATTAATGAAATTCGATTAATTTTATCAATTATGTGTATACTACCTTTGAATGTGAGGGCTTGTCGATGCACACAGCAAATTTCATCCATTGTATGATTTAATTTAACAATTCTTACTACGCTATAACCGCTACAAACTCATCTTTGAAAATTTTCAAATATTAAACGACTCATCTGAATGCACAGTAACAAAACGTTATATATATCACTCTTTTAAAAAAATAATTGCTAATATTGTTTTATTCTGGATTTGAAAATCGATGAGTCTTGAGCACCAAAATGTAATTGTATTTGTTAACTGTGCCTTCAAATGAGTCTATAATATTTGAAGATTTTCAAACATTAGTTTGTAGCGATTATACACGTAGTAATAATATAAATTGCTCAATCACCTGCGAGGGGTTGCAGCTCATTTACGTTAGTTTGTTTAAAGAAATATGTTCTCTCTTTTTATTTCGTTTTGTATTATGTCCTTGTTACCAAACTTGATCACAATGTTGTTCACACATCTTCATGACTGATATGGTTTATCATGTTTATATGCCAAAGGTGCAGCACAACAAACCAGACAAACTACAGTCAGTACATACTATAGTTGAACCCTGATATTAAAGATAGCATAAATGTTATTATACCTTAAACTGCTTAAATTGTTTTTCTCCAAATTAGAAAAAAAATGAATAAGATAAAATAATCAATAACAAGGATATATTTTAAAAGCTTGAATTAAGCCACAATATTCATTTTTCTTTTCTTTCCGTGAAATATTTACATGAACACTGTCACATCATATACAATTAACATTGCGTTTCCTTTTTTGATTCTAGAATTTTAAAGATGCAAATTGTCCCAGTTTATTTTATCGAGACTTTTGTTGGCAAAGGATACGTTTTCGAAAGAACATTTTTCTCCTTTTCATCTTTTTCAATAAGAACTAGTCTGAAACGTTTTATACCATATAACGTTTGATTTCTAAATTGAACCATTTTAAAAAATTCCCAAATATTTATACCTGAACAATGATCTGTATCATTATCGGAACCATCTTTACACTCTAAACCCCACAAACCAGCAACATTTACAGTACACATGGAAGAAGCACGAATACACTGCAGTCCGTCTTTGCATTTTACAAATCCGACAGGACACTCATAATCTAGAAAGAAAAGCAGATTTAATGTTACAAATATATCACAGATTATGGCAATACTATAAGTTATATGGTTTGCTACTGACCCCTTATGGATCTATAGAGGGTTAGTAAATGCCATAGGGATGAGGCCGAAGATTCCAAACACACTTTCTTTATCTTAAGACGTAATATGGAATTAGGCAACTAAATGAAATTTTTCGTCAAGTTTTGTCAAGTGATGATTAGTAACGTAAAAGCAAGGGTAAGAATTAGGAAGCCTGTTGTCATCTTAATAGTAAATTATCGTTTACCGTATATATTTTGTTTGTTTTGATCGTTGGTAGGTCGTACTCCATAAGCACAGAGAACATTGAATGTGTAGTCAAAATTAAGCCACACATTTATAACGTTCCGTGCATTCAAAAATGAGCCTTAGTGTTTATATACGAAACTTTCAAATAAGAAACAAATTGAATGAGCACAAATATATCTTGCGTTCAGAGCTATTTACCTACATCAGAAACGTTTAATAGAAACCAGGAAGTATCAATTCAAAAGCATGAGAACTATATGACTAATGGAGACCTAAAGTAAAAACCTGTTTATGTAAAGTCATATTTATCTAAGGGAGTAAGACCTTTAGTTTCTAGGTAGTTTTTTTTTATCACCAGGAAATGGTAGGAAAATGTATGGTACTTATTTCTATACCTAAACATTTGACTTCTGATCAGGAATCTGTTGTTCAACTTGTTGTTAATACGAACGAGTCGTAAACATTTCCTAAACATTCGATTAAATATAATCATATGATTAGAGTGCTGTTCAACCTGTCGTTAAATTAAATGCGATGTTAAAAATGCTAAACCTATCGTTAGATTTAATCCATGAGGGTGTATGAATTCTTAATTATATGAGTAAAACATCCAATATGGCTGCTGTAGTAATAAAAAAAATGGTTTCGGCTCGAAAAATGCGACATTTTAGAGGTATTTATCCCCTATGAGATTTTAATAAAGATCAGCTCTGAAAGCGTCTTAGATTTAAAAGAAACACCAAAAATATTTTTAGGATTGAAGTTGAAACAACATTTGGAATGGGATTAGACGAGACAAGGCGAAGGATCGGAGGGATACATACAATGGTAATCTGATAACAAATAGAAATTGCACAATTTGGCAGGTTGTATGTTATCACTTTCTGAGCAGTTCTGATTGTAAACACGGATTCGTTATTGTGCGGTATCCTTCAACAAATTATGAAGAACCAGAAATCTTACCACAGCATAAATGAACAGGCCATAAGTTATTTCCAAAGCAAGTCTTTACTAATTTTCCTGTTTTTCGAAGTTCAAATATTATCACATTTTATAATGCCCTTTACCTTACTGCTAACACAGGTACATTTAAATGGGATAGTTCTGCCCACAGATACTTCGCACCGTACGATAATAATTTTTTTGCGTAGTTTTATTCTATCATATATTTATTTTCTTTAGTAAAAACTGTGAGTCAAAGAAGGATACAGTGAGACAACTATATCATGTCTATACCACATATACCAGCAGGCTACAACTATTTATAATAAAAAACATACTTTAGTAAGTGTTTTCTGTCAGTGATTAAGTATAATGTAAAGTGAAAAAAACGTCTCATATTTCTCAGCTGACACGATATACAAAGACAAGCACCTGTTACTCAGAATTTGGGAAACCTAAGTCAGATAGACGGGGATTTTTTTCAACAAAAGTGGTATACCCCGTATGGTCAGAGGTAGGAGACTTTTACTAGTATCTTCAGGAAGCACAAAACTTTCCAATCATTCAAATCATCAATATATCTTTGATTTTTTAACACTGACCACTGCTTCTCCCATGTCTCCGTTAAAGCGCACAAGGTCTAAGTAAGACATGATATATATAAAATGCACCAAGAGCAAGCAGCATCCCTATAGTATTTACATGTAGTTTTCAACATATAGATTTCACCATGTAATGTTCTAACGTTATGCAAGTAATGATCGTTACAGTTGAGATAAAACTGAAAAGACACTAAAAATAACCATCGTTTTATTATTCCTTTGAGGTCGTTATTTGATAGTGTGATTTTCAATAAAAAAAATAAAACTACGCGGAGACATCATCGTGTTTTTTTTTGTTTTAGTTTGACTGGTTAAAACTTAATTAATTCACATAAAAGAGGGACGAAAGATACCAAAGGGACAGTCAAACTCATAAATCTAAACCAAACTGACAACGCCATGGCTAAAAATGAAAAAGACAAACAGAAAAACAATAGTACACATGACACAACATAGAAAACTAAAGATTAAACAACACGAACCCCACCAAAAACTAGGGGTGATCTCAGGTGCTCCGGAAGGGAAAGCAGATCCTGCTCCACATGCGGCACCCATCGTGTTGCTTATGTGATAACAAATCCGGTAAATAGTCTAATTCGGTAGGTCACATTCAGGAAAGGGAAGGGGATTGTAGTTACGACGTAAGGAACATATCCGATATCATTTGTGATACGGTTATTCCATAACGGTCAACCAACTGGTGATGGCGTCCATAAAATTTACGAAGGGATGATTTCAACTTCACCATTTGGAACTCTTGGTTTAATAGCTTCCTTGTGAGCAGCAACCCTCTATCAAGAAAATCATGATAGGAAATGCAAGCACGGGAATATCGTATCAATTGGGAGATATATACCCCGTATACAGGTGCTGCTGGAATGTTGCTACTTAGAAATGGAAAGTTCACAATTGGAAAGCTGAAATCATCTCTTTTGTCGTAAAGTTTTGTTTTCAACCGACCCTCATTGTCAATTTCTAGATGTAAGTCAAGATATGAGGCCGACTTAACTGTATCTGTAGTATCCTTTATCTCTAGCTCGATTGGATAGATGCGTTCCACATAGTCATCAAATTTTGAATCATTTAGTGAAAGAACATCATCTATATAGCGAAACGTAGAGTTAAAGGAAAGTGCTAACTTCTTATCTTTCTTCCTAAGAAGTTCCTGCATGAAGTCAGCCTCATAATAATAAAGAAACAAGTCGGCAATAGAGGGGCACAGTTTGTTCCCATTGGAATGCCAACAGTCTGTTGAAAAACAGTCCTCCGAACGTAACAAATATGTTGTCAATCAAGAAATCAAACATCTTGATAATATCAGTTTCAGAGAATTTTTTTGTTCGAATCAGAGTGATCTTTACAAAGTAGGATTTATCCCTCCCTAGGACAAGATACTTGTATCTACGTTGGCCATTCTTTTTTACGAAGCAAAGCAATACCAACTCTTTCAATTTGTCTTTTAGTTTGGAATGTGGAATACTAGTGTACAGAGTAGAAAAGTCAAATGTTTTAATACTGTTACAAGATGAAAGAGAGTTAGATTGTATGTACTCTAAAAGATCTTTGGAATTTTTAAGTATCCACATCTGATTCACGCCCCCTATAGAATAGGCAGTTTCACAATAACTTTGAAGGGCCCGTCTTTGATTGCTGATAAAATAGATGTTAATAATTTAGAAAGAGGTTTCGTGGAGCACTTGGAAGACCCAGCAATATACATGTACCGTTGTTTGTAAGGACACTTATGTAGTTTAGGTATCCAATACAGTGATGGCAGATCCATTTCTTCATCTTTGGTTGAAATTCCAAAGGATACACAGAACAGACCTATGATTATCCAGGATTTCCTCTTTGGTAAGTGTCGTGAGTGTATATGTTGAGTTTCCTAGTGAATTGTCAATACCTAATTCGTTTATCAAGCAGTTAATGTAATGAGTTTTACATACAAAAACGATGTTGTTTTGGGGGACAACAACATATTTGTCATGGAGGTAGGATAGGTGTTTTGCAACATTTGGGTCTTTAAAGATTGACGTAAGCATGGGCATTGATAGACCCATTCAGTTTCTTAATTCTGATTTGTATCAACGACCTCACTGTCTTAATCCATTCGGAAAGAGTGTCTACGTCTTCCTTCTGCGCTTAACCCATTGCCTGGCATAATCCTCAACTGAATCCATCAAAATTTTAAAGTTGAATTTCCAATTGATGGATTTAGCCTCACGATATTTCGGACCTTTCGATAACACATTTCGTAGAGAAGTGTTATTAACAATGTTGAGGTCACCGGTAATAACGTGGCAAGCGGGATTATATGTGAATTGGGAACTACCACAAGTGCAATCGGGAGGTTTAGACTTGAAGTCGTCAATATCGAGATCCTGCAAAACGTGTTTGTAATTGAAAATTTTAGTTGCAATAGGTTTGGTATAGGTATAAGAAATGATTGGTACAGACTGGTCTTTGAAATAAGGAGGTATTTTCGATTGAACTAATTTATGATGAAGGATATTGCCTAAGTTGACCCATCGATACCTTTGTTGGCAAAGGAAAGATTAAGGAAAGATCTTTTCTCTTTTTCATCTTTGCCAATGCGGACTGGCTTGAAAAGTCTGTGACTTGCAATATCCGAAATTATAGCTGTAATTTTGTATAGGTTTGAATGAGGGTTTGTAACAGTGGATTCCAAACATAAATTGAACAGAGAATGAAGTTTTGAAAGGGGTAATGAATAAAGTTTCGTGCGAATGTGATGAATACCTAACGGCTTTTGTATAAATGGCAGCAAGTCATTAATAGAGACATCATGCAGAGAAGGTGATGTATAATGACGATGACCATGACTGCGTCTACGTCGAGGAGTCGAGTTGAAAATATTCATCACATTCACCGAGTTACACGAAGGACTAGATAGAATACCTATACCATCAATTTTGTCATTGCAGCCATACGGTGTTGCAGTTCCCAATAGTCTAATCCAGTAGTCTTCTTTTTGTCTACGGAGAGTCGTTGAAAGATTAGGATTGTTAGAGCTATGGTATATCTTTTCGATAATGCGAACTGTCATATAAACGATGGAATGATCGGGCTGATTGAAATGCTGGAATAGAATGTCGTTAGCATTGAGGTTAATGTCTGATCTATGACCGCACATACGTTTGTTTAGCCTTCCTTTCGTTTCACCGACGTATACCAATCCGCAAAGGTTGCACTCTAATCCGTAGACGACATTTATCGATTTACAATTCAGATCATCGTAACTTCTGGTAAAATATGACTTCTTGGTCAAATTGCTAGTGAATTCAGCATCTGTAATTAAAATAGCACAAGTTTTGCAGCCTTTGGTCTCACATTTTGAAATGCGACAGTGTTGTACTGTGTCATCAAAAACCAAAATGTCTTTAAGGAGAACTGAACATGGCTGTATATGTGTAATATTGCTATTGTCACTAGGACGATGATCTGAATGAGTCGTGTTTGAGATATTTGTCATGTCTATGGTGATGAGTGGACACCTGCCATATCAGACGACACCGTGTCCATGGTGACGTCTGTTTCTGACCTTTTTATACTGGGCGACGTCCGAGCCAGTTTCCTGTTTGATCTTCGTAAGTTCATGCAATTGTAGTTTTGCTACTGGGCGGATGATGTCCTCGGGGACAAAATGTCCACCAGCAGAGACATCGACCCAGTGGTAATAAAAGAGGGAAGAAAGATACCAAAGGGACAGTCAAACTCTTAAATCTAAACAAACTGACAACGCCATGGCTAAAAATGAAAAAGACAAACAGAAAAACAATAGTACACATGACACAACATAGAAAACTAAAGAATAAACAACACGAACCCCACCAAAAACTAGGGGTGATCTCAGGTGCTCCGGAAGGGTTAGCAGATCCTGTCGTGTTGCTTATGTGATAACAAATCCGGTAAATAGTCTAATTCGGTAGGTCACATTCAGGAAAGGGAAGGGGATTGTAGTTACGACGTTAGGAACATATCCGATATCATTTGTGATACGGTTATTCCATAACGGTCAACCAACTCGTGATGGCGTCCGTAAAATTTACGAAGGGATGATTTCAACTTCACCATTTGGAACTCTTGGTTTAATAGCTTCCTTGTGAACAGCAACCCTCTATCAAGAAATTCATGATAGGAAATGCAAGCACGGGAATATCGTATCAATTGGGAGATATATACCCCGTATGCAGGTGCTGCTGGAATGTTGCTACTTAGAAATGGAAAGTTCACAATTGGAAAGCTGAAATCATCTCTTTTGTCGTAAAGTTTTGTTTTCAACCGACCCTCATTGTCAATTTCTAGATGTAAGTCAAGATATGAGGCCGACTTAACTGTATCTGTAGTATCCTTTATCTCTAGCTCGATTGGATAGATGCGTTCCACATAGTCACCAAATTTTGAATTATTTAGTGAAAGAACATCATCTATATAGCGAAACGTAGAGTTAAAGGATAGTGCTAACTTCTTATCTTTTTCCTAAGAAGTTCCTGCATGAAGTCAGCCTCATAATAATAAAGAAACAAGTCGGCAAGTAGAGGGGCACAGTTGGTTCCCATTGGAATGCCGACAGTCTGTTGAAAAACACGTCCTCCGAACGTAACAAATATGTTGTCAATAAAAAAATCAAGCATCTTGATAATATCAGTTTCTATGCATGTTTCTTGTGATTTAAAAATAGAGAAATATTCATCCTTTTCTGCATACTTATACAACTTTCTTCACCACAAACTATTACATGAGACTAACATACACCGCATCGGTGGTCTCGTGTTCGTCTAAAGAGCGGTAGGAGGTGGGTTCAAACCCCAGCCGGGTCAAACCAAAGACTTTGAAATTGGTATATGGTGCGATTCCGCTAATCACGCGACATTAATGGATAATAGGATAGGCTAGTCGGCTCATAGTCAAAATAACGGGTCTGAGGAGGTATGATATGTCTTTTTGAGCACTGTTACTTGTGTACAAACACGTCAAAAATCAGGCTCAGGCTGTCAGTCTGGTGCAAAGTAGGGTTAATATTCATATTGCATTAACATGTTCTAATCTTAAAAAGTATCTCATTTCCCGCGTTGAACATTAATCATTCATCCATCATCATCATCATTAGACAAACAACCCATGCAAATACACGATGTATTCCTTTGCTATTTTTTATTGTTTTTTTGAAAGCTGAAGGCAGGGTATGTATCTTTAAGTCGTCAAAGTTCAATTTTCAAGTTTTAGTAGTCACCAATGTATGTTATTGTTACAGTTCCTTACTTTTTATCAACCGTAATAATTATCTAAACTTGGCATGCCATATTTGAAAGAAATGCAGACGTGAAAGAAAGCATTCCTCAGCAAAGCGTCAACAGTCCGTATATTTCACGAATGTTACAATACGACGATTTCATCAGTTATCAAAAACAAAATACGTGGAATCTGTATCGAGTTGTACTAAATTAACAACAGCGAATACAAGTGTTTGAAGGACCCATTATAATGTTGATATATATATATTAAACAAAGACTTCTAATTATCTGCTGTCAAATCTAAAACACTCAAATTCCATGAAAGATAAAATCTATGCAAAGGAGAGACGAAGGATACCAAGGGGACATTTAAAATCATCAGTCGAAAATAAACGGACTATGCCATTGCTTAAAAAGAAAATACAAACAGTAGTACAAAAAGCAAAACATAGAAAACTAAAGACTGGGAAACAAAACCCCTACCAAACACTGGGGGTGATCTTAGGTATTCCGGAAGGGTAAGTAGTTGCTGCTCCAAATTGGCACCCGATGTGTTGCGCATATTAGTACAAACCCAGTGATAGGTCTAATAAGGTAGGCCACATTCACGGAAAGGGGCACCGGATTGTAGTTACGACAATTGGAACATATCCGTTGTCATTTGTGAAACGGATATTCCATAACGGCCAACCAACGTCCGAAAATTTACGAAGGGACGATTTCAACATCACCACTTGGAAGTCTTGGTTTAATTGCATCCTTGTGAGCAGCAACCCTCTATCAAGGATATTATGATAGAAAATACAAGCCTTATAATATCGTCTTAACTGGGTGATGTATAGTCCGTACGCAGGCGCTGCTGGAATGTTGCTTCAAAGAAATGGAAATTTCACAATAAGGAAGCTGAACTCATCTCTTTTGTCGTAATATTTGGTTTTCAACCGACCATCATTGTCAATTTCTAGATGTAAGTGAAGATATGATGCAGACTTAAATTTATCTGTTGTATCCTTTGTTTTAAGTTCGAAGGAATATATGCGTTCAACATAGACACCGAATTTTAAATTATATAGTCAGAAAACATAACATCATCTATATAGCGGAAAGTAAAGTTAAAGCATACTGCTAATTTCTTGTCTTTCTTCCTGAAAAGTTCCTGTATGAAGTCAGCCTCATATAAATAAAGAAACAAGTTAGCAAGACGAGTAGCATAATTGGTTCCCGGGTTAAAAGGAGGAGAGAATCCAGAAAAGGAAGTTATAAGCCCTGATTTACAATGCATTGTGTATGTTGTGGGGAACACTTGCTTATTACCCTATATTAATCATATGAATAAAAATTATAAAATGATAAAAAATTGTTGAACAACAAAATTTAATCATTGCATTTATATCATGTGATTGACTTTTAACGACTCGTTAAAATTAATCATATGACTAGTTGAACGACAAGTTGAACAACAGACCCCTGATAATAAACCTACCAGCAGTGACAGGCAACTGTAGTTTGCCGTTTAACGTATTATTTCATTTAGCAGATTAAAATTGAAGGTAAAAAGAAAACACCCGAGGGAATCAAATGAATTTAATAAAGGGGGATACGGTCAATAGGGTGTCTGGCTATAGACTAGATTGAACAGATCTAAAATGATCTTATTTGAATGCATTTTTCTGCTTTTATTCAAATAATATTAATAACAGAACGAAGCTTATTTCAATGTCGGTTCGAAGATACTTGCGATGCGTTGTGTTCTCCATACATTTGTTAGAGACGGATAGAAAATTTATATACCTAAGTATCGGATAAATAAGACATCCAATTACAACAACTTGGTAGTATTCTAACTTGCGTTTGAAAAAATAGAACATATGGAATTTCCAACATTTCACCAATTACTACCAAAGCATACGTCTGATATTTAAGATTTATATAAGTGAAGCTGAACATTTTGTAATAAGTGCAATTTCTAGAACCAGATATCAAATGAAGTGTTTGTGTGTGTATATATTTGTGTGTGTTTGTGTGTATGAGTGTGTTTGTTTGTGTGTGTATTGTTAGATCGAGTTAAATGTATAATGTTATATCATTATCTAAAGACCCATTATAGTATAATTGAAAGCTATTAGGTTGCTACTCAGTGGTATCAGAGGTTCACAAGAAGCGACACTATTCACAATTTTCTAAATATAAAAGTGTTACGCTGTAAATATGTATGACAAACTAACTAAAGGAGATGTCTATCTAGATACTTTATAAATTTTATTGTTATATTACAATGTTGACTGTTGTTTGTTTACAGTTTTCTACATAAGGAATATGACAGTTGTTTTTGATTCGTTTGAAGTGTCTAAGCTTTTCGTTTTGCCGTTTCGAATTTTCCTTGGAGTTCAATATGTTTTTTTTTACTGTTTTATAATGTTTATATGTTTTAATGTGTTTCCCCTAATGAGTTAATGGTCAGTTATCAAGTTTTAGTAGCACAGCACCTAATATAACCATCAGTATAACTAAGATGCATATTTACGTAAGCACATATTGGGATCTTCGTCTTCACCCGATGAACAATCATCGCGTCCATCACACCAATGTTCTTCATTTATACACCGATAATCATCATTACACTTTCGAAAACCATAACCACATTCTCTTGCTGAAATAAATAAATAAATGAGAAAAAATACCCGAAATGACAATATAAAACAATTTAAACGAGAAAACTAACGGCTTTATTTATGTACAAAAATTGAACGAAAAACAAATATGTAAAACATAAACCAACAACAACCACTGAATAACAGGCTCCTGACTTGGGACAGGCACATTCATAATGTGGCGGGGTTAAACATGTAAGCGGGATCCCAACCCTCTTCTAACCAGGGAAAGTGGTATGACAGTACAACATAAGAACGAACTATAAAAATCAGTTGGCAAAACTTTACTCATCAGATGGATAAAAATACAAGTGGACGTGGACGTGTACTTGTACATTATAACAACATGAATACACTAGGAACAGATCTGAGAGTGCTCGCAGTTAACCGACAGCTAGTTAAAAGCCTCTAACAACTAATAAATCATACATATAAGACTAACTTAAGCTGATTTCCTCTTGCATTGAAAGGTCGTCAATTTATTCATGCTTACAGACACTAATTACAATTATATTAAGGGGGAGGACAAATGTATCACACTTTGACGTATTTTGACTAGAATTATCATTAAGCACGTAAACCAATGTTGTGTCATTAGACAACAATGCATGTAGCAATAATGTAATTAATAGAAAGATAGATACATTCAACAAGGAATTAAAAAAGATATTATAGTCAAAGTATTTAAGTTATACAAGTGAAAAAATATAAACCTACGTGGAACATAAATATTATAAACAAGATATACTTTTGGCATGCAGTGTTTCTATAAAAAAAGTGAAACATTCTTGTTTCGCAATGGTTCTTAGATATTCCCAGGATAATTTAAAACTGTCAGAAAATTCAACCTTTGTATTCTGATAAAACGAACACTATTTGTATTTCTGAGCCTTGAATACTCGATCTTTATCAACAACGATGTGAAAATATCATGCTAGTAGGAATAAGTCTGGTATCGAGATACAATGACAGGAAAACTGCATATTTCTAGGTACAGTTTTATTTGTTAAGGGGCTTGCGGGTCTAAATCATTTTGTTTTCTTAATAAAGGATATCGCTATATTTTTCTATAAATGAACTTTATCTTATACTTAATAGAAAAATAACATTAAGAATTAGGGTCACCGTTCATTTACACCCACAATCTGCCTTCGAAAGAGGCATACAGTTTTGTAAAGGTACTTGTTTGTTATGTTGAACTAATAGGAGAAATAGAGGTAATATCGAAATAACAAAGAACTTAATCACAGAAATCGATCAAATTTTGCAATAGTTTAGTTTAGTTACAGATTATTTGAAAATAATAATAACAAATATAGGTAAAAGATGAGTAAAAAAAAGATATTTGTATGTTAAGTGCCAGTCTTTGTAAGAATCAGGCAATTTAGGTAAAAATCAAAACATGATCAGAAAAAACCCACCGAGCTAATCATGCTATTTAATACTAATCATCATCCTGAGTTAAAAATAATTGGTCTTTCGTTTGTGTGTGTCTGGTAATATCAAATAACTTGGTTAGAAAATTGGTTAGAATGATAGCAAATTACAGAGTTATCTCCCCTTATTTGTTCATTTCTAGTGCATTTCAACCAAATTGTATCTTCTATTACCAGAACAGAAAACAGAAATGAATGTTATTTTTGTGCATAACTACATTTTATGAACTGAAATCAAAGTCAAATTGGGTGGGGTTTTTTGGTCATGTTTTCACCACTGCCTGATTCTTAGGCAGACTGGCACTTAATGCCAAAACATAGCATGTTTTACCAAAGGGAGATAATTTAAAGCTTTTTCAATGATATTTACAATATAAAAGTCATCTGGGGCCAAAACGAATTGAATTATTTGAATGATTTTTGTACCATGTGATAAAGTATCAACTAATAAAAAGTAATAAATAAAATATAATGAAAAAAACGAAACGTTATTTTTTTTCTGAACATTTTATATCCTCGAGCCTCCTTAATACAATGATACTTTGACATTTACATTTTATCGCAACATATTTTACACTGTAAGTAGTGGGGTTGTCATTGTAACACACAAAAACAAGCATGAATAAAGATTAAAAAAAAAGACAAAAACAAGCATGTCACAAAATTTGGGAAAAACGACACCCATTCATGAATAGGGATGATGAGAAATAAAACTATCGTTCAAAATATTTTTGAATATTTCCTCCTTTATGATGATGGGTGTATTATACCTTTGCATTTTTGTCTATCTTCATCACTACCATCACGGCAATCGTCTTTACCTTCACAGATATCTTCTTGACGAACACATTGTAGTCCATCCGCACATTTAGTTCTATCATCCGAACAATTGTATTCTTGTAAAGACAATAAACAGAACTATCCATTATATTAATAATCGGTATATGTTGTCGAATGTAAAGATTTATATATTTTAACATACTAAACTTTTATTACAACACTGATAACTTGAATGTTATAATCGTTTGATGTGTTTGAGTGTTACATTTGCCTTTTATGAGTCACATCCCGTTTTGAATTTCTCATGCAGCTCGGTACTGTTGTTTTTTGTATGTTTTACTTTTGAAAATGGCTTTTATTCAATCATCAGATTTGACGATAATATCGATTCAGTTATAAAGTCAGTAAAAAAGTTCTCTATTGTAATATAAAATTGAGAACGGAAATGGGGAATGTGCCAAAGAGACAACAATTCGACCATAGAACAGACAATAGCAGGTCACCAAAAGGTCTGCGAGAAATTCCCGCACCCGGAAGCGTCATTCAGCTGGCCCCTAAACAAGTATATATCTTATCTCAGTGATGATAAACGCCATACTAAACTCCAAATTATACACAAGAAACTAAAATTAAAAATAATACAAGACTAACAAAAGCCAGAGGCTCCTGACTTCGAACTCCTGCGGAGTTATATATGTTTATGAGATCTCAACCCTCCCCCTATACCTCTAGCCAATGTCGAAAAGTAAACGCATAATAATGCGCACATTAAAATTCAGTTCAAGAGAAGTCCGAGTCCGATGTCAGAAGATGTAACAAAAGAAAATAAACAAAATGACAATAATACATAAATAACAACAGACTACTAGCAGTTAACTGACATGCCATCTCCAGACTTTGATTAAACTGTTTGAAAGATTATGTCTCCATAATGTGAATATCAGGCACAATCCCTCCCGTTAGTGGTTGAGTATCATCCCATCATAACATATATGAAAAGAACATAACCCGTGTCATGCCAACAACTGGTTTATAAATAAATGTGTTCCGATACAAAGACCCTATAAATGAATCAATATTAAAGCCAAAACATAAATCTTTAATGACCTGACAACATTATCGTAACTATATCCCTTCTTAATAAGTCTATTTAAAGGTTTTGTAAGCTTATGAGGTGAACACTGACATTTTTGTGCTGTAATGTTTTGTCTCAACTTTTGTTTCGATGAGTTTTTGCTTATTTTAGTCATAAATTGTTACTCATAACAATACAAAAACAATACAAAAACAGGTTTGCAATAAGTGGTGCACAGTTAAAATTTAGTAAATGTTTTTACCAGTTTGTGATATCGAAAATCCTGGTGTAATAATTTTTCAGTAAAACATATATTTCTCTCGTTAAAATCTAAAACGTTGTTACATACACGAGCGAATCGTACACGGTGTGATATATAAACACCGTAAGATGGTGACAAGGGAACGTCACTATATTTAGGTTCATATATTTAGCATTTTAAAAGTGGTGCGTAGCAATTTCCCTTTGCAACTCTTTAATCATTGATTATACATAAATATGAACATGCCAGGAGGGAAGTTGCATAAAATACATCAATTTGATATATCTAAGTGAAAAACATATTCTATTTGTTACTCAGAAATCAAGATAGCTAAACAATAAATGTGTTGGCTTAAAACAATGAAACCACATGGTCAAGCGTATATGGATAAACACAATGATTTACATTAAAAAAAAAGTATAGTTGTACATAAGTTGTAAACAAATATCAGAAGTACCTTCGCATGTTCTTGTTTCTTCATCAGACCCATCATTACAGTTTGTAAATCCATCGCAGACTCTGTCTTTGTGTATACACTGATAATTGTCTGCACACTTTGTCTCGCCTAATTCACACTCTCTAGCTGTAATTGGTGGATACATTTATCATAAAGAACACCTTTTCAAAATAGGATGTTATTCAACCAAGCTTCAGTGGAGGATTATGCCAGGCAATGGGTTAAGGGCGAGAAGGAAGACGTAGACACAATGGATTAAGGCGGTAAGGTCGTTGATACAAATCAGAATTAAGAAACTAAATAAGTCTACAAATGTCCATGCTTCGTCAATCTTTAAAGACCCTAATGTGGCAAAACACCTATCCTACCTCCATAAAAAATATGTTGTTGTCCCCACAGATAAAGCTCCAAACACATCGTTTTTGTGTGTAAAACTCATTACATTAACTGCCTGGTCAACGAATTAGGTATTGACAATTCACTTGGAAACTCTACATATACCCTCACGACACTTACCAAGAAGGAAATTCTGGATAAACATAGGTCTGTTCTGTGTTCCTTTGGAATTTTAACCAAAGATTAAGAACTGAATCTTCCATCACTGTATTGGATTCTTAAACTACACAAGTGTCCTTACAAACAATGGTATATTGCTGGGTCTTTCAAGTGCTCTACGAAATCCCTTTCTAAATTATTCATATCTATTTTATCAGCAATAAAAAACGGGATTCAAAGTTATTTTGAAACTGCCTATTCTAGATGTTGCGTGAATCAGATATGGATACTTTAAATTTCAATGATCTTTTAGAGTACATACAATCTAACTATCTTTCATCTTGCAATAGTATTATAAAATTTGACCTTTCTACACTTTACACAAGTATTCAACATTCCAAACTAAAAGACAAATTAAAAGAGTTGGTATTGCTTTGTTTCCCAACGTAAATGCAAGTATCTTAAACAAATTCCTGAAACTGACATTATCAAGATGCTTGATTTATTGATTGACAACATATTTTTTACATTCGAAAGACGTGTTTTTCAACAGACTGTCGGCATTCCAAAGGTAACCAATTGAGCCCTCTTCTTCCCGACTTTTTCCTTATTACCATAAGGCTGACTTCATACAGGAACTTCTTAGGCAGAAAGATAAGAAGTTAGCAATATCCTTTAACTCTACTTTCCGATATATAGCTGATGTTCTTTCAATAAATTATTCAAAATTTGGGGACAATGTTGAACGCATCTACCCCAGCGAACTAGAGATAAAGGATACAACAGATACAGCTAAGTCGGCCTCATATCTTGAAAAACATCTAGACATTGACAATGAGGGTCGGTCGAAAACAAAACTCTACGACAAAAGAGATTATTTTAGCTTTCCCATTGTGAACTTTCCATTTCTTAGTAGGAACATTCTAGCAGCACCTGCATACGGGGTATATATCTCCCAATTGATACGATATTCACGTGCTTGCATTTCCTATCATGATTTTCTTGATAGAGGGCTGCTGCTCACAAGGAAGCTGTAAAACCAAGAGTTCTAATGATGAAGTTGAAATCATCCCTTCGTAAATTTTACAGACGCAATCATGGGTTGGTTGATCGTTATGGAATAACCGTTTCACAAATGATATAGGATATGTTCCTTACGTCGTAACTATTATCCCCTTCCCTTTCATAAATATGACCTACCGAATTAGATTATTCAATTACTTGAGAAATTGTAATTAATTACGTTCAATTATACACTTGCAATCCTGGTATCTATGGTGAGTTTATTTACAATTACATATTTCTGTTACCCATGTCAGATTACAATTGCAAATGCAGTATTGTCCTATGTCCTTCGTCATAAGGCCATTTTTCTTTATATTGAGTTACTTTCTGGCAAATTTAAAACAACAGTCACTTTTCATTCTTAAAAATACATTTTGGTCGAAGTAATGACTATCACCATACTGTATGATAACGAAAACATTGAAATGAACTATGAACATGCCAAACGGGAAGGAACGAACCTTTTATAACAAGTTACCATACTGATATACTTTCAACATCTAAATCTTGACAAATGAAAGTTAAACCTGACGCATAATGTCTCACCTTTACAAATATCTTCATTCTCATCAGATTTGTCTTTACAATGTGTGTATTTGTCACATACGTCGCGTTTATAAATACACTGTATGCCATCATCACATTTCACATTGTCGTTGTCACATTCCTTTGCTGAAAAAAATATTGTGTTCATATTATAGCAATGGGATAGTTTTTTTTATCTGAACGAATGTAAACAAACCAATCAATTCATTACATGGACATCTAGTTTTAACAAGCTTAAATTAATTACATATGTCGTTTTAATTAGTCTTAAAAAATTTAAATCCCGAAAAATTATTTATTGACATATTTAAATCCCTTTGATCATCATTATGATTTTGAAAGTGTATTTCTTACTTTTATATATTAAATGTACATGTTCGTGTTGAAGGCCTTAAATTGACCTTTAATGGTTTACTTTTATGAAAAAGTAAATAGATGGAGAGTTGTCTCAATGACACTCACACCACATCTTCATATATCTAAGATATTTGGAAAAATATAAAGATGAACTAAATCAAACATAGTAAAGGAAAAATATGCAGAAAATTGGTGCTGGTTATGGCATTGTATTTTAAGGGTGCATTTGCCTCACTTAGTTTGATTGCAATTTAAATGATGTAAATTTACCTTCTATAACTGTATATGTTAGGTTTATCTTCTTTTGATGAGAACAACGTATTGTGTAATGGTATTTTGAGTTTTTTTTTATAAATGAAATTTACACCATTAAAGGATGTACTTAGGTGATCTAAGGTTAAATAAAATTAATCAAGAATTCAAAATTAATACTTTAAGCTGGAAGAGTATTAGATAAGGATCAAAATAAGCTAACAATATTGATAGGTCATGGAGCTCCTTTTCGAGACATTTGATCTATAAAGTATGGCGGGAAAAGGCTGACTCGGTCTTTTATCCTAACATTTGCATTGTTATTATTTGGGTCTCACATCAAAAGAAAGAAAACCAAGAATCTGCTTAAATTTGTCAAGTGACATTTTCTGAGCTATTAAGTCTTATGTTAAAAGATAAATAGGTGTTATGGGGCAAAATATTTTACCTTATACCGTATTGAAAAACACCAAGGAGTCTGAACATTGACACTTATTCCAAAACCTCACCTAAGTATATCCGTAAGAACAGTCATCAGACAAAAGACTGTCAAGATATGCCAAACAATGTTATTGCCAAAGATGAAAAAAACGACAAACAAAATTGAGAATAGAAATCGGAAATATGTCATAGACAACAATCCGACTTAAAGCAGACAAGGCCGAAGGCCACCAATAGGTTTTCCATGCAGCGAGAACTCCCACACCCGGTGGAGTACTCCAACTGGCATCTAGACAAATATGTATCTATTTGTACAAAATCAATGTTGACGTTATACAAAACAAAAATTTTCTTGCCAAGTGTGCGCCATTCTACATATACATGATATACACATGTTGTATCAACGTTTCATGTGTTAAACATAACCTTTTTTTAGGCAAAACAATAAGAATGTTGAGAAAACAAATGTTAACTGCTTCAGAACATACCTCTACAAAAGTCTGGGTCTTCATCTGATCTATCTGTACAATCTTCACGTCCATCACATAAACTGTATTTACCGATACATTGTAATCCGTCAGCACATTTTTGGCGGCATTCACTGCAGTTATAATCTAGATAAATATAAACATGTATGAAATGTGAAATATTATCAGATGATAAATATAGGCGCGAGAACAATTTGTTACTTCAATCATATAAGTATCTATTTTGCGACACTAAACAGTTGTTATTTTAATGGGATTTATTCATCAATACATTTTCTTAGTACATGAATTGTTAAATAGAGATAGTTCCCACATCGGACACAATATTATATTTAGTATCAATATCAATGGACATTATTAAATATAAAAACGCGGATATATCACAACGTCATAGTGAATATATAACCATGTCAAATGTTTTTTTTTCAAGTTACCGGGTTTTTGGTAATACTTGCAGTTTTGTTATTTTGTCGAAGTTATGACTATCACCATACTGTATGATAACGAAAACATTGAAATGAACTATGAACATGCCAAACAGGGAAGGAACCTTTTATAACAAGTCACCATACTGATATACTTTCAACTTCTAAATTTTGACAAATGAAAGTTAAACCTGACGCATAATGTCTCACCTTTACACATATCTTCATCCTCATCAGATTTGTCTTTACAATCTGTGTATTTGTTACATACGTCTGATTTATAAATACACTGTATGCCATCATCACATTTCACATTGTCGTTGTCACATTCCTTTGCTGAAAAAAAAAGAATTGTGTTCATATTAAAGCATATGGGATAGTTTTTTCTCTATACGAATGTTAACAAACCAATCAAATGTATTACAATGACTATATAGTTTTAACAAGCTTAAACTAATTACATATGTCGTTTGATTAGTTTTTAAAAACCGAAAAATTATTTATTGACATATTTGAATCCCTTTGATCATCATTATGATTTTGAAAGTGTTATAAGCAAGATTTTTTGTATTTCTTACTTTTATATATTAAATGTACATGTCCGTGATGAAGGCCTTACATTGACCTATAATGGTTTAATTTTATAAAAAAATAAATGGATGGAGAGTTGTCTCATTGGCACTCACACCACATCTTCCTATATCTATGATATTTGGAAAATATGAAGATGAACTAAATCAAACTTAGTAAAGGAAAAATTTGCAGAAAATTGTTGCTGGTTATGGCATTGTATTTTAAGTGGGCATTTGCCTCACTTAGTTTGATTTCAATTTAAATGATATAAATTTACTTTCTATAACTGTATATGTCAGGTTTATCTTCTTTTAATGAGAACAAAGTATTGTGTAATGGTATTTTGAGTATTTTTTATCAATCAAATTTACACCATTGAAGGATGTACTTAGGTGATCTAAGGTTAAATTAAATTAATCTAGAATTCAAAATTATACTTCGAGCTGGAAGATTATTAGATAAGGTTCAAAATTAGCTAAAAATATTGATAGGTCATGGAGCTCCTTTTCGAGACATTTGATCTATAAAAGATGGCTGGAAAAGGCTGACTCGGACTTTTATCCTAACATTTGCATTGTTATTATTTGGGTCTCACATCAAAAGAAAGAAAATCAAGAATCTGCTTACATATGTCAAGTGACATTTTCTGAGCTATTAAGTCTTATGTTAAAAGATAAATAGATGGAATGCGGCAAAATATTTTACCTTGTATCGTATTGAAAAACACCAAGGAATCTGAACATTGACACTTATTCCAAAACCTCACCTAAGTATATCCTTAAGAACAGTCATCAGACAAAAAAAACTGGCAAGATATGCCAAAAATGTTATTGCCAAAGATGAAAAAACGACAAACAAAATTGAGAATAGAAATTTGGAATATGTCAAAGACAACAATCCGACTTTCATTTAGAACAAACAAGAGCCGAAGGCCACGAATAGGTTTTCAATGCAGCGAGAACTCCCGCACCCGGTGGAGTACTCCAACTGGCCTCTAAAAAAATATGTATCAATCTGTATAAAAACAATGTTGACGTTATACAAAACAAAATTTTTCTTGCGAAGTGTGCGCCATTCTACATATACATGATATACACATGTTGTAACAACGTTTTATGTGTTAAACATTACTTTTCTTTAGGCAAAACAATAAGAATGTTGAGAAAACAAATGTTAACTCTTCAGAACATACCTCTACAAAAGTCTGGGTCTTCATCTGATCTATCTGTACAATCTTCACGTCCATCACATAAACTGTATTTACCGATACATTGTAATCCGTCAGCACATTTTTGGCGGTATTCACTGCAGTTATAATCTAGATAAATATAAACATGTATGAAATGTGAAATATTATCAGATGATAAATATAGGCGCGAGAACAATTTGTTACTTCAATCATATAAGTATCTATTTTGCGACACTAAACAGTTGTTATTTTAATGGGATTTATTCATCAATACATTTTCTTAGTACATGAATTGTTAAATAGAGATAGTTCCCACATCGGACACAATATTATATTTAGTATCAATATCAATGGACATTACTAAATATAAAAACGCGGATATATCACAACGTCATAGTGAATATATAACCATGTCAAATGTTTTTTTTTCCAAGTTACCGGGTTTTTGGTAATACTTGCAGTTTTGTTATTTTGTCGAAGTTATGACTATCACCATACTGTATGATAACGAAAACATTGAAATGAACTATGAACATGCCAAACAGGGAAGGAACCTTTTATAACAAGTCACCATACTGATATACTTTCAACTTCTAAATTTTGACAAATGAAAGTTAAACCTGACGCATAATGTCTCACCTTTACACATATCTTCATCCTCATCAGATTTGTCTTTACAATCTGTGTATTTGTTACATACGTCTGATTTATAAATACACTGTATGCCATCATCACATTTCACATTGTCGTTGTCACATTCCTTTGCTGAAAAAAAAGAATTGTGTTCATATTAAAGCATATGGGATAGTTTTTTTTCTCTATACGAATGTAAACAAACCAATCAAATGTATTACATGGACTATATAGTTTTAACAAGCTTAAACTAATTACATATGTCGTTTAATTAGTTTTTAAAAACCGAAAAATTATTTATTGACATATTTGAATCCCTTTGATCATCATTATGATTTTGAAAGTGTTATAAGCAAGATTTTTTGTATTTCTTACTTTTATATATTAAATGTACATGTCCGTGATGAAGGCCTTACATTGACCTATAATGGTTTACTTTTATAAAAAAATAAATGGATGGAGAGTTGTCTCATTGGCACTCACACCACATCTTCCTATATCTATGATATTTGGAAAATATGAAGATGAACTAAATCAAACTTAGTAAAGGAAAAATTTGCAGAAAATTGTTGCTGGTTATGGCATTGTATTTTAAGTGGGCATTTGCCTCACTTAGTTTGATTTCAATTTAAATGATATAAATTTACTTTCTATAACTGTATATGTCAGGTTTATCTTCTTTTAATGAGAACAAAGTATTGTGTAATGGTATTTTGAGTATTTTTTATCAATCAAATTTACACCATTGAAGGATGTACTTAGGTGATCTAAGGTTAAATTAAATTAATCTAGAATTCAAAATTAATACTTCGAGCTGGAAGATTATTAGATAAGGTTCAAAATAAGCTAAAATATTGATAGGTCATGGAGCTCCTTTTCGAGACATTTGATCTATAAAAGATGGCTGGAAAAGGCTGACTCGGACTTTTATCCTAACATTTGCATTGTTATTATTTGGGTCTCACATCAAAAGAAAGAAAATCAAGAATCTGCTTACATATGTCAAGTGACATTTTCTGAGCTATTAAGTCTTATGTTAAAAGATAAATAGATGGAATGCGGCAAAATATTTTACCTTGTATCGTATTGAAAAACACCAAGGAATCTGAACATTGACACTTATTCCAAAACCTCACCTAAGTATATCCTTAAGAACAGTCATCAGACAAAAAAACTGGCAAGATATGCCAAACAATGTTATTGCCAAAGATGAAAAAACGACAAACAAAATTGAGAATAGAAATTTGGAATATGTCAAAGACAACAATCCGACTTTCATTTAGAACAAACAAGAGCCGAAGGCCACGAATAGGTTTTCAATGCAGCGAGAACTCCAGCACCCGGTGGAGTACTCCAACTGGCCTCTAAAAAAATATGTATCAATCTGTATAAAAACAATGTTGACGTTATACAAAACAAAATTTTTCTTGCGAAGTGTGCGCCATTCTACATATACATGATATACACATGTTGTAACAACGTTTTATGTGTTCAACATTACTTTTCTTTAGGCAAAACAATAAGAATGTTGAAAAAACAAAAGTCAACTGCTTCAGATCATACCTCTACACAAGTCTGGGTCTTCATCTGATCCATCTGTACAATCTTCACGTCCATCACATAGACTGTATTCACCGATACATTGTAATCCGTCAGCACATTTTTGATGGTATTGACTGCAGTTATAATCTAGATATATATAAACATGTATGCATACATGTGATTCTTCCGGCGGGAGTTAAAATCTCCCGCTTTTCAGACCCTCTTCCGTCCCTCCCGTTAAAATTTGAAATCTTCCGCTTTTTGAAAATGTCAATCTCGAAAAAATTTCCGTAGACATTTCTGTTTACAAA
The DNA here is from genome assembly GCA_019925275.1 of Mytilus edulis. Taxonomy (NCBI): domain Eukaryota; kingdom Metazoa; phylum Mollusca; class Bivalvia; order Mytilida; family Mytilidae; genus Mytilus; species Mytilus edulis. The sequence goes on from CM034352.1 coordinate 25,481,683, forward strand.
ACAGATACGGACAGGGAAAAAGTCCGAGAAACTCTAAATTGATATGGAAAAAGTCCGAGAAAAACGGGAGTTTCCTGTAATGGAATTTGTGTCAAAAAGGTAAATACTAAAATAGGAAAATAGCCTCAAGTAATCAATGAAGGTGTTAAGGATTATAGACTGTATATACAACTATAAAAGATGATTGGCATTTACCTAGTAATCAACTAGCTAGTTAAATATACATGTCTGGATGATTAAAAGTGATACTGACAATGGAACAGTTGTATAAACATCGACTTTATAAATTGTGATGCTGTTGAAAACATGGAACAGACTTAGTTTATACTGAACCTCAAAGACAATAAAATCAACTCAAATATGATATTTATGTCTTGTCTTCTATCTAGGCCAATGGAATACCTATATAAGTGTGTTTGTCTTATAATTTGACAAAATACAAACTGTATCATGTTATCACCAAATACATGTACCCCAGCATAATATTAAAGAAGACACAGTATCTAGCCAAATTTAAAAATGGTGCAGACACAGTATCTAGCCAAATTTAAAAATGGTGCAAGTCCAGTGCCAAGGGTCAAGACAATGCTTACTACACTTCATGCAAAGCTGACTATGGGGCCCTAATTACTTGACCAAAAATATGGAGACAGCTACCCACCAGAAAGCCCACAACTCTATCAATTCAACACCTTCTTTTACAAACATGTTCAGTAGTGGTACTAAAGTTGACAATGTGGCTAAAGCAGAGGTACTTTTTGCCAACTATGTATGATGGATGATCACTTTATCTTTGAACTATATATGATGGCTGATCACTTTAACTTTGAACTATCATATGATGAATAAATATTTGACCCCCCTCTTATCTTCTATTTTACTGAGTATAAATGGCTATGCAGGTGCTTGAAGGTATGAAATCATTGGGTTTTTTTTTAACAAAAAAGGAAGATATGCAGTTTAAACACACACAAAAAAACCATTGCGTACGTCGATAAAAAATCTCCAGTTATGAGGCCCAAACTCCAGCTGAAAATTTCCAAATCTCCAGTTGTGGCTTGACAACTCTGTCACATGTATGTGTATGTAATGTGAAATACTAGCAGATGATAAATATAGGCGCGAGAACAATTTGTTACTTCAATCATATAAGTATCTATTTTGCGACACTAAACAGTTGTTTTTTATTGGGATTTCTTCATCAATACATTTTCTTAGTACATGAATTGTTAAATAGAGATAGATCCCACATCGGACAATATATTGTATTTAGTATCAATATCAATGGACATTACTAGATATAATAACGCGGATATATCACAATGTCATAGTGAATATATAACCATGTCAAATGTTTTGTTTTAAGTTATCGGGTTTTTTGGTAACACTTGCAGTTTTGTTATTTTGATTTATAACAATTTGAAAGAGTTATTGTATATGAAACATAATACTTTAATTCATTTGATCGATATTCTGAGTATATAAAATTAGCAACATATCTCATTGTCGACAACAGAAACTAATACCTTTTCGAAAAAAAAAGGTTAAGCAGTTCAGTATTTGAATACCTCGACAAAATCCTGGATCTTCGTCCGACCTATCTTTACAATCTGCAAGTCCATTACACAAACTGGTTTGTTCTTCGACACATTGTAGGCCATCAGCACATTTCCCCTCTGGGCAAACATATGCTAAACACAAAATTAAAATCCTGAATTGTTCATATCAGACATGACCTTTCATTACATAAACAGTAATCATATTGTTCAATTGTACAGTACTTCAAAGTACTATTCTATTAGACATGTTACACAAATGCAGGGACTGTGTCAAAACATAAAATAGATTACATGTGTATACATTGAATATAAGTTTTAAACTACATTGATATATTGGAGACAGGTTTATTATAAATATTCCGTATGGAACAGTATTCAATAACATTTTATCATATGATATATAGACAATAAATATAGATATATTTTATCATATTCCTACAAAAACTTAGTTCGATTTTTTTTAGGGAGGGTGTAGGTTTTATGTGGTAGAGGTTCAGGGCAATGGAGATACGGAGTTCATACCTGAGATTATTCTTCCGCACAATTGTATAGATGACAAATGTTTCACCTCTTGGGACATGCGAGCCCTTAAAAGACCTTGCAAATAATTTCAATGTCATATGAAACTTTGAATAAATAATTATGCCGAACATGCTTTAAGGTATTTCAAAACTTTCGGAGTCATGGGAAGCCTATGGATACACCCGAGAGATAAATCAACCGGACTGTAAAGCTTTGTGCTGGAAGCTTATGGATACACCCGATAAATAACTCAACCGGACTGTAGAGCTTTGTGCTGGATTAGTGGAAAAGTTAATTTTTTTAGGAACTGTAATAAAACAATAAAACTAATAACATGTTGGCATACTTTGTAAAATCAATGCAGAATCGCATGCATTTGAATAACTCTCAGCCGTCCCCTCTTATTTTCCAGCCCACCTACTTCTGCACGCGTAGAACTTTTTTTTATAATCGTCAGCAATGATATCACAAAAGCAATTGTCATATATGATGTTATTATCTGATGTTCTAGATTAATCAGATTTAAATGATCCAAGACGCACAGGATTTAAATTTACCCGCTTAAATTTATAATAAATGTTTTTACACCGTCCCAACATTTAAATTCTAACTTGTCAGTCCCAACGTTGAGTGTATGAATTTTCATAACATATCTATTTACATTGTGTCTTCCGTATACACAATGACACATTTTGGTTTTTCTTTTCTTGTATTATTACAATTACTACATTTTGCATCATGTTATGATGGTACATGATGCTACCATAAAATTGATAATGTTCTGAAACATTTATAATCATTCCGTTAACTTCTGCATAATGACATATGTATACAACTTTAATATTTTTATCATAATCCTAGACATGATATTTTTAAATGGATACGGATTTTGATGCGATTGTCATATAAGTGAGAGATTTAAATAGCTATAAAAACTAGTTATTATCCTCCATAAAAATGCAAATGCCTTTAACGGCTAAAGTATATGAAAGTTATTATCAAATCGTTTGATGTACTTTGTCTTTTGATTTTGCCGTTTGATTTGGGAATTGTTTGAAGTTATCGAGTACCAATATATATGTAGCTGTCATACACATTTAATGATTTATGATACCGTTTCATCAAATATAATACAAAGTACAAACATTGTTATTTTTGGTTGATGCAGACAAAATATTATACAAACCGTCCTGAGATATCAAAACAACAAATGTTTAATGACAGTTCAGTACTTAGACTAATAAGAGGCACTAGTATTTCATGCCTATATAATTATATAACCACATCAGTAAAGCTGGCGTTTGTATTTTGCAATCGATTATAGGTTAGAAAATAAAAAAAATTTGTTACACTGCTATTTGAATTTGAACACATAACTAACACAAACTAATTCCTTCGCATGAGTGTAGCTTTTAACATATGCAGAATAATTAGGTGCTGTTGGTAACAAATGAAAGCTGAGTGACTGGTGATATTGAATAACCTTTTTTGACTCATAATTTTGAATGAAAAAAAAACCTGTATTAAATTCTAAAAGAGGTTTCATTCTGCATGTTTGTCAGTATCAGTTTTGGTACATCTGAAGTTCCGATAACCAGTACTTTCTTATACGCCTTTAACATATATGTTGCGTTTTGTAAGTCCAATGCCCCATAAAGTGTTGTTTTGTACATGCAATGGTTGTAACTCTTTTTGAACATTAAACAAAAGAGCTGTGTCTTCTTGAAATAAAATAATTTAACATGAACAGCAATGGGGCCTTACATAAGTGGTGTACTTTCTTATGTTTTATCTAAGAAAGTAAAAATCAACACACGCAAAACTCCTCCCAAAGGTAAATATATGGTTTGTTATTTTATTTTGGCATAGTAAGCAGGAAAAAAATGATAATCACGTTTTTGAAGTATGCGATTAAGTTGATTCCTGTTTTAGAAAGGAACGATCTTTTCACTTATCCTTTTCCCTAGATTGTATCGACAACCCAAACGCACTCCACGTTCAAGTTATGTTCTACATGCAAACAAAACTACAACATTTAATAATGGTAACTTTGGTATATGAAAAGGGTAGTGGGATTTACCGTTGCACATCACTTTATCTTCATCAGAACCGTCAGAACAGTGTGTCAATCCATCGCAAAAAGAAGAATTATAGACACATTGAAGACCATTCGCACACTTGACCTGGTTGTTTTCACAAGGAAGAGCTGCAAAGAATAATATAAAAAAGGTATGCGGCCATTTCATTATTAACAAACTGCCATCGCAACTCTGGCAGGTAATGTTGACATCAGGCTAAGACCGAAGTCGATTTTACATAACTTGACTTTAACATGTTATGTCGTTATTTTCCAAAAAAAGGTCAAATTCAGAAAGGGACTCTCTTGCCTATAATAGAAAAATCATGTTTTGTATTTCAAAACAATAGTTTTGCTTTGTTGACTGTTTGTATTTTATATTTACGACTGTTTTGATAACAATAAGAAAATTGTTAATGAGACCAATCCACGCCAGAGATTAAATGATGTAGATATCAAAAGCTTTAGGTCAACATATGAACTTCATCGATGAAAAATCCATATCGCATAGTAAGTGATAAAAAGCTCAGAAGATGTGAAACAAAGTAACCACATCGCCTTTTTGTTTAATTTTTTGACACAGATGTGTATATTTCCATTAATACATTTGTAAAAGGTCAAATCGTTTAACAGCTTGACTTAAGAAATAGGCTAGAATGGACGTCTTTAGATAATCTTAATCAAATATCGTTTGAAATTCTATTGTTAAGAGATTGTCAAATTTAGCTATCCTACATGACCTTTTGTACAAGTTTATCTATCCTACATGACCTTTTGTACAAGTTTATCTATCCTATATAACCTTTTGTACAAGTTTACCTATCCTACATGACCTTTTGTACAAGTTTACCTATCCTACATGACCTTTTGTACAAGTTTATACCTTTACACATGTCTTCATCCTCGTCAGATTTATCACGGCAGCTAGGGTATAGACCGCACAGGGCTGATTTATATATACACTGTATGTTATCCTTACATTTTACTTGATTTTCTGGACACTCATAATCTATAATTCAAAGAGATTAAACATAGATAATTTGTTCAACATAATGATTTCCCAGTAAAAGTTTCGACACAACACTATTGTTATAAAAAAAAAATAGTCTCGTGGTTTGCATTTATTACAAAATGACAAATTGTTTTTGTCTTCCAGTATATTATTACATTTACCTCTTTGTTTGCATGGTTACTACAATTTTTAATATTATTTACTCAACATGTTCTGAATACGAAAACATGAGTAATGCTATTTGAAATATAAGTTGACATTAGGAATAGTTCGTTTTTAAAACAAGTTTCCTGATGATTGCTTTAAGCAACATTGCGTACGATAACAAATGGCTTACATTTGCTTCTTAAAAGTCCCTTATTCAAGTTATTTTAGACCTAGCAATGTTTGTTTTTATATCGATAAATCTTTATACATATCTCCATTTTCATCATCGTCAATCGATTTAATTTTGATTTGATTTTTGGTGTTTTAACTCAACTTTTAAGCACCGCATTAAGACTATTTCGTGGCGGTCAGTTTTTATTGATGGAGGAAGCCAGGGTGCCCTGAGAAAGCCACCAACCTTCGATAAGAAAACTGACAATCCTTGTCAATTAATATTGGAATCGAGTGCACCCAAACGAGTAGGGTTCGAACATCCAACATAATTGTTGACTGACTAGTGATTACAGTAGTAACCACTTAAACCACACGGCCACCACGGCCCCTAGCGTCAAGTGAATAAACAGCGGAAATAAACAATTGGCATCTATTTGTTTTGATTTCTTATATAAACATGATAAATGAGTGTGTACTCTTATATTTTAATGAATAATATGCCGAGTGGGCGCACTTTAGTGTGGTGCTAAATTCAAATTTTGAAATGTAAACTAATTGTATTCTTACCAGTACAGACTTCTGGTGATTCATCAGATTTATCACTACATTCCGTCCAACCAGAACACAGACTGTATTTAGATATGCACTGGATACCATCCTTGCATTTGATCTTATGTTCACCACATTCGAAATCTTAATGATAATCTTATAATTAGGTCTGCGTCAATATTTCTCAACTGATAATCACATGAATACAAAATAATTGTTTACTGTGATCTGAAGGAAACTTTAATTATTATAGCTAGCTATTGAACGACGAAGTTGTATCCGTGATTTAAACACATATCTAAACATATATATATGATTAGCATGAAACGCTTAACAAAGTTACTCAGTAGGAATAAGCGACTGTTTACAAAATACATTAATGTAACAGAAGGAATGTTGTGTATCAGTTTATAAACCGATAAATGCTAAGCGCACACCACTTACTTACACAAAAACATGAAAGCACGACGACCTTGAGACCTGAAAACAATATCCCCATCAATGTATGATATAAATAAACGACATTGAGAGGCGGAACATTCTAAATGCGACATTTAAATAGTTTACAATGAAATGGCAAAAAAACACACAGAAAAAAAGACAAACAGACTTAACAATAGCTTGCTCAAATGTTGCTGGTGTCTTTGTATATGCGACTTTTTGTGTTTCTTTGGTTCTGATAACGTTACTCTGTACTTTAAATGATCCTCTCAGTATGTTATTTTTTTTATAATATGTCAGTATGTTATTTTTTTTATAATATGTAATTATTTTATATTTCTATTATAAATTAAAAAATACGTTGAACCACAAACGTCAAAATTATTTAATCACGTAGTTAGATGAACCATTTTTGGATTCTTATAAATTCTATAGAAGTTTTGGACAATTTTAAATCTCGGTCTATTTCAGAAATTAATTCTTACTTACTTTTAATTTTTTTAACCCTGTATGCTAACATTGCCAATGTGAAATTTTAAATTTGTTTGCATTAACATTAAGCGACAAAAATATGTGACGTATAAATTTTCTGACGTCAGACACGCGAAGCAATGAATGTGTTTTGATTTTGATAGATGATTTTGTGTTCTGTTAAATTGTTTCTGTAACACGATGATGAATGCTGTACCCATATTTTGACTATTTTATTAATTATGCCTGTCCAGTTCACGCATCGTTGTACATATAACGGAATTTGATGAGACTGTTGTACAAAGTGAGAGATTTAGCGCTATAAAACCAGGTTTAATTCACCATTTTCTACAATTGAAAATGCAAGTACCAAGTCAGGAATATGACAGTTGTTGTCCATTCGTTTTTGATGTGTTTATTCATTTGATTTTGCCATGTAATTAGGGACTTTCCGATTTGATCGTCCTCTGAGTTCAGTTTTTTTTGTGATTTTACTTTTCACAACTAGTAAATTTATAAAAAATGACCATATCATTTATATTCATACACCGATGTGCTGAGTTCTGGGCTAGTGATACCATAAAGGACGAAACGTCCAACAGTATGATCGTCACAGTGATGTAGATAGTTGTCAAAGGTATCAGGCGAATTATTTGATACGCAAGACGTGCGTTTCGTACACGTACAATTCGTACCTCAAAACCAGGAGGTAATCTTAGTTGTTCCGGACGTGAACGCAGAATGTGCTTCGTATATGGTATAGGTCGAGCTGTTCTTTCAAATAAATAAACCCAGCTATAAGTCTTATTCGAAAGGTCACATTGAATGTAATGGAACTATTATTTTTCCCTCACTCATTAATTTGACGACAATAACGTTATAGTTTTAGAAGCATATTGGTATGTTTTATTATAATTTCAGTATACATGTATAAGGAATTTGAATATAAGCTGCTAGTCAAAATACGAGGTTTGTTGTCAAAGATACGTAAATTCTAGTTAGTCTAAGAGTTTTTCATGTTGTCAAGTGACTAACATTTTTCAATATTCGTATGCACATCTTAAAATAGACTTTTCCCAATATATTTGCATGTTTTTTTTATGCATGAACATGATGAAGTACAAACTTGACTGTTGGCAATACCTTAAAATCGGTAGGATACGGTTATGATATTGTTCGATTAGATTTATCGACATTCATGAATTGTTATAATGTGTATGTACAATTCGAATCAGAGTTATTAAGGCTGGGCTAAGCATATTTAACCTCATACTCCCTACAACACAAGCATAATAAAGAATTTATCTCAGAAACATAGGAACAAATATAATAAAATAGCAAAGGTTAAAAATCCAAGAAGCAGATTGATAGTTTATTTATCTCTTGAAATACACAAAATAACCTGAAAGTAAAGATTATGCGAAATAATATAAAAGCCTATTTACAATGATTATCGAATGAAAATATACACACCTGAACAGATCTCTTTACTTTCGTTGGAATCATCATTACACTGTGAATATCCATTACAGAGGTCATACGTGTTCATACATTGTAAACCATCTGCACATTTTACATGACCTTGTGGGCACTGAAAATCTTTAAAACGAGTATTTGATTTATTTCATGAAAAAAACCCACAACATTATGCAATGCCAATATTACATTGTTCACAAACGACAAATGAAATATTTTTTTAACAATCACATGTCACCATATGGTCTTCCACAATAAGCAAAATCCAAACTACTAGACTAGAAATGCCCCCGATATGACAAGAAAAATAACTGGCAGAATTATGAATAAAGCAATGAATGAACAAACGACACAAACTATGAGATACAGAAACAAACAACAGCCACGGAATTAATTACACACCTATTTTTTTTTCCTTTGTTTTTTGTTGTATATACTTGTTGTCTGTTTATTTGTCTTTTTGAGCCATGGCGTTGACAGTTTATTTTTTATTTTCATGAGAAAATGTTTGAATGATTATTTTGTACCGTTCGCCGGTCTTTAAGTTCACATCTGTGATGTACTGACAGTTAGTTTAAAACCTAAAGAAACTAAAAAAAACCTCAAATGTTTATAATATTATTGTTTTGTTTTATCCCAATAATAAATAGACGCTCTTTGGCTGACTTAGGTATACACGTTTGTGTTAAACATGTTTAATGTTAATACCACTCAAGTTTTGATACGATGTAATTGTCTTTTATTGTGTTTGAAATCAACAACGCTAATTTTGTATTACTAATATGACTGAAATACCACCATGTCGTGTAACGTACAGATAATAAAATAATAAAACTGACCATATCTAAAATATTTGAACAATGTTACATTACTATTTTTTTTTTTCAATAGCAAATATGAAAAAATTCTTCAACAAAACTAAGTTATGTTTTCTCCTTTTTTTTTTTTTTTTTAACAAATAACACATAGTAACCTTCAAAATTGAATTCCGTCAATGTAGCCATTTTGAGTCAGGACACTGTGTACTGACGTTAAAAGATCTTGCTTAATAATATTAATTTAAAACTCAAAATGCACATATGTGTCAGATATTCATAAAGCAGTACCCACATTTAACATATAGCTTTCAAATAAGTGTACAACACAAATATTTTAAAAAGGCGATGTCAGAAAGATAGGCACATACAATGTAGATCTAAATAATAAAAAAAATGAAATTAATCAAAGAATAAATCTCAGGTATGACAATTATTCCATGAAATACACAGAACAACCTAAATGTAAAAGAACGCTATAAATAGAACCAAAATTGGTATATACAGACCTTCACACGTATCTTTACTTTCATCGGATCCATCATTACAATGTGTATATCCATCACAGAGGTCCGTCGTTCTAATACACTGTAAACCATCAGCACATTTGACATGATCTGGTTGGCACTGAAAATCTAAAGGAACACATTTGATTTGTTTTTTAAAATGGAAAATATGGTTTATTATCGAAAGGACAAGTGTCAATCAAAGACTAAATGGCATATCAGTTAATAACTATAGGTTTACGTATGGTCTTCATGAGCAAAACCCATACCGTATAGAGGGCTTTAAATGTCCCTATATGACTTATGTGAATGAGTTCAAACTATCAACATGATGACCCTATGTATGAACAGAACATAAAGAAAACAAATGAAATACAGCAACCATCGACAACCGTTGAGTACAGGGATATTTGGACAGGCAAAACATAATGTTATGTAGTTAAACTATTTTGTAAACACCCCCCCTAATCTGGTTCAGTAGACGTGTTACAGGCCAGCAAAATAACAGACTTTACAAAACATTTGAAAAGTGATCAATTCATCTGATCACTTACAAGCAAAAACATCTTGCGAGAACAAGGACGGACTTGGCATTTATTCATCCGCCATCAAAATCGACAATTAGTACTTATCTTGTAGTTCAGCATTTTATCAAAATATTTATACATCTTATATACTGTTAATTTGAACATTGATTTGTTTTTAATGAGCAATGCTCCATGTTAATGGCCGTACTATGACTTGTAATTGTGACTTTGATGGTGAGTCTCATTGGCACTCAAACCACCTCTTCTAATATTTGTTTGAACACAACTGTCGATAGAGTATTTTCTCTGTATCATTTGATGATGAAATTGTTTAACCCTGTCCAAAGTTGTATCGTTCTAATTTTGTCAACAGTAAATTTCTCTTTTTTTTTGTATTTGCATATCATAAATTGCAGATTGCTATGATTATGTTTAAATAATCCAAAGATGTTTAACACATATAATAGTATTTCAACAATTAAATCTCAACAGTAATCAGTGAATAATCAAACGAAAGTAAATTGTTAAGGTTATAATTGATGAATAATTAGTGGTAAATTGCTTTCAGGTGTAATATTACCAAATCATAGTACGTCACATCGGGTTGCATACGAAAATAAGTCGAGGAAAAATAGTCCTTTGAATCATTGTCATAAAAATATATCTGAGGTTTTTCAAAGCATCAATATTTTTTTATTTGTAGTTTCTATAAAATATCTTTAGAAACAAACTGGTTACTAAAGTTGCAGACAAGTTAAAAAAGCGGAAAATTTGATTAGTTAACCTCAAGTGATGTTTTTTTTTCTGATATGCAATTAAATGTTATGTGAATGAATTTTTTTCTATAGTACTAGACATGATACAACTTTTCTCATGCCAGGTATTTCTTTTCTTGAAACAATTTAAATTCTGCACATTTTTTTTGGAAAGTGCAAATTTAACAAAGACTACTATGAGGAAATCGATGGTGGTATCACACCTAATATGGGAAGCTGTACATGCTCCTTTAACCCCTTGAGTACTCTCACGTGTTAACATTTTTTGTTATCTTAGTGAAATTAAAAAAAAAATGAAAACATCCTTGAAATAGGATTCTCCATGAATATTAGTTGACAGAACAAGCAATACTTAGTGTTTTGGGAGCCTATTCACTTACATAGAAGTGAACGCGGAATAAATTTAAGTTTTACGTAAGGACTTATTGAAGCATCCTTGGAGACTGTAAACTTTTACATTGATAGTTCATTTAGCTCGAATACTTAAATTACTCAATTGTTGTAACATAAATATCCTAAATGAGTGAAAATTACTCCAAATTTGTATTAAATAGCATCAGCAGTTGATATTTTGAAGTAATTTGAGGTATAAATGGACCAAAAACAGACCTTGTGAGGAGGAAACATAGGTTCATTATTGCTATTTCTCTTATGGTTGGGGCCTGTTATCTAACTCCCACGTGAAAAGATATTTTTCGTATCACACCGTACGGAGTGTGATATGAAAAAGTGATATCAAAATTACGTTAATTTGATTGGCTTATCTCGTAAATTTCCAATATTTTCCTTGGCCGTTGATCAGGTCATTATTCACTGGAAAAGGTCATGACGGGACTACTTTTTATCTTGACAACTGATTGTTTACTTCCGGTTTTCGCGATTTTCGTCTGCTTTATCGTCTGCATTATCTAATATAAATCTTATCATGAACGAAAAATTAATAAAGGAACCCGTGTACGGTTATGTAACGGAGCAAAGGGCATTATAACTGGCACAACTTCCAATTTCAATTTCCCTCTGTATGCGACAGTAAAACTCCCGATGGACGTCCGCAAAGCTTCAAATACAATACAGTTATCTCTATTCTAATGCAAAACAAGTTCATAATTAAATTTCAATCACAATTTCAGTGTAAAATCTTCATTAAAGAAAATTCCGCGAAAAGATGTTATCTTCTTTGGTCCCTACACTACGTGACGTCATAGGTATGCTTCCGGTGTCATACATAAACACCGGGCATTTTCTGGCTTCTGTGCCGCTTCAGAATGTAATAAAATTTGATAAAAAGAAGATTTTAAGGCGCAACAAGTGAGTTATTTGTTAATTATTGTAGAAATAACGTGTCAATACACTTGTTACAAATTAGATAACAGGCCCCAACCATAAGAGAAAGATCAGTACGCGTTGCAAAGAAAAACGGTCGTAGCAACACAACTCGCAACAAATAGGCCACGCACATACAACTTTTTGCCATAATAGAAATAGGTTTAACAACTTGTGAGAATTAGATATCGCTTGATATCAACTCTCGTTATTTAATTTCAATAATAATAAACTCGCCATAGGCTCGTTTATTATTATTGAAATTAAATAACTCGAGTTGATATCAATCGATATCTAATTCTCACTCGTTATGGAACCTATAATTATCATCATACAGTCATCTTTTATTATCATATTCAACTGTTTGTATGTAGATGAAATAATTATTTGATCATTTAAAGGTCCACACTATGTTTTATCATGATGCAGCTTGGTTTGGATCTCTCGAGGACATTTTGCTCGAATCGCTGTAGATGTATTCTTACATTATGCTATATTTTTTTAAAAACTATTGAGCTAATTATGCCAAACTTGACAGGAATGCTTGACATAACCATTATTACAATGGAAAAAAGTCACACTCAGTTTATTCGCCAAAAAAATCTTCTTTATGTGTAATACCACCAATTCATAGTGCGTCACATCCGGTTGCATACCAAAATAGTCGAAACAAAATGTTCCCTTGAATAAAGGCAGAAAACTCAGTAAAAAAATCAGTTGAAAGTTTTAATGACGTTCTATTGTTAAGGAAATATTAAGCTTCTTAATTATCAAAATTGGCGTTTGTAAAACTGTTATATGCCTGATGAAAATTTTACAATAAAGTATGTGGTTTAAGTTTAAGAAAAAAATATTTTTGTCAAAGGGTCAAAGTGAACATTTTGCCACACATTTTATCAACATTAAACGAGTCAAAGCAATTTTTATGAATCTGTCGGCTACCACCTTCACTTGTTTATTTATGATACGTGTGAATGTTTAAACTGCATTGTTTGAACCTGTGCCTGTCAAGAACTCTAAGACACAACACATAATTAATATTTACATTTTGTAATTAAGAACAAACCTTTGCACATTGCTGTATCTTCATCATCACCAGTTTTGCACAATGCGTTACCATTACAGAGATCTTCTGGTGAAAAACATTCTATACCATCACTACACTTTGTTGTATCAGTCGGACACCTTCGATCTATTGGAAAGGTAGAAGCAATTAGGCGATGGATTTATGTTTCAAAATAACATGAATAATTGTACTGTACATGTACACTGCGGTAGTAGTTCAATGACTTGATAAACAAGTTACCAAACGTCGTTTTACGCGGACTTTACAGAAGTATACATTTTCCGTCCCTAATATAACATGGTCATGACCGAGTTGCATACATATTTTAGTAAAACAATTTGAAAGTGCGTTTCTGTGGCAGTTAACTTGCTGACTCTTGCCTTGTTGGAAATCACTTGCCAAACAAATCCGCATGTTGTTTATGATAAGATATTACATACTAAACAAAGAAACCTTTATCAATTCTTGATGTATCAAGACCTTAGACCGTTAATTTTCCTGTTTGAATGGTTTTACACTTAGTCTAGTAATTTTGGGGCCCTTTATAGCTTGTGTTTCGGTGTGAGCCAAGGCTCCGTGTTGAAGGCCGTATATTGACTTATAATGGTTTACTTTTATAAATTGTTATTTGAATGGAGAGTTGTCTCATTGGCACTCATACCACATCTCCCTATATCTATTTAGAATAGTTTGTCAATTTTGAATTATGTTATCCAGTAATAGCACTCTCCAAAAAGTGTACTTACTTTTGCACATTCCTGATCGTCATCAGAACCATCTTTACAGTAGGCGTAGTAATCACATAAAGTATACTCAGGAAAACATAGTATTCCGTCTTTACATTTCATATCACCTTTTGCACATTCCAATTCTAGATTAAAAACAATAAACATTTAAGACTCTGTATATATAAGAATTGTATGTACAGGATTTCTCAGAATAATGTCATATTCGATTTCTACGGAGTGGTTAGATTGCCACTTTTCAGAAAAAAGTTGTCAAAATTATTTCAGGACAAAGGGCACAGGGCTATATTGAGAGCCCCTTGATATCTCAATCCGTCTAATATTAATTCATCGAATTTCTTGGACATTGAAAGAACAGGGGGTCTCCACGTCATTTAAGCGGTCTCAGATAGGTTTTTGCTATATAGTTCTATTGAAGGTTGCACTTTGTAAATACAGCTGTTTCTCAAAACACGCCTCTTTTGAATATTCATAGAAAATTTATTTTGTTTACATTCTGGTTCCCAGTTATGCTCTCTGTGTTCGATCTCACAGAGACATAACTTGGGAATGTTACCAGTAAATTTACATGCGCATATTGTTTACATTGAAATCTGTGGTAACCTTTCATTCGAGGTAGGGGTAGTTAGGAAAATAAGTGTTAGTTTAAACTCTGATAAGTTTAGGGCATATACACGTTGAAAATATGCCGCACAGCCCTATATTTTGACCTTTGAAAAAAATTGTGGTGCATATGAACTTTCAATTCTAGGATAAGATTTTTTTCAAAACTTCATAGTAAAAGTGGTACAGTTTTAGCCGTAAAAGGAGTTCCTATGGGAAATTGCATTGTCAATATTTACAGAATTGCAACCTATATAGGGTGAAAAAGGGGACATTCAGAATTTAACCAAATTTGCTACATTTCACAAATTTTAAAGAAATTAACTCAAATATGAAGTTTTATAAATATTTAATGAAGATTGATAGAATTCTGGGCCTTAAATATGATGAATCAGCATAAATACACAGTTTACAGTGACTGTGCATAGTTTACTTAAAGTCCTGGATACAAAAATAATTCATAATATTTGCATATTTGTAAGTCAAATCGGTAAGAAGTGCTTATATTTACACTTCGCAGTCATTGAAACTCATAGATCCTTCCTGAATATTATTTATGGGGTTTTTGTCCTTTCGATAACCCAAAAGTAAGCCGCAACACCTTAAACTGCTGTTTTATCACCGCGGCATAATAAATACAAGCTAGAAAAAAAAAATATCTCAAGAAAACTTACAATAGTGTGTTCTATCCTGAATGTGTACTAAATTTTCCAAATTGCTAGAAACAGCAGAATGATTTAGGAAATTTGAGGCCCCAGGGGTAAAAAAAAAAGGAAAATTGCCTACTCCCTGGGTCATAAAACAAATAATTTAAGTTGTAAATGCTATGATTTTATGATTTTAAAGTTCTTGATATAGAAAACAATAACTATGCTTGGAAGTTATGCAAAAATCAGATGTAATCAGTCATCTCTATAACATTTTAAAGCGAATTTCTATCTTAGACTGGTATTTGCATACATACAACTATTGCACATATGGCTTTGTTTGAACACTTCTAGTATATATATTAGCTAAATTGTGTCAGATATACGGTTACAGATGATACTGTTATGACAAGAATTCTAAATTGACCATTTGAGGCAGAAAATGTGTATTTTAATTGACAAATAGGCATACAGTAAGATGTGGACTGGAGACAGAGACTAGACTGGATACTTCATATAATCTTGAATGTTGTAATTATGATTGACTGCTAAACATTACAATTATAGTATTTTGATATGCTTTCAATATGTTATCAAAACAGTTTTAAACAGGTTCAATGCATTTTTTTATCAGAAAATATGCAAATAGGGTAAGCTGGCAATGATTAAAGTCTTGTTTTCAAGTTCTTTAAAAAAATGAAACAGGGGAAGGGGTATAAAATGTACAGTGAAGAAAAAGTTAGAGTATATGCAGTTATTTCTTTATAATAAATATAATAATTCTGATAAATGAGTATTAATGTGAGAAAAACTGATTTAAGAGAGTTTTTTATTTGAATAAATGTTTGTATAGGTTGCACTATTTAAATACAGCTGTTTCTCAAAACACGCCTCTTTTGGGGAGAACTTGAACATTCATAGAAAATTAATTTTGTTTACATTTTGGTTCCCCAGTTATGCTCTCTGTGTTTGATCTCACAGAGACATAACTTGGGAATGTTACCAGTAAATTTACATGTGCATATTGTTTACATTGAAATCTGTGGTAACCTTTCATTCGAGGAAGGGGTAGTTAGGAAAATAAGTGTTAGTTTAAACTCTGAGAAGGTTAGGGCATAAACACGTTGAAAATATGCCGCACAGCCCTATATTTTGACCTTTGAAAAAAATTGTGGTGCATATGAACTTTTAATTCTAGGATAAAAAAAAAATTCAAAACTTCATAGTAAAATTGGTACAGTTTTTGCCGTAAAAGGAGTTCCTATGGGAAATTGCATTGCCAATATTTACAGAATTGCAACCTATATAGGGCAAAAAAGGGGACATTCAGAATTTAACCAAATTTGCTACATTTCACAGATTTTAAAGAAATTAATTGTCAATATTTACAGAATTGCAACCTATATAGGGCAAAAAAGGGGACATTCAGAATTTAACCAAATTTGCTACATTTCACAGATTTTAAAGAAATTAACTCAAATATGAAGTTTTATAAATATTTAATGAAGATTGATAGAATCCTGGGCCTTAATATTGATGACTCAGCATAAATTCACAGTTTACAGTGTGCATAGTTTACTTCAAGTCCTGGATACAAAAATAATTCATAATATTTGCATATTTGTAAGTTAAATTGTTAAGAAGTGCTTATATTTACTCTTCGCAGTCATTTAAACTCAAAGATCCTTCCTGAATATTATTTATGGGGTGTTTGTGTCCTTTCGATAACCCAAAAGTAAGCCGCAACACCTTAATCTGCTGTTTTATCACCGCGGCATAATAAATACAAGCTAGAAAAAAAAATATCTCAACAAAACTTACAATAGTGTGTTCTATCCTGAATGTGTACTAAATATTCCAAATTGCTAGAAACAGCAGAATGATTTAGGAAATTTGAGGCCCCAGGGGCAAAAAAACAGAGAAAATTGCCTACTCCCTGGGTCATAAAACAAATAATTTAAGTTGTAAATGCTATGATTTTATGATTTTAAAGTTCTTGATATAGAAAACAATAACTTTGCTTGGAAGTTATGCAAAAATAAGATGTAAGCAGTCATCTCTTTAACATTTTATAGTGAATTTCTATCTCAGACTGTTATCTGCATACATACAACTATTGCACATATGACTTTGTTTGAACACTTCTAGTATATATATTAGCTAAATTGTGTCAAATATATGGTTACAGATGATACTGTTGTGACAAGAATTCTAAATTGACCATTTGAGGCAGAAAATGTGTATTTTAATTGACAACCTTTCATTCGAGGTAAGGGTAGTTAAGAAAACTAGTGTTAGTTTAAACTCTGAGAAGATCAGGGCATATAAACGTTGAAAATATGCCGCACAGCCTATATTTTGACCTTTGAAAAAAATTGTGGTGCATATGAACTTTCAATTCTAGGATAAGATTTTTTTCAAAACTTCATAGTAAAAGTGGTACAGTTTTAGCCGTAAAAGGAGTTCCTATGGGAAATTGCATTGTCAATATTTACAGAATTGCAACCTATATAGGGTGAAAAAGGGGACATTCAGAATTTAACCAAATTTGCTACATTTCACAAATTTTAAAGAAATTAACTCAAATATGAAGTTTTATAAATATTTAATGAAGATTGATAGAATTCTGGGCCTTAAATATGATGAATCAGCATAAATACACAGTTTACAGTGACTGTGCATAGTTTACTTAAAGTCCTGGATACAAAATAATTCATAATATTTGCATATTTGTAAGTCAAATCGGTAAGAAGTGCTTATATTTACACTTCGCAGTCATTGAAACTCATAGATCCTTCCTGAATATTATTTATGGGGTGTTTTTGTCCTTTCGATAACCCAAAAGTAAGCCGCAACACCTTAATCTGCTGTTTTATCACCGCGGCATAATAAATACAAGCTAGAAAAACAAAAATCTCTCAAGAAAACTTACAATAGTGTGTTCTATCCTGAATGTGTACTAAATTTTCCAAATTGCTAGAAACAGCAGAATGATTTAGGAAATTTGAGGCCCCAGGGGTAAAAAAAAAAGAGAAAATTGCCTACTCCCTGGGTCATAAAACGAATAATTTAAGTTGTAAATGCTATGATTTTATGATTTTAAAGTTCTTGATATAGAAAACAATAACTATGCTTGGAAGTTATGCAAAAATCAGATGTAATCAGTCATCTCTATAACATTTTAAAGCGAATTTCTATCTTAGACTGGTATTTGCATACATACAACTATTGCACATATGGCTTTGTTTGAACACTTCTAGTATATATATTAGCTAAATTGTGTCAGATATACGGTTACAGATGATACTGTTATGACAAGAATTCTAAATTGACCATTTGAGGCAGAAAATGTGTATTTTAATTGACAAATAGGCATACAGTAAGATGTGGACTGGAGACAGAGACTAGACTGGATACTTCATATTATCTTGAATGTTGTAATTATGATTGACTGCTAAACATTACAATTATAGTATTTTGATATGCTTTCAATATGTTATCAAAACAGTTTTAAACAGGTTCAATGCATTTTTTTATCAGAAAATATGCAAATAGGGTAAGCTGGCAATGATTAAAGTCTTGTTTTCAAGTTCTTTAAAAAAATGAAACAGGGGAAGGGGTATAAAATGTACAGTGAAGAAAAAGTTAGAGTATATGCAGTTATTTCTTTATAATAAATATAATAATTCTGATAAATGAGTATTAATGTGAGAAAAAACTGATTTAAGAGAGTTTTTTATTTGAATAAATGTTTGTATAGGTTGCACTATTTAAATACAGCTGTTTCTCAAAACTCGCCTCTTTTGGGGAGAACTTGAACATTCATAGAAAATTAATTTTGTTTACATTTTGGTTCCCAGTTATGCTCTCTGTGTTTGATCTCACAGAGACATAACTTGGGAATGTTACCAGTAAATTTACATGTGCATATTGTTTACATTGAAATCTGTGGTAACCTTTCATTCGAGGAAGGGGTAGTTAGGAAAATAAGTGTTAGTTTAAACTCTGAGAAGGTTAGGGCATATACACGTTGAAAATATGCCGCACAGCCCTATATTTTGACCTTTGAAAAAAATTGTGGTGCATATGAACTTTTAATTCTAGGATAAAAAAAAAATTCAAAACTTCATAGTAAAATTGGTACAGTTTTTGCCGTAAAAGGAGTTCCTATGGGAAATTGCATTGCCAATATTTACAGAATTGCAACCTATATAGGGCAAAAAAGGGGACATTCAGAATTTAACCAAATTTGCTACATTTCACAGATTTTAAAGAAATTAATTGTCAATATTTACAGAATTGCAACCTATATAGGGCAAAAAAGGGGACATTCAGAATTTAACCAAATTTGCTACATTTCACAGATTTTAAAGAAATTAACTCAAATATGAAGTTTTATAAATATTTAATGAAGATTGATAGAATCCTGGGCCTTACATATGATGACTCAGCATAAATTCACAGTTTACAGTGTGCATAGTTTACTTCAAGTCCTGGATACAAAAATAATTCATAATATTTGCATATTTGTAAGTTAAATTGTTAAGAAGTGCTTATATTTACTCTTCGCAGTCATTTAAACTCAAAGATCCTTCCTGAATATTATTTATGGGGTGTTTGTGTCCTTTCGATAACCCAAAAGTAAGCCGCAACACCTTAATCTGCTGTTTTATCACCGCGGCATAATAAATACAAGCTAGAAAAAAAAATATCTCAACAAAACTTACAATAGTGTGTTCTATCCTGAATGTGTACTAAATATTCCAAATTGCTAGAAACAGCAGAATGATTTAGGAAATTTGAGGCCCCAGGGGCAAAAAAACAGAGAAAATTGCCTACTCCCTGGGTCATAAAACAAATAATTTAAGTTGTAAATGCTATGATTTTATGATTTTAAAGTTCTTGATATAGAAAACAATAACTTTGCTTGGAAGTTATGCAAAAATAAGATGTAAGCAGTCATCTCTTTAACATTTTAAAGTGAATTTCTATCTCAGACTGTTATCTGCATACATACAACTATTGCACATATGACTTTGTTTGAACACTTCTAGTATATATATTAGCTAAATTGTGTCAAATATATGGTTACAGATGATACTGTTGTGACAAGAATTCTAAATTGACCATTTGAGGCAGAAAATGTGTATTTTAATTGACAACCTTTCATTCGAGGTAAGGGTAGTTAAGAAAACTAGTGTTAGTTTAAACTCTGAGAAGATCAGGGCATATAAACGTTGAAAATATGCCGCACAGCCCTATATTTTGACCTTTGAAAAAAATTGTGGTGCATATGAACTTTCAATTCTAGGATAAGATTTTTTTCAAAACTTCATAGTAAAAGTGGTACAGTTTTAGCCGTAAAAGGAGTTCCTATGGGAAATTGCATTGTCAATATTTACAGAATTGCAACCTATATAGGGTGAAAAAGGGGACATTCAGAATTTAACCAAATTTGCTACATTTCACAAATTTTAAAGAAATTAACTCAAATATGAAGTTTTATAAATATTTAATGAAGATTGATAGAATTCTGGGCCTTAAATATGATGAATCAGCATAAATACACAGTTTACAGTGACTGTGCATAGTTTACTTAAAGTCCTGGATACAAAAATAATTCATAATATTTGCATATTTGTAAGTCAAATCGGTAAGAAGTGCTTATATTTACACTTCGCAGTCATTGAAACTCATAGATCCTTCCTGAATATTATTTATGGGGTGTTTTTGTCCTTTCGATAACCCAAAAGTAAGCCGCAACACCTTAATCTGCTGTTTTATCACCGCGGCATAATAAATACAAGCTAGAAAAACAAAAATCTCTCAAGAAAACTTACAATAGTGTGTTCTATCCTGAATGTGTACTAAATTTTCCAAATTGCTAGAAACAGCAGAATGATTTAGGAAATTTGAGGCCCCAGGGGTAAAAAAAAAAGAGAAAATTGCCTACTCCCTGGGTCATAAAACAAATAATTTAAGTTGTAAATGCTATGATTTTATGATTTTAAAGTTCTTGATATAGAAAACAATAACTATGCTTGGAAGTTATGCAAAAATCAGATGTAATCAGTCATCTCTATAACATTTTAAAGCGAATTTCTATCTATATATTAGCTAAATTGTGTCAGATATACGGTTACAGATGATACTGTTATGACAAGAATTCTAAATTGACCATTTGAGGCAGAAAATGTGTATTTTAATTGACAAATAGGCATACAGTAAGATGTGGACTGGAGACAGAGACTAGACTGGATACTTCATATTATCTTGAATGTTGTAATTATGATTGACTGCTAAACATTACAATTATAGTATTTTGATATGCTTTCAATATGTTATCAAAACAGTTTTAAACAGGTTCAATGCATTTTTTTATCAGAAAATATGCAAATAGGGTAAGCTGGCAATGATTAAAGTCTTGTTTTCAAGTTCTTTAAAAAAATGAAACAGGGGAAGGGGTATAAAATGTACAGTGAAGAAAAAGTTAGAGTATATGCAGTTATTTCTTTATAATAAATATAATAATTCTGATAAATGAGTATTAATGTGAGAAAAAACTGATTTAAGAGAGTTTTTTATTTGAATAAATGTTTGTATAGGTTGCACTATTTAAATACAGCTGTTTCTCAAAACTCGCCTCTTTTGGGGAGAACTTGAACATTCATAGAAAATTAATTTTGTTTACATTTTGGTTCCCAGTTATGCTCTCTGTGTTTGATCTCACAGAGACATAACTTGGGAATGTTACCAGTAAATTTACATGTGCATATTGTTTACATTGAAATCTGTGGTAACCTTTCATTCGAGGAAGGGGTAGTTAGGAAAATAAGTGTTAGTTTAAACTCTGAGAAGGTTAGGGCATATACACGTTGAAAATATGCCGCACAGCCCTATATTTTGACCTTTGAAAAAAATTGTGGTGCATATGAACTTTTAATTCTAGGATAAAAAAAAAATTCAAAACTTCATAGTAAAATTGGTACAGTTTTAGCCGTAAAAGGAGTTCCTATGGGAAATTGCATTGCCAATATTTACAGAATTGCAACCTATATAGGGCAAAAAAGGGGACATTCAGAATTTAACCAAATTTGCTACATTTCACAGATTTTAAAGAAATTAATTGTCAATATTTACAGAATTGCAACCTATATAGGGCAAAAAAGGGGACATTCAGAATTTAACCAAATTTGCTACATTTCACAGATTTTAAAGAAATTAACTCAAATATGAAGTTTTATAAATATTTAATGAAGATTGATAGAATCCTGGGCCTTACATATGATGACTCAGCATAAATTCACAGTTTACAGTGTGCATAGTTTACTTCAAGTCCTGGATACAAAAATAATTCATAATATTTGCATATTTGTAAGTTAAATTGTTAAGAAGTGCTTATATTTACTCTTCGCAGTCATTTAAACTCAAAGATCCTTCCTGAACATTATTTATGGGGTGTTTGTGTCCTTTCGGTAACCCAAAAGTAAGCCGCAACACCTTAATCTGCTGTTTTATCACCGCGGCATAATAAATACAAGCTAGAAAAAAAAAATATCTCAACAAAACTTACAATAGTGTGTTCTATCCTGAATGTGTACTAAATATTCCAAATTGCTAGAAACAGCAGAATGATTTAGGAAATTTGAGGCCCCAGGGGCAAAAAAACAGAGAAAATTGCCTACTCCCTGGGTCATAAAACAAATAATTTAAGTTGTAAATGCTATGATTTTATGATTTTAAAGTTCTTGATATAGAAAACAATAACTTTGCTTGGAAGTTATGCAAAAATCAGATGTAAGCAGTCATCTCTTTAACATTTTAAAGTGAATTTCTATCTCAGACTGTTATCTGCATACATACAACTATTGCACATATGACTTTGTTTGAACACTTCTAGTATATATATTAGCTAAATTGTGTCAAATATATGGTTACAGATGATACTGTTGTGACAAGAATTCTAAATTGACCATTTGAGGCAGAAAATGTGTATTTTAATTGACAACCTTTCATTCGAGGTAAGGGTAGTTAAGAAAACTAGTGTTAGTTTAAACTCTGAGAAGATCAGGGCATATAAACGTTGAAAATATGCCGCACAGCCCTATATTTTGACCTTTGAAAAAAATTGTGGTGCATATGAACTTTCAATTCTAGGATAATCCAATCTTCATAGTAAAAGTGGTACAGTTTTATCCGTAAAAGGAGTTCCTATTGGAAATTGCATTGTCAATATTTACAGAATTGCAACCTATAGGGGCTTTCCATATGTTTCTATTTCTATTTAAAATGTTTCTAGAGTGAACGGTTTTG
This sequence comes from Mytilus edulis, assembly GCA_019925275.1. NCBI lineage: Eukaryota > Metazoa > Mollusca > Bivalvia > Mytilida > Mytilidae > Mytilus > Mytilus edulis. The sequence continues at coordinate 25,505,433 of CM034352.1, forward strand.
TTTTTGTTTTAAGAAATGTTAGATATAAATTACACTTTCAATGTCGTTTTATTGATAAAAATATATATAACATGAAGACAAAAAATGCAACTTACACAAGCATTGCTAATAGAGGGACGAAAGATACCAGAGGGACAGTCAAACTCATAAATCGAAAATAAACTGACAACGCCATGGCTAAAATGAAAAAAGACAAACAAACAATAGTACACATGACACAACATAGAAAACTAAAGAATAAGCAACACGAACCCCACAAAAAAATAGGGGTAATCTCAGGTGTTCCGGAAGGGTAAGCAGATCCTGCTCCACATGTGGCACCCGTCGTGTTGCTTATATGATAACAAATACGGTAAATAGTCTAATTCGGTAGGTCACATTCATAAAAGGGAAGTGGATTGTAGTTACGACGTAAGGAACATATCTGATATCATTTGTGAAACGGTTATTCCATAACGGTCAACCAACTCGTGATGGCGTCCGTAAAATTTGCGAAGGGATGATTTCAACCTCACCATTTGTAACTCTTGCCTAAATAGCTTGTTTGTGAGCAGCAACCCTCTATCAAGAAAATCATGATAGGAAATGTAAGCACGGGAATATCGTCTCAATTGGGAGATATATAAGGGTTTATATTCGAGGACAACGGGTGTTCAAGACAACTTGCAGGGGTCATTAAACGATTTCGAATATCGAATAACGAACCGGCTGCTAACTTCACATCCCTGTTAAGGAAATATATTAAGTGCATGATGATTTGATAAAATCATTATTATAAGAAGTCAAGATACGCATGTGCAAACAAATTTTATTGGATTTTAGCATGGGTTTGTTCACAAAGCGACGTCATATTAGAATTAAAAGCAATACGTACATGAAGTATAATTTATTCCCCCCCCAAAAAAAATAGAAGGAGATCAGGCCCTCTTATGATACAAAATATGATATTATAAATTCTATTGTTCAATGGGAAGATCAATATGAATAGCATGAAAACCTACAAAAAGATGAAAAGCAATTTGCAATTACACATTTATGTTATAAACACATTACAGATTCTCTTTACAGATAAACATTTAACCTTCGTACCTCTACATATATCTTCGTTTTCATCCTCCCCATTGTCACATTCATTCCAGCCATTACAGAATTCATATCTATATACACAGCCAGAACCGTCGGAACAGTCTTTACATTTTCCTGGAGGGAGCACCTCCGTAATTCCACCTGTTTAGATTTTACAATCAATTACTACATATCTTAATGCATGGGGAATAGATAATGTTTTTTTTTTTATACTTTTTTTATTTTCAGGATAGGGGACTGTGAATTTTTATGTTCTTTTTTTATTAGGGGGAGGGGCACGATGTGAGTTCTAGGACCATACTGTCATTTATTTGTTTGGTTATCAACAGTCTGATTATATGAAGTTTAGACTAAAAGGTAATATGAAATAAATTCTAATTTTACTCAGAAACACACTTCACGTTCTCCGAGCCAAAATTTGCACAAGTTTACTTAATGAAATCCCTTGGTTCAACGTATTGTCGGAATCGTGGTTAATCTGTCGTTAATAGGTGAAACCACAAGTACACGTGTATTTATAGGATTGGTTTGTTTAGCAGCTACCAGCTGTGTTTTTTTTTTTAAAAGTAGTCTACTAATGATTATCTATGTGTGATTAAAAAAGAGGGACGTATGAATATGAATACTAGCACATTTTATAACTAAAGCTACTTCGATTTGACTGAAATTGAAAAAAAATGAATTTACCAAAAAATGCCCACAAATTGTGATGCGTAAGTATAAAGTGGATACTTAAATTAGTAAGATGCTTTTAATATAATTTTGATTTAGTTTTAACTATTGACTTAAAATAATTCATTTTATCTTGTTATCATATAATAAATACTATATTGTATTACCATATGATTGAAAAGTTAACAGGAAAGAAATTCCTCTTTTCCTCATGTGAAGATTACAACCTTACTGGTTTAAAAAGACGTAAAAGGCCTCACAAATTGTACTAACTTAGTCTGAATATAAGTAATAATATATTTATGCATCCATTGTCAGTTCATTATCTCAAAAAATTTTAGACAAAGTAACAGGCAATATTAATAATAGTTCTAGTGTATTGTTACTGTAAAAGTTCTTTTATTCGTGGGGTACCAATTTTCGTGGTTTTCGTGGATGACTTTATCCACGAATTTAAGTATCAAACGAAATAAAACAACCATTGACCAAATCAAGACATGGAAAGAACCCCATCGGTAGGTTCGACTACTGATATGATCTAGAAAATATATTGAATAACGCCAAATCTGAGAATACTTTAATAGCAGTCACAGAACTACAACCGCATGCAAGATTATACCCATGTAATCTTTAATAACCTAAACTGTACAACTTTAATTTGATCTTTTACTTCTCTTAAAAAATATTTTTGGTCGATGAAAGTAAGATTTCCAGTATTGATATGCTAGTATGATAAAGTGTTCATTTTATATCCTCATAGTTCTCGTACATATGGGAAATTATAATTTCATGCTGGGTTTGATTTTGATAAGAATTATTTGACAATTCAAGATACGTTTATAGCATTTGTTTATGTTACTGTTTTCTTTAGGTGACATGTTTATGACCCAATTAATACCTTCGATGATCTTTAATCTGTTCATCACTTCATCATGGGTTAATTAGTGTTATCATTACGATTAACACGGTCAAATGTTTACTTTGCAATTTCCTCAATCCAGACTATTTGTAACCTTCGTCTCTTAAAATGCTTTAATTTTTATTTATTTTTTTATTTTTAGAAAACTAAAATCCACAAATTTAAAAATTTAAAATCCCACAAACATGTAAATATTCCTCAAACCACGAAAATTGATACCCACGAATTAAAGTACTTTCACAGTACCTTAGCGGATGGTTAAGATATGACAGAAAGTCAATGAAGCTTCCAGAAGGCGATCTAGATTTGGAAGACTTTTTTTCACATTCGGCCGATGGTAGTATGTTGGCACATGACTACGTTGACATCGTAAGGTAGTATTAAATAAGCTCGTTACATTAACTTCACATACAGGCCGGACAAAATTCCTTATCCTTTAATATTAAGACAGCAACCATGGGAGACAGTTTTATCGGTGAATAAAAGGATATTTCGTAGCATATTATCATGCGACAATCCTTGCATTTAAATTATGGTTGACACAAATAGGTCATTATTGAACCTGTTATGTATGAGACTTCTTAAAGTCGTTTCGTTCATCAGTCAGCTTACTTCGACCAAATGCGATTGTACTTGCAAATGAACATGATATAATATAATATGAAAACAATTATTTAAGTTTAGCCTCGCATAAATATACGTTACCTCTTATTGCAGTCAAAAACAACACAACAAAGAAAAGATACATTTCCATTGCCCTGTGAAAAATAATTTTATAGATGTAAAATGATAAAAAACTATAGCATGCACTGTTATTTATTTTCAAGTCTTTTTTATACATTGTATAATAATTGATATATCGGTTTAATTAACATGGAAAAAGTAATCAAGTCGTGATACAACTGATACATTGTGATAATGTAAATAATTCAAAGTAAAACTAAATTTCAAACAATTCGAATACATGAAATGATAAAAATTTTAATATAAAAACAGCTATATTTGTAATAAGTCAGTTTTTTACTTTCTTTTATCAATGTTTATAATATCACATGTTTTGCTAAGATATCAGCTAAGCTAAATGTGAATTTGTCCATGGATAAAACGAGTGACTACCATATAATATTTATTATAATTCGTTTTATGATGTAAAACAAAAAATGATAAAGGTAAACGATTCAGTTATTCTCTAGATTTTGTTGCTAAATTTTCAGAATATCACAATATATTCAAGGTTTCTGATATAAGAGAAAACATACTTAGGATATGTTAACCAATAAAATATTCAGTTGTATATATTTTTAAAACCTGATAGATATAAGAAGATGTGGTATGAGTGTCAATGAGACAATTCTACATCCAAGTCACAAATTGTAAAAGAAAATAAGTATAGGTTAAAGTACGGTCTTTAACACGGAGCCTTAGTTCACCCCGAACGGGAAGCTATAAAGGGCTCTCCAATGACTAGTGTAAAACCATTCAAACGGGATAACCAACGCACTAATATAAATAAAAAGAGAATTGAGAAAAACTTATGAACCACATCAACAAACGACAACTACCGAACATCATAATCCTGACATAAGACAGGTGAAAATAAAGGCAGCGGGGTTAAATGTTTTAATAAATACAAACCTTCACCCTTATACGAAACAATAGAATAACATCACAACAAAGCAAGATACACTATAAAATATCAATTGAAATGGCTTAACTCAAAGAAGAGACATATTCACACAAGTGAACATACTAGTACACTGAGCGAAAACATTTGATCTTTGACATAATATAAATACAAAATCAATAAAATATTAGGTAAACTTGTTTATTTACATTTTACCTTACTTATGTATCCCTTATAATGTGTATAAACTATGTATTTGCCTTCAGGTATCACATATCAAATTTATTCGTCCAGTGTGTGTTAATTTGCGTTTTTTGATTGAGTTAAGCCTTCCAATTAATATTTTATAGTGTGTCTTTCTATGTGGTGATGTTATACTATTGTTTTCAGAAAAGGGAGAAAGTTTGGTACCATTAATATGTTTGATACAACTGCAAATGTTTGCACCTGTCGTATGTCATGGATCTGATGTACAGTGGTTGTCCTCTGTATATGTAGTTCATACGTGTTTCTCGTTTCTCGTTTTTAGACCGTTGGTTTCCCCATTTTAATAGTATAAAAACATTTGACTTTTTTACACTTTACACAAGTATTCCATCTTCCAAACTAAAAGAAAAATTGAAAGAGTTGGTATTGCTTTGTTCTATAAAAAAAGAAGGGCCAACGTAGATACAAGTATTTTGTCTTAGGAAGGGATACATCTGCTTTGTAAAGGATCACTCTGGTTCAATCGAAAAATTCTCTGAAACTGACATTATCAAGATGTTTGATTTCTTGATTGACACATATGTGTCATGTTTGTTACGTTCCGAGGACGTGTTTTTCAACAGACTGTCGGCATTCCAATTTGAACCAATTGTGCCCCTCTTGTCCCCGATTTGTTACTTTATTATTATGAGGCTGACTTCATACAGGAAGTTCTTCTGAAGAAAGATAAGAAGTTAGCAATATCCTTTAATAAAATTGAGAATGGAAATGGGGAATTATATTGATGATGTTCTTTCACGAAATAATTCAAAATTTGTTGACTATGTTGAATGCATCGATCCCATCGAACTAGAGATAAAGGATACCACATTTACAGTTAAGTCGTCCTCATATTTTGACTAACATCTAGATATTAACAATGAGGGTCGGTTGAAAACAAAACTTATCGACAAAAGAGATGATTTTAGCTTTCCAATTGTGAACACGCCTCCGGGTGCGGGAATTTCTCGCTACATTGAAGACCTGTTGGTGACCTTCTGCTGTTGTTTTTTTCTATGGTCGGGTTGTTGTCTCTTTGGCACATTCCCCATTTCCATTCTCAATTTTATTTCCATTTTTTTAGTAGCGACATTCCAGCAGCACTTGCATACGGGGTTTATATCTCGAATATATAGTTATCAAAGGTACCAGGATTATAATTTAGTACGCCAGACGCGCGTTTCGTCTACATAAGACTCATCAGTGACGCTCATATCAAAATATTTATAAAGCCAAACAAGTACAAAGTTGAAGAGCATTGAGGATCCAAAATTCCAAAAAGTTGTGCCAAATACGGCTAAGGTAATCTATCCCTGGAATAAGAAAATCCTTAGTTTTTCGAAAAATTCAAACTTTTGTAAACAGGAAATTTATAAAATGACCACATTATTGATATTCATGTCAACACCGAAGTGTTGACTACTGGGCTGGTGATACCCTCGGGGACGAAACGTCCACCAGCAGTGGCATCGACCCAGTGGTGTACGATATACGATATTCCCGTGCTTGCATTTTCTATCATGATTTTCTTGATAGAGGGTTGCTGCTCACAAGAAAGCTATTAAACTAAGAGTTCCAAATGGTAAGTTGAACCATCCCTACGTAAATTTAACGGACGTCATCAGAGTTGGTTGATCGTTATGTAATAACCGTTTCACAAATGATATCGGATTATTCATTACGTCGTAACTACAATCCCCTTCCGTTTCATGAATGTGACCTATCGAATTAGACTATTAACGGAATTTGTTATAACATGAGCAACACGGTGGGTGCCGCATGTGGAGCAGGATCTGCTTACCTATCCGGAGAACCTCAGATCATCCCTAGTTTTTGGAGGGGTTCGTGTTGCTTATTCTTTAGTTTTCTATATTGTGTCATATGTACCATTGTTTGTCTGTTTGTCTTTTTCATATAAAGCCATGGCGTTGTCAGTTTTTTTTTCGATTTATGAGTTTGAATCCCTCTGGTATCTTTCGTCCCTCTTTTAAGTGGTTTTACACTAGTAATTTTTGGGGACCCTTTATAGCTTGATGTTCGGTGTGAGCCGAGGCTCCATGTTGAAGGCCGTACCTTGAGCTATAGAGACTTACTTTTTATAAATTGTTATTTGGATGGAGAGTTGTCTCATTGGCACTCATACCACATCTTCATATATATATTACCTGTTACACCATATCAGAAAAAACAACAATAACCTTAAACAAAATGCCGCCAAATAAAATACTGTACACATGTACATGATTCTAATATGACGTGCTTCTTTCGCTTTATGAATAAATCCATGCTCTAAATCTAATAATTTTTGTTGGCACATGGGTATATTGACTACTATAAAATAATGAAATTTATCAAATTGGCATGCATTTATTTTATTTTATTAACTTAAAACACTTCCAAACTCTTAAATGATGCATATGTTGTTATTAATTCATTTATTACGACTGTAATGTGTTGCATTCCGAGAATGACATTTTTGACCCAGATCCGACAACCGTTCATGCTGGCTGTCCAAAAACTCTTCCCTCTGAAAAATTACAGTGCCAGCTGTTTGCTTCTTTACACACCAAAAATGGAGGTTCATGGGAGAGCCTACACAATCGCTTTACCCTTATACACATCGGACATAGAAAATACCTTAATTGTCATAATCAGAATCAAAATAATTGATGCAAGCTATACTTTATTTTAGTTTTAACATGGGTAGACATTATTCGTGTTATTTTAGTCGTCACTATCGCTCGGGCAAAAAAACAATAAAGTATAGCTTGCATCAATTATTTCTTAAACATAACTGTGTTGTTAGGTGTACAATATAAATGGAGAACGAAAATCATTTTTTTACAAAATAAATAATTGTGTTGTTCATTGTACGAGTACAGAGAAAAAAATGAATCAAAGCTGGTAAATATTCAGAATTGAGATATGAGATATACCACTAAATAAGTAAACCTTAGACAACAAAAGTGTGTTTTCGATTTAATGTGTACAAACATTTTTTTTTGTAAATGAGCATATGGATGAAATGTACACATTGTTCAATCTGAAAAATTGTTTCACGAGTAAAACTCAAAGTCTAAATTAATGTGCACTCTTTATATTTTTTTTTTAAAGTTAAAAGAATTTGGATGCCTTATTTTCAAATAACAATTAAACAGAAATGGAAGATGGCATGATAGCCAACGAAACAACTGTCCATTAGAGATCTAGTGACACAATAATCAACAGCTAAAGCTCGTCATACGGCCTTCAACAATTCGAAAATCCCATACCGCAAATCAAGCTATTAAAGGCCCCGAAATCACAAATGTCAAACAACTCAAACGGGAAAACTAACGTCTTTCTTCATGTACAAAAAAATCAACGAAAACAAATATGTAAAACACCAACAAACGGACACCATTGTATTACAGGCTCCCGACTTGATAACAGTACAATTAAAGAACGAACCTGTAGTATAAAAAATACTTGAAAAAGCCTTAACTCATCAGATGGATACAAATTGAAATACATCTAACGAAATCAGAGTGTACGGGGCTGTGTACTTGAACATCCCAACATTAAAACGACACCGAGTACAGGTCGAAGGGTACTAGCAATTACTGCCTTCACAAACCTTTAAAGAATATTGCTAGACAATAGATAATGGAACTAAGTGACCAAGTTAAAGGTACGCACCATAGTTTGTTTTTTAACACACAAGGCATTTAATGGTTCTAAATTTTTTTGTAGTGAATAAATAATTTACAACCAAAAGTATTAAAATAATAAAGCATTAAAAACATGTTTACAACATGACAAGTGATAAACAGCAGAGACCAATACATACAAGGCATAATAAGACAACAAATAACTTAAATTAACAATATGTAATCTACAAATGGTCTGATTTACCTCAATTTCCTTTAGACGTAAAACAGAGACAATAACACAACATGCTTATGAAATATTGTAATCGAGTATTTTTTGGCCAAGAACTTTTGTCAAATATTAGGGCCTAATTAACCTATATGCAAGGTGTAATGTTAAAAAAACTTTAATATTGATACACTTTCGTTCTTTCATTAACAACAAGCATTGTTTAAGATTTTCAAAACTGATGTTTTATATTAACTGTTACAAATTTATGGAAAGAAAAGTAGAAATTATCAAGCGAAATTAAACTTGCAATTGATCAATTAAATTATAGGAGACAAAATATCTGACAAAAGTCACTAACAAGAACAGCAAACATCCGTAACTTAAACGCATTTGATAATAAACTATACAGAATAATTACATTTATATTATGTAATACAATCGGTTCTATATAAGGCAAAACTGTGTAAAACTTTTGAAAGTAAAATAGGAGAAAGCCAGCTAATTGATTTGTGTAAATGTTTCACTCAGATTATATTTAGATATTAATCAAAGTTTGCTTAACATCCAGACTTAAAAACAAATAAAAAAATGTTTGACTTAAAAATGATAAAATATATACTCACACTATGTAGAATAGTAGCTTACATACGAGAGGTGAATACTCAAGTAAATTAGAAAGTGGATAGGAGACGTATTTAAATGTTAACAACTAGGTACTGACATTTAAAAAAACCGCCGATTATACCAATTACCTTCATTATCCGCCTTTCCAGATATAATTTTATGTTAACATTAAACTTTCAAATGTCACCTATAGTTTAATTGGCAAATATGAATAAAAAATGTAAAAGATAGATTGACATCGAAATAACCTGGGATTATTGTAAAAAATCTAATAATTATAACCGTTAATTGATCACGTTTATTTGACTATTCAATATATACAACTGCAGTTTAAATCTGTAAAAATATTGTGATCGTGTATGTGCTATTTCTTCTTTTTTTTAAAACGTCCGTTTAATACTATTTTTAATTGTATACTATATTCTATTAGAATGATGTATATGACCTTAAATTAACATTTGAATAGTTACCAAAGGTACCAGGATTATAAGTTAGTACGACAGACGCGCGTTTCGACTAAACAAGACTCAAAAACCAAATGGTTAAAAAGGTAAAAATTTTAATATTGGATGAATAAAATTGTCCCAAAAAAGAATTTAAAAACAATTAAACGAATTCTATTAGTGTCCATTACATTTACAATAAACCCTCGGGAATAAGCAGTTTTAATTTGGATTTAATTTTGACAAGAGTGTATATCCCGCTGGGTTTACAGTATATTGATCATTATTAAGACCGAGTAATGTGATTCGTAAAACTATAGAGATAACGTTGCATGCATGGATGATTTCACAACTAGCTTATAAAAAAATGTTTTTATGATAATTTTGAAGAGTGTCAACTGTTACAGTAAATGAAATATATTTGGAAGCCTTAGCTATTTATCTGATAGGTATATGAAGTTACGTATTACATATGTATTAAACAGTACCGTCTGAAATCGCAGGTATCTAGTGGTGGTTCCTATTTTTTTCAAAGAGATGAGAGACAAGGGAGTATTACTAAGTTTATAAATTTACCACAGCGGGACAAACCAAATTGTTTACGGGGAAATATTTCAATATTTGCTTTGAACAGTTACACAATAACTGCAACAGTGAAAAATGTACAACTGTTGCAACTTTAAAAAAAAACCCAACATTATAAGTCTTAGAACGACAATAACTGGTATGAACAGTTGCTTATTCGTCCAGTAGTGTAGTGGTTGTCATGGTACCAAGAGTGCAGATGCGCAGCGGATGAAAATGTTATATAGTATCCGTAGTTATAAAATTATGAATTGAACGACAAATACCGTTGTTTCTTAATAGAACGTTTATAACACTTCACAATTCTACAATAAAGCATTCAGATATTTTCCACGGTTAAATTGATAAAATTGAGAATGAAAATTTAGGAATAAGTCAAGCAGACAACAACCCGACCAAGCACTAAAAGGTCTATTACGTAGCAAGATAATCCCGTAACCGGAGGAGATACTCAGGTGGCCTCAAACAACATTGTGTTCTGGTACAGTGAACATGGACATAATAATAAACTCCAAAACAAATAAATAACTAATATTTAAAACCTTACAAGACTTACACAAGCCTAATTTGAGATAGGTGCAAATATGAGGTGAGGTTAACATGTATGGTGAGATCTCAATATTTCCCCTATTTATCTAGTCAGTGTTTGATAAAGATACAGCAATACGCACAAAACAAATCAGTGCAAAAGAAGTCTGAGTCCGATATCAGAATAAGTAACAAAAGAAGCTAAGCTAAATCTACATTCTTACCACTTTAGATGCTATTAAATTAAAAGCGTTTTCAGTGAAAATTTGTCAAAAGTACAGAAATTAACAACTATAAGAAATGATTTTTAAGTTCATACATTAATTTACAAAATTGCTGTCAAAATTCTTTTTTTTTAAATAAGTAAATAATTGTGTAGTCGCACGCTTTCTTTATAATTAAATTGCATAATGGGTTATTTCGGATAGTGTAGATAGAATGTGTAAGGTGAATGGTGCAAAGGTGTTACGTGTATGGTGTTATGGCACAGGATGTATGGTGTAATGGTGTATAGTGTAAAAGAGGAACGAAAGATACCAAAAGGACAGTCAAACTCATAAATCGAAAATAAACTGACAACGCCATGGCTCAAAATGAACAAGAAAAACAGACAAACAATAGTACACATGACACAACATAGAAAACTAAAGAATATGCAACACTGATCCCAGGTGCTACGGAAGGGTAAGCAGATCTTGCTCCACATGTGGCACCCGACGTGTTGTTCATGTTATAACAAATCCGCAATATAAACAATATCCAATTTTGATAGATTGTGTCAAGGGAAATACCCAATTGATACATTTAGGGAATTACACAGCAAAAAAGGCAAATATTTCAGTTAAAATTATTTGTCGCGACTTGAATTCTGGATTTTCCAATTGAATTAATCATTGAAAAAGGTGAAAACAAATACAAAAGAGCAATAGTTTGGTGCTTTTTGTACAATATAGTTAATATAGAAACCCTAGAATAAAGTTTTATATCAGTACCTATCAATTTGACTTATTATGATGACTCAGCACTTTCTCTACACAGTACTATTCTTAGATAAAAATTTCTATTCTTTGTGATAAAAATCAAATGTTTTTATCAAATGCTTCAAAATAGTATAATATGACAGAAGTCTGATTGATTTTGATTTCCTTGCTATCTTGAGTATAGGGAAAACGGTACTATTTATTCTGCCATAGGCGACAATACTAACATTTTCTAAATTTACCAGTTTTTTATAATAAAAACCTGAATAAACAGTTATGTGTGATGCTAGTACTTTATCAATCTATTTTAAAAATTGAAGCCAAATAGTATCATGACCAATTTCCAACGGAGCTTGTTTATGTAATCCATGCCCACCGTCATTTTGCACCAAATTTATGAAATTTTGGAAGCCTTTTCGAATAATTCTCTAGAAAATATTTCAATAGGTTTTAAAATTTATATTGTAAATTAACACACTGCAGTTATTCATAGATAAATAAAAAATTATATTGTACCCTTACATCCAATCACAGCCCTGCTAAGTTGACTTCCTTCACCTGTCTTGGGTACACAAAAGGCCAACCTAATGCTGGGAAAATGTAAAAGGACCGTTTTCCCTATATAATTTAAAGAGAGATTATATTCCCCTGCTAATGCGGTCGTGTTTTTGTGTGATAACTCCGAATATAATGATAATATTGTAAAACACCTGCAGTGCCAGGTGTGATTGCATCCCCTGTTTTTCAGGTGTGTACTATATGATATAAGAGAAATAATATTCCCCTGCAGATGCGGGCGTGTTACTGTGTATGATCATCCCCAAGGTCGTTTAGAATATCTTTTGCAATGAGGCAGATATGTTAAGTAATATTATTTTTTTTGTTCCTTGCATTATAAGCGAGATATAATGTTCACTTAGACTAAGTAGTGTTTAATAGTGTGATCACTAGTGCCAATGATTGCGTAGTGCAAAAGTCTCCCCCCCCCCCCCCCAGCCACCCCGCCCCCTCTCTCCCCGCTGTATTTACAAGGGGTGTCTGAAATGATCCATATTTATTGAATGCCTTTATTATGCATGATGTAGCACTGATTTTGACACTGTTGTCAAAGATAGTATTTACATGAATACACATGAATTACAAAGTTGTTGATGAAATTTTAGTTTTAGATAAATTTTCCTTGGCTTGGTTAACGAAATTATTATTATGTACAATGTCAAGCTGTATGAAGTGTATCCTTCTTTTATTGAATTGTCAGACTAAACAGGATCATGATTACAACCATGTTTTTTTTCCCTTTTTTTTCTCTTTTACTTTCCTATTTGGCGACTTCGTTTGGGTTTAGGTGCTTCATATTGACACTTGTTCAATGTTGCTTATTGATACCGTGTTTAACATTACTGTAAATTAGTGCATTATTATAATAAAGCACCTTTTGCCAAACACTATTAGTTGTCCTATTTTGCGACTTTGTTTGGGTTTAGGTGCTTAATACTGACACTTGTTCATTGTTGCTTATTGATACCATGTTTGGTATAACTGTATATTATTGCATTATTATAATAAAGCACCTTTCGCCAAACACTATTAGTTGTCAATTGTGTATTGTAAAGGGTGTAATGGTGTTAGGTGTCTGTTGGTGTTTGTTGGAAGTTTACATCATCCGAGGACTGAAGTCAAGGTGTTCCATATAATAAAACTATAAAAATATTCCTTCAGACACTTCTGTTATTGTAATCAAAATCATTCTTGTCTTTCATTTTCGCTAATTTGCTATATCTATAAGCTATAAAACCAGGTTTATGCCACCCTTTTCTTTTTAAGAAAATGCCAGTACCAAGTCAGTTATATGACAGTTGTTATCTATTTGTTGGATTTTTTTGAGCTGTTGATTTTGCCATTTGATTAGGGACTCTCCGTTCTGAATTTCCACGAAGTTTGGTATGTTTGTTATTGTACCTTTACATACTATATGAACAATCATTATTATTTTGAATCTGTATCAGCTGGGTTTTTTTCTCGAATACTTCCAAATAGAGTTACTATTAAGTAAATTCAATAAAAATCCTGTCCCGAAAAAATAAAATAAGGCGAGACTAATTGTCACAAACATAAGATATATTTAAGATAACATGTGCCGATATTGTTAGATCGTATTTTTTCAGTAAGAATATCATCTGCAGTCGAACGCTGTCGGCTCTGGAGTGCTATAAGGATTATAGTGTCAGACATTACTTATTTCTTTTGAATTTGAAGGTAACAAAATCTCAATTAATATGTAAAGGATACAGATGTTTTCACAGTGAAACTCACGATTGAAAAAACAATATGCTCTATCAACACACCTTCAACACTGATGTTTGCCTACCAATTTACAATTTTCAATTTTAATGCAGCAACATACCCGCAGCACCTGTATACGGAGTATTTATCTCCCAGTAGAAATAATATTTCAGTGCTTTCATTTCTTATCATGATTTCCTTGATATAGGATTGCTGCTCAAATGGAAGCTGTGCATCCTAGAATACACGTGGTAAAGTTAAAATCTTCCCTTTGTTAATTACACAGTACTCGTCACGAGTTTATTGACCGTTATCGAATATCTTTATTTCGTCCTAATTACTACAATACCGTCCAATATCATCCGAATGTGACCTCTGCGTTATATTTACCACAACGGGTCTGTACTAGCATGTATCTTTTTCATTGTTTAAATTCCGTTAAAATTTAAAAGTTTATTGGCTTTTTAAATATTCAATTAATTTGACCTTTGGTGGAGTACATGATTTATGTATTTTTTTTTTGTAAATGTTCAAATGCAGTTCAACGTGTTCCAAATAATGTATACTTGACATTACGCTTATAAGTTGTAATGTTATCATTTAATTCATACAGTGTTACTGAACAAAATAAACATCTTCATGAAGTTGATTGCATCCCTTCTTCAAATATGAATGGGGTGGCATATTTTTAACTTGGATATTTACATTAGTCGAAGTCACAAAACTGTTCACCTATATTTCGTGAATCATAAAATCATAACACATGCACTTGCAATAATCAACACAATTGTTATCATAATAAGATAGGGGATTGCGGATTTTCCAAGACGACGAGTTTAAGAACGGAATTTAACAACAAATCCAGTGTTGTTTAACTAATATTTTTCACAATAGGGTTGTACGGAATTTTTTTTCTGTTAGTTTTGTTTTTTTATGTCATTATCTATTTTTTTGAACGTATGGAATTTGACTGTCATGACAGTCAAAGATTAACTGTTTACACATACATACACTAAGTTTCGACACTTATTTTTATAAACAAAAACTATGCTTATTCAATTTTAAAATCATAATTGTCGATGAAGTTCGATCGGATAAATATAGTGTTTTCGCACCAATTTTTGTTTTATTCCGACCTCTAGTAAAGGAGGCAGCATTGGTCATATCTGTGCATAAACTATAATTTGGGTAACTAAAAGACAGAAATTGTGCTACAAAAAAAGACGTAAAGAAACCTTTAAATTAACGTTTTATCCTAATTAAATTTTTATATTTCATATAGATTAGTTTTTATCTTGAGTGGTTTTTTTTCGCAAAAAGAACAAACAAACTATAAATATTGTGTTGAATTTCAGCTGCTTTTCCTATCGTCAGAAAGACCTGTTAGCAGTGACTGGTAACGTCGATGACAAGAAGATACAAATAAACCTGATTGCAATTGAACAATTGCATGAAATATTTCATATTTTGTTTATTATATGATAACATCTAAAAACAAGATTTGAACACACCAAATTGCCATCCCATCCATTTACAGATACTACAAAGGCGTGTCGTTTACATCACATAGTTCTTTTTTATTTTGTTGTATGACTAAAGCGAGATGTTCTTACTTCAGCTCAAATCAGACTGCTATCTATGTTAGCCACGGCAAATTAATGGATCCTTTTGGACCTGAAAAATAATATAAATTAAGAAGAACATATTTCAATGTCTTATCGATATATCATAAAACTATCAGACATTTTTAGATGAAAAAAAAAGGTTCTTGTGTTCTGACTCATTCTTGCATTTTAGATGAAACGTTGTACAATTATACTACAACTAAACATTATTCTTGATCAATTGAAAACTGAATTTAGAAGTATTCAAAAATCTACGAACGACACCACATTCATAAATGGACATAAGATACATATGCCATGCAACGATCTTCTCTTTCCTTAATGGACAATGCATCCCGTCTCATTATTTGAAATTAATGGTATGAAAACGTTTTTTTGTTTTGTCATGTACACAAATAAAAAAGTTGGAAGAAAATTAGTCAAGAACAAGCAACCACTCAAAAAGTATCACAACCAGTTGATACATGTATGTATTGTTTATTCTGAATATTGCCAACATATGTTAATAAATCAAGTGTGAATAATGATACCGAATGTTTATTTTATTCTAAGAGGCAGAAAACTATCAAACTTAACAAAATCAAAACTCGTTTTTTTATTTAGACAAGACCGTTAGTTTTCCAGTAAGAATGGTTTTACACTACTAATTGTTTGGGCCCCTATATAGCTTGTTCTTCGGTATGGGCCAAGGCTCCGTAATGAATACGTGACTTTGGCCTATACTGGTTTACTTTTATCAATTGGGACTTGGATGGAGAGTTGTCTAATTGGCACTCGTACCACATTTTCTTATATCTATTTGTTTTTAACCAGAAAACACGAACTGTCGTTTTTTTTTACTTTGAACAGAAAGTTCCCAAAGAACTCGATGGGTTGAAAAAGGTCTTAATAAAACAATCTAACACCAGTGTCAGTTAAAAAAAGGGAGATGTCTTAACCTTAAACTGCATTTGTCAAATAATCGATAAACTATACATATCATGCATTTCATGCATTTCATATTTTGAAGAAATAAAATGACAGAAACATCGACTTATATTTTTTTCGCAAATCTGAGTAAAATATAAATTTGTTTAGTTTAAATTCACCTTTTATTGTTCCAATTAAACCCAAACGAAAACAGTGTGTAAATGAGGTCGATATTTGACAAATCTGCCCCTTTTAACATATTTCAAATAAATAAGTTTATTTTAAGTCCTGCAAAACATGGCGTAATTTGAAAATACTCAAGTTAATATCATTATGCAAACATGTGTTTAAGTTAAATATCTTTTTACGATTGAAGCTGTTATTGTCACTTTCATCCGCACAGTATTCACATTCTAATTGGTTGTTGCAGAACTAAATATCATATATGCATTTTGGGTCATATTCTGAACATCTAGACATTCCGGTGGGACAAGTTCTATCTGTGAAAAATATCGTAAAAAATTTATTATACAATTCATATACATCATGAAATTGCGGTTCTAGTAATTCCAAATACATTTCTGGCCCCAGATCCTATGTTATAACAAGACACCTTTTTATCGAGAGTTAAATTATTCCTCATTTAATAACCTGCATATCGTCTTCGATTTACGCCTTCCTCAATGCACGAAATAGATAAAACGAGAAACTGCTGACACAAAACCCTGAGCTTCTTTTTTCAATTAAGTAATGAATGAAGTTGATATTCGTAGTCAACGTTTTAAAACAAGCCTTATTTCTCCTAACAACAACCATAATTGCTCGATTTCTGTTATGGAATATAAGATAAAAGAATTCGCCATGGAATTTATTTTTCCAGCTTGAATTTCCTATCATAATTTAGTTTCCTTCATAGAGGGTTGCTGGTCACAAGGAAGCTTGTAAACCCCCGAATTCAAAATGGTGAAGTTGAAATAATTACTTTGCAAATTTTACGGACGCCATCACGAGTTGGTTTACCGTTATGGAATAACCGTTTCACAGATGATATCGGATATGTTCCTTATATCGTAGCTATAATCGTCTTCCCTTTTCACGAATGTGACCCACATAACTTACTGGGTTTGTAATAATATTAGCAACACGATGGCTGCCTTATGTGAAGCAGGATCTGCTAACTCTTCCTGACACGTGAGATCACCCCTTGTTTTGGTGGGGTTCGTGTTTCTTAGTCTGTAGTGTTATGTCTTGTGTTGTTTACTGTCATTTGTCTATTTGCATTTTCTTTTTAGCCATGGTCTTGTCACATTTATATTTATAATCTATGAATTCAATTGTCCTACTGGTATCTTTCGGTCCTTTTTAGCAGTTGTCTCTCCCTTTATATTTGAAATTATGCGAGTGATGGTAGAACTCATTAACCATATCATAACAATGAACTAGTCTTTTTTGATTCGAGGGCATAGGTCATATGCAATATTGACGTTCTAGACTTTGATCTTTCTTTAAACTTTGTATGCATACGTCTAGTAAACTTACATAAAACTATCAGTTGGCATTGAAAGTGATATTTCAAACCTAATTTCAATATTTTCCTTATCATAGGGTGGAAAGACTTTAAATGTTCTCTATACAATTGGTTTTTAATTTTCTTTAATTTTGGTTAACTGTTTCTGATTGAAGTTAAGTGTGACAACCATGTTTGCTAAAATAGTCCTCATTGTTGTTGATTAACCAGCTGAATCAGACTCCAAATGCGGGATGTTCTCACTGTGTTAAAGACCCATTGGTGGTCGTGGCCTGTTTTTTTTTCTTTTTGACCCAGTTCTTATATCCTTGACAAATCCCCCGTCTCTGTACTTTCCACTTGTACTCAACTCGGTATTTGTTTTTCTTCTATATAAAATATCTATATTTTCTATATGTTCTATATATAACCGTCAATGCAGTTAATCTGTACATAAAACGTAACATTAAAGAAACACGTATATTTCACGTTGACAAACGACACTAACAGTCGTTATAAGAAAACAATGGCATACAGAAAATACAAAATCTAAAAAAAAAAAAAAAAAAAAATTAACCAAAATAACAGAGACAACTGGCAAAAAAAAATTGTTATGAAATGTCAAAATTTAAAACCCATTAAAATGGTAAATCAATGTCTAGTAAACTATCAGATAATAATTTTCTACAAACCGGAAGTACCAAATGATATTCCTTTATTTCAAACTAAAGTGTCTAGAAACCATATGTTTTTAAAATAACCTTACATAAAGCTATCATTTGGCACTGAAAGTGACATTTTAAACAGTTTTCAATATTGATGAAATGTCAAAATTTAAAACCCATTAAAAAGGTTAGCGGTTGCAATTTTTGTGACATGCTTTTTATTGTGTAGTAAATGACATAATGATATTTTAATACAGTTACATCATACATGTATGACGACACTATGTTAGATAATCAAAAAGAAATTAAAAACAAGTTGTTTAGAGAACAATGAAAGGTCTGTCTAACCGAATCAATATATTTAATAAGAAAAAAATAAAATCCAGTTTAACATTTGATCATTTCCACTTACAAATAATCAAATATTGTATACTGATTCGTAAATATCTGCTGTCTTTACACTACTGTGTGAAATAATAGGATAATTTGTTACTTCCAGTTTGAAAAATATAATATCTGCTTTTAATTAATAGTTTACTTGACACTGATTCCAATAATACATGATTCTATATATTTTTACATTACATTTTACAAAGTATAGCTACTTCTAGTTTACTTAGGTCATTTAAGACTGGATTTGTCAAGGTCATATGGCTTGCAACTTATGCAAAAGATCCAATCCTTTTTTCATGTATAAATATGAAATAAAAGTCAAGGAAGGTCAAAATCTAGAACGTCAAATTCATGTTTGATCTTGCTGTAAAATTCAATGTCATAAACCAGGGACCTCAATTCACAAGCCCGAAGATCATTATCATATTTTTGATATTGAGTTATATCACCATGCACGTTATTTTAGATATAAAAAAGGGATAAATATCCAATAAAAATGTACGTGATGTGACATATTGCATCTAACAATTTAGTGAACAAAATTGTCGACATATTCTATAGTTTTTTTTTAAAAGAAATGAAAATCAGTCGAAATCAAAATTTAAAGTATGACCTTTACCTTTGATTTTGACCTTGTTCTCTTTTTGTGGTCCAAGGATTTCAAGTCAAAAGATGTTTTATCACTTATGGTTTACCAGTATAAAGGGAAACATCTCTAATATGGAGTGTCCTGATTTCTTCGGTATAAATTAAACATCTTATCCTAAGGATATAACGAGCAATTTGGTAAGATCTATTTGTCGTTATCCTTTACAGTTGAAAAGGAGTAGTGCGACACTGAAAATATTTTTGGGAGATAACTCTTACAAAACAAAGTATTTGGTTAAGCGGTGTCAGTTTCAAAAGCGTATTTACTATTCAATATCATACCCCAAAAATCTAAGCGACGTATTTTTAAACAACAATACAGTGAAAGAAAAATAGCCGAAAAAATCAGAACAAAAGTAAACGGTCTTTCCACGTAAAAATGGAAATACCTAATAAAAGTATATTATAAAGCACTAAATAGTGAGGGTTACAAATTTAAATAAAAAGTTTGGTATTACACGGTACACAACGTCTGTTCCTATAATCTGTACTTCAACACCAGCAAATATTATTTGTGAAATTGATAAAAAAATATCTATTAACTAGGCTTTGGAAACCATCGATGAACTCTTTTTTTAAAAAGGACGGGGAGTTATTTTACATCACACTGGTTCATCGACGTTCTGCTTAGAAACTGATGATGTTTGATAAAGTCTGACTTGCAGCTGTCATTAATGCAACAGTAGTATACCAGTATTCAAAGGTCATAGATCGATAGAGGGATAACAATTCGGGATTACAAAATAAAAAGGAAAGAAACGCATCAACTATGAAAGGAAATTTAAAAGAAAGGAACAAAACGAACAACAGGAACACTGAAGTTTAATAAAAACAAACGTAAACTAACATAAAAACGAACTATTAGATAACAACTGCCATATTCCTGACTTGGTACAGGACATTTAAGAAAAACAACGATTGGTTGGACCAGGTTTCCAGACTAGCTAAACCTCCCGCTGATATCACAAAACTTAATAATATCGCTTAAATGACAACACTACGTGACAGAAATACTATACAAACACACTCAAGAACACTCACCACAGAGAATCGAACGGACAAATATTATAAAAGTAGACAAAACTGCAAAAGAACAAGTAATATATTCATTGAAAGGAACACCACAAACAGAGACGGTCTTACGTAACGAACATGCAATCTATATCACGATTTGGTGGATCCATACGATGTTTCGTTGACCAAAATAGCTTAGGACATTTTTACCACATGGTAGATTGTGTTTTGTCATAATGTCGTCTAATCTTTTAATTACCAAATGTGACTTATTCCCGATTGTGACTGTTTTGCCGAGTGTGAACTCGCATTACTATAAGACGTGGTACGGTACTTGTCTATCCCAAATTCATGTATTTAGTTTAAATGTTTAATGTTATATTGGTAATTCTCATCGGATTTTGTCAAATGTGTTGACGTCTTTTCTATTATATTTATGTGTTATGGTAAAGAAAATTAATCACCGCCTTCATTTATCAGATTTGATTTCGTTCAACGTAATCAGTACGATATTTTACGTTTGAAGTTAGATTCAAAACAAACCGGACATAGTTTTATAATACAGTTAATTGCTACCTTAGTTTGATATTAATAAGTATTAAAATGTGCTTTGTTATTAAATGCAATATCAGTATTTAGTTCAAATATATAATCTTAAATCAATCCTAAATCTATCTTATTCATTCTAATGTGACGTCATTTTTCATTTTTTGATGATCTGTTTTACAAATTCAAATGACGTCATTTTTTCGTCATTTTTCAGTTTCAAATAGGACGTCACTTGGCGTAGAGGTTTAAACTTATTCGGATGTGTCTACTTTTGTGTTTCAAATGTCTGGTTATGTAAATGTATTTCAGTTGTTTCCTGTAATTAGTTAATACTTCAGTTTTATCATGTACATCTTTTGAATATTCATTTTATAAAATTTACTGTTTGCAAAAGTATAAATTATTCTAAATTAAAGGGAATTTCTGGTAACTAACAGAAAACCCTTGCCGTTTTTGGCACAACCTTTTTGATCTTTTGGTCCTCGATGCTGTTCAACTTTGTACTCGTTTGGATGTTGTTCGTGTGATTCTTTGTCAATTGTGTTCTCCAATTTATTTATATTGTAGTCCTGTGTTGTCATTTTGATGTTATATTTCACATGGCCATAAAAGTGCGAGGTTTGGCATGCCACAAAACCAGGTTCAACCCACCATTTTTCCCTTTAAAAATGCCCTGTACCAAGTCAGGAATATGGCCATTGTTATATTATAGTTCGTTTCTGTGTGTATTACATTATAACGTTGTGTCGTTTGTTTTCTCTTATTTTTGAGTGTAAATTCACATTGCGACAAGACGTGTCACGGTACTTGTCTATCCCAAATTTATGTATTTGGTTTTGATGTTATATATATATGTTATATTTGTTATTCTCGTGGGATTTTGTCTATGTGTGTTACATTTTAGTGTTATGTCGTTGTTCTCCTCTTATATTTAATGCGTTTCTCTCGGTTTTAGTTTGTTACCCCGATTTTGTTTTTTTCCATGGATTTATGAGTTTTGAACAGCGGTATACTACTGTTGCCTTTATTTACATTCATACAATTATTTTCACAATATCAGTTCAAAACACTTTCATGAAAATGATGGCAAAAACAGGTTATTTCATAGATAATTAGACTACAAAGGATAACGGTTTTGTGTGAATTCGTCCATCTGTGTTAATATTGAGGAAAGTATCAAGATATGAAGGAGTCCTCTTTTATCAGTTGTATCCCTATTTTCACGTTTAATGGGGTATATGAGATAAAACTTTTGAATACCGAATGAGTCATGAAACCTATATACAAATGAAGTTGAGTTATAGCTGTTCAGTATATAAGAGTTATAAACCACAAGGAAAGACACAAGCATCTGCGTACTTGATAGATATATAATTATATAGCAGAGTTTCTTTGCTCAATATTTATTTCTGTAATTTTTCCGACATAGACGTATTTATGTGTACTGAACTGTTTTACTAACATCTTTTCAAAGTATGACACACGCATAGACAGCTTAAACCTTTGGTATCTTTCGTCCCTCTTTTAAAATAGCTTTCAAAGACAACAGGCTTAGCATTCGTTAAAACAACTGACATTGCGTACACAAACTATAATTGTTTTTTTTCTTCAAAACATGAATTAAGATTTGTTATTACCTTTTGTACAAATCTCTGGGCTTTCGTCAGATTTATCCACGCAGTCATGGTATATATTACAAAACTGTACTTCATAAATACACTGAACATTATCTTCACATTTCACCATTCCAACTGGACAGACACGATCTTTACAAAGAAAGAAACTATAATAAGTAAAGGCATGTTGAAGTATACATTCTTGGTACTGACGTTGTTGATTATCTTGATCACGTGTTATAGTATTCTTTTATTTGGTTTTTTTTAGAATATTACTTGTACTGTTTAATGTATCCTTTTGTGATATTTATTTTACATTATTTACGTGGCTCGGTACTTTGACATCCCGCCATTGTGTAATTGTGTTATAGAACATTTGTGTATTTGCATTTGTGATTTTTAATTTTGCTTATTTGTTTTTTCTATATGCCGCTTTTGTGTTTCCTTGTTACCTATTTGTTTGTTTTATGGCGATTATGATTATACACGTAACACAATGTTGACTGTTGTATCCTTATTTTGAAATTTTTACCTGTTATGTCTGGTTTTTTTTGTGATCACATCGTTGTTAATATAATGGAATGTTAAGCGACAGTCATATAAATGAGAGACTCATCTAGCTATCTTTAACCAAGTATAATTCAAAGGTTTTTTTCAATAAAAGAAAATGCCTGTATCAAGTTAGGAATATGTCAGTTGTTATCTATCCGTTCGATGTGTTTGAGCTTTTGCTTTTGTCATTTGATAAGAAACGTCATTTGTACTTTCCGTTTTGAATTTTCCTCGTATTTTTTTTGTGATTTACTTCTTGAACGCTCTGACTAAGTTCCAATAACAATTTCACATTTGTTTTATGCATGGTTTAGCAGTTTAAGAGTATGCACCAATAATCAGCAGACTAACAAAAAAACATGACAGTTTAGTATTTTCCAGTACTGACAGTATATTTAATACAAGTGCCAAATCACCTTTTTACGAACATTTGTTCAAATACTGACTTCACACTAGAAATACATTCGTATTCCTTTCGTAAATACAGCTGATTTATATGTTAAGTTTGAAATGTGTCAACCAACTATTACATAAAAAACACTTTATGTTCATATGATCTAAAAGGTAAAGAGAGTATCGACATGCCAATTAAAAGTTCCAAAATGTTCCCCCAAAGAAAACAATGATCCTCTCAACATGAACAATATATTATGATACTATACACTGTTGATGTTGTATATGATAAGTTTTTAGGAACACATTTAATTATATTAATGTAAGTCAAACATATATGAATAATAAAATAGTATGTTATTATGTTGTTTATAGAATTATTATTCTGGTAAACAAATATCAGATTTTTTTAGCTTTACTGTAAATAAGATCACACTCTTGTAGCTTTTTTAAATATCTTCTTTATTTACTAGTACCTGTGTAAGTAATTTCAAATTACATTGCATTACATTAAAAACATAACCTGAATCAATAAGGTATAAATAAGGTAAATAAAATCTGGTACAATTATACCGAAAATCAAGTCAAAGATCATCACTTAATAAAATCCTATTCTCATCGGAGAAACAATACCATTGACATTTTTAGAATTAATAATTTATTCAATAAATTATATGAGTATTATTATGTAGAAATGCTTAATTCATACAAAATCTTTTTCATATTTGCACTTGACGTCAGAACAACGTTTTATTTAACTCTTTTAGGGTAGTCCGTGTTTACTGGTATACAAATTATAAAGCCTAATAAAAAAAATGTAACAGAATAACCTTGATGTTTGACCTCGACACATAGCATTTCTTGAATACTTTATGATAAAAGCTTTCCAAAGAGTATCCGAAATGCATAGTTGATAAATCAAACAAAATGTGCAGTGAAGTTATATTTCCTTTCAGTTTTCAAGGATTCAACATGTCACTGAGTTTTCTTAAAATGAATTCCTACTATCTCAATACAAGATACCTTTTCATATAATATCGTTATTGGAGTGATATATTATTCTATGTGTGCAAGCGTGTTGTAGAACAAATTCAAAAATTGGGACATGACTGTTTTGATATCTTTTATGAGTTTGTTATCATACCAAATGAAACGTCAAATAAATTATAGAAAAAAATAAAGTTACCAAATTTTACAACAAGAACTATTTTCATGTTATTTCATTTGTGTCATCAGCTATGTCGGCTGATTCTGCCTGGACATTGTTACAACTACCTAAATTTGGACAAAAACATAAATCATTGCAACTTGAGGAAGACCCTGGTCCTTGTAAACACATGCTGCCTGGCATGCTTTCCTCCCTTACACGAACAAATTAGATCTTGTAGAAAGTCCTGACGCCATTTGTCCCTCAAAGACAACTGGCTCTAACATGTCATTTTGCGTAGTTTTCCAATCAAAAACGCATGGGGAGCCATTTTTTTTTTGGGTTTGCGAAATTTTATCAAAATGGAACAAGTTGTTCGGTACAATTACTAGACAATTTATGTGTTAAGACAGATCCCTCTTTACATATCATGCTTAGAATTATCCACAGCATATGTGGAGTCTTGGATCTTTGCAAGTGTTTTACAGTTCAAGTGTATTTTGACGTCGCGACGGTTCCCCTGTTATTTTTAGTTTTGTAAAGGGTAAGCATTGCATCAGCGAGGATACATTTCCTTCATAGACTAATTATTTGTCCTGTTTCCGTCCAAACCGTTGTCTGATACTAAATCCGAGTGTTCCATGTAGAACTGAATTTTGGAATATAGCACGAGCCATAAAGTAAAATGTGTTTTTACCGTCAATCGATATTTATGTTAATGTTGTCCTCATCTTCTTGGATTAAAGAACCACAGTTATCTATACCGAATTGGACACAACAACCACCTTGTATTTTTGTTATTTCAGCATTCGCTATACTAGTCAAAAACCTACTAACCACGTCATACTTGACAAAGAACCATGTGCATTTAAATTTTCAATCAAAGACTTCGATCCGAACGCATGATACAACTGCAAGATTAAGACTTAATGTTATTAAAATTTACACCAGGCACTCTGCGAGAGCAGCTCATTTTCCATAGAAAATGTTTCAAAAGACTTTTTGTCAAGAAGCCAAGTAACAAAACTTATCAAACAGGGTGGCACCTTTGCTTCTGACATTCCCAACGATACTTCTTTCGTCATTTGCAGGATAATAACCTCCAGATATATAAACACTTTCCATTTGTTTGTCCTAATATTGAAGCTGATTCATAAAGTACATGCATATCGGTTTGTTCGTTGGTTTTGGTGGAGCTACATATACTTAAGTAG
Source organism: Mytilus edulis (assembly GCA_019925275.1). Taxonomy (NCBI): domain Eukaryota; kingdom Metazoa; phylum Mollusca; class Bivalvia; order Mytilida; family Mytilidae; genus Mytilus; species Mytilus edulis. Next base: position 25,531,516 of record CM034352.1, read on the forward strand.
GTTTTTATCTCAAGCATTTCTAATTCTGCTCATTAGATGTTATTTGCTGCTTTAACAGCGTCTCCAATGGAAATATCGCAAGCAAATACAATGCTAAATTTACCTTGTCCTTATTGAGCATAAAATATGATAGCATCCCTGTAGTGCTGCTCAAGTCAAGCCTAAGTTAATAGGAATTACAGTATGTTTTACTTACTTTATCAGGTAAAAAAAGACTGGTACATTGTCAAAAGTGATGTCAATACGAGAGACTTTTTGTCACGAAAATGGTATTTGTCTATAATTTCAATTACTCTTTCAAATGCCAAATCATACGCAGACTTGCCAGTGGATTTTGGTCTACATGCCTAGTATGTGGTCAGACATGCTTCGTGATACACTGCATTATTGAGCAAATTATCTTGCCCTATTCGATTAATCATTTTAGCGTCGTATGCTCTAACAAGCAGCATCTTTAAGATTGACTTACCTTCAGCAGATGAAATTATATGTTATGTTTTCAACCTTTTATGAAACGTTTTTTTTGCAAATAATACACTTTGGTATTGTGATCAATATTTTCAGGCACCAAAGAATAGGTTAAATCGGAATTTATATCTGAGGTTTCCTTTTCAGCTTAAGAACAAAATAGTGATTTTAAATTCTGCTTACTTCTCTAGCTCTTATAAAATGACCTATGGTACCTAAATATGGATAATTCACTTGCTGTTTCATTGCAGAATTCATTCAAATATAAACTGGAAAAAAATCACCACGTCTCTTTGCTACAGCATTTTCAGACTTTTTTTTCCAGATTCTGTTGATTTTATTCAAATTTCTTCAACAACAGAATCGCAGATAATTCATTTTTCAACACCAACATCCACTCTCCTTTTTTTGGCATCTGGCGGGACTAGTTTTAACGATACTGTTAAATTGTCCATTTGATTGAAAAAAACCCAAATCAAACACACCTGAAAACCAAACAAACCCTACAATGATATTCAATTTCCCAGTTAAATTCAACAAAAACAAATAAAGAAAAATACCCCAAAAAAACCCATAAATTAATCACAAGTCTTTATAAAATGAACAAGAAATATGCTTGAAAATGACTACAAATGACCTTCGCTAAATTGCTGAATGTGAGACTATAACTAGAAACTATAACAATGTCGGTCAATCTGTGACAAATATTCGAATTTAAAATATGGATAAAAAGCAGATATTTAGTCAAATATCAATCTTATTAGAAATAAACTCCAAAAAGTAAATCGGGTCGATTGAAGTGTTAGAAGGCGGCTCTACTTTTGTGCCTTTAAAATACACCTATACTACACGTGCAAATAGTGTTTTTTTCAGATGCATTTTTGCGCCTGTCCCAAGTCAGGAGCCTCTGGCCTTTGTTAGTCTTGTATTATTTTAATTTTAGTTTCTTGTGTACAATTTGGAAATTAGTATGGCGTTCATTATCACTGGACTAGTATATATTTGTTTAGGGGCCAGCTGAAGGACGCCTCCGGGTGCGGGAATTTCTCGCTTCATTGAAGACCTGTTGGTGACCCTCTGCTGTTGTTTTTTATTTGGTCGGGTTGTTGTCTCTTTGACACATTCCCCATTTTCATTCTCAATTTTATGCTTTACATATAGGACTATTTGGAAATGCTCTTATATTGTATGAAGTTCAAGAATAACTGTATTTACCAATTTCGTTTCCAAACTATTTTTTAGAACGTCTACCGAAACAGCAGTGGCGTATTCGATGCAAATTGGGACACGTCAGTTAAAGCTAATTTTAACGTCAATTGTACCACATTTGATATTTACGACAAACATTTTTCTAAAAATGAATAATCGATAGACAATTTAAAAGACCTTAGAATTCCATGAGGTAGCATATTTACCTGACAATATCAGGAATTTGGTATTTAGTCAAATCTTAACCAGAAATTCTGATTCTAAAATTTATTAGATGTAAACAACATGTCGAAATATTTAGGCTTGAAATACATATATTTTTGAATAAGTTAATGCAAGCGCACGAGGTAGATAGTGTCTTTTACGATTACAGGGTTGTAATGTTTAACAACCATATTATATCAAACAAATATTATTTACTGTGGTTAGAATTCATTAGTCGTCAGTATCTATAGATTAACAACTTGTGGTTATATTGATAATTTATAATCTTCCTTGAATGTGGCGCACGAATTCGCAGCTAAATAACTCGATTGATGTGTCATTTGTATACAAGAGTTATATTCCTTTGAACTATGAGTCTATGTTTAATTTCATAAAGTCAACAAGTTGATTGTCTACCTTGAACATGGTTATAATTATATCTTATAGATATAGTTTTTTTATTGAATTTAAAATCGTTACAAAATCTGTAATGTACTAGATACTCGTATTTTTCATTAGTTTGTCAAAGAAATTTATGTATATCTCTAATTTCTTTTATTTGTTTTGAAATGTTTTAAAATTATATTATACCAATATAAAGATTATTGTGTTATCTTATAATATTTTATTGTTATCTGTAAGTATTCATACCGTGTTTATACGTAAAAAATAAGCAAGGTCAAATCTGCCTTCATCATCACTAACTTTCTTAGAGCATGAGATAAACTGCTCTAAATCACAGATCACAGGCACTCGTTACAGAATAGAACTTTCCTTTGTTATACCTCAATATACTATTAAGGTATAAAGGAGGAAATATTCTGAAACAAGTGACTATGTCACAGAAAAAGCATCTTCCCAGTATTCATGAAATTGCTTTCTATTAAAGCCATATCCTGGAAATTATAAAAAAAACACTTTTTTCTTACTTTTAATTTGAGGTACAATATGCTGGTGAAAAACTTAATTGTGCTGTCAAGAATACACTGTTTCAAGTTATGGTATGCATCAAAAACTGTCCAACAGCATTCGTCATTCTACTCGTAAAGGCATTTGTTTCTAAGATCGGTATGGTGTATACCATTATGCCAGAACTCAAATGAAGCAGAAAGCTGATGTAACTTATCTGCTTTACACGATCCCTTAAGGTAGCACAATACAAAGATTTTTCATCCCCAAGCAGACACCTGTAAACTGATGTAATTCCACTCATCTTTCTTTAAATTTTATAAATGAGGTATCAAAAGAAAAAAGAGGGATTAATCTTTCAAATTGTGATAATTTCATTATGACATAATTGTTACATAATTAATTGTTATGTAATAAGCTGCCATATTGTGATGTCCATACTTGAATGAATTTAGCTTCTTTGTTATTCATAGCATTCCAAAATATTTTATAGATTATTGCACAACACAGTTTGACCTCCGAAACTGTGTCTCAGATTTTTCCTATTGCATTTCATTCTCTCATAAATCTTCAATGAAGTTTGCAACATCAATTCATAAGAGACCACTAAATTCAATTGGATATAAAATTTGTTCTATTGATGTTTTTGGAAATCTGAGACACAGTTTTGGAGTTCAAGCTGTGTTGTACAAGAATCTATAAAATATTTTGGAATGCTATGAAGAACAAAGGCGATAAATTTATTCAAGCGTGGACATCACAATATAGCAACTAATTACATAATAATTAATTATGTAATAATTATGCCATAATGAAATTATCACAATTTGAAAGATTAATCTTTCTTCTTTCTTTTGGTACCTCATTTATAAAATATAAAGAAGGATGAAATGAATTACATCAGTTTAAAGTTGTCTGATTGGGAGTGAAAAAATCTTTGTATTGTGCTACCTTAAGACAAATACATGAAAGAAGTGTAATAACGCCTAACACAAACACAAAACAGTACACCATAGCCACCATTTTATTCCAGAAGCTTCTAACTGATGCCGAATGCTAGAGAGTAAAATCGTAATTGGGACCTACCCAAAACAATTACAACTTTTCTGAAAAAGACTATAAATGAAAACAGAACTATATCATCTTCCTATAATGATTGAATGTTAGGAAAATTGACCAGAGTTATCTTACCTAAATCACAAAGAGAGGAAAGCAAACAATTTTTAATTTAAGCCTAATTAACATTAACACAATTTTCCATTAACAAATAAAGTTACCTTATTGAAAATATAAGGACTTTGTTAGCTAATTCTATTAATTTTATTAGATATTATGAATTTTTATGACAATAGAGAAACATGCTACATGAGGTATTTAGGTAATTTAAAATCGTTAACTATGCGACTTTTTCAACATTCGCCGCTTCACTTTTAATATGCTTGAATGAAACACAACTGAAATATATGCTTGGCCACACAAAACACACTTTACTGTTAAACATGTATTTTATAAAAACTAAACCTGTGAAATACTACTCTTTTTAAACATTACAATCATTGTATTACTTAAACTTTTCGGGTATTATTTGCTCAATTGATATAATATCAAACATTAATTTATTTTATCCAAATAAACATACTCTCCACACACAAGTCTGGATTCTCGTCTGAACCACCCGAACAGTCTACGAAGCCGTCACATTTCTTGTAATCGAGCACACATTGGTAACCATCATCACATTTGGACATTATGTCACCACAGTTATATGCTGTAATTGAAGAACATATATTACCATACGTTCCTATCAATAATTTGACAATGAACAGTAAATATAAAGTAAGGTTTTAAGTTTTCTGTTTCATCATTTAAATATTGGTATCAGGTATGCAAAAAAGAAAAGAAAAACACATTATTCAAAAGATGAAACTGAGGAAATTGGGTGGAACATACTAATGGGATATTCAACTCATGAGTCGAAGACACATTAAAAACGAAATGAAATTGAAAAAAAAAGACAAACGACAAACAACAGTCTACAAAAAGAAACATCTAAAACCATAAAGTATAATCAACCCACTCAAAAACCGGATTATATATTAGGTGTCCAAGAAAACGTCTAGACAAATAATTGTTCTTTAGACCCTTTGACCTTTATGGAATAACCGTTTCACAAATGATTTCGGATATGTTCCTTACGTCATAACTACCATGGCCTTCCCTTTCATGAATGTGACCTACCGAATAAGACTATTTACAGGATTTGTTATCACATAAGCAACACGACGGGTGCCACATGTGGAGCAGGATCAGCTTTCCGGAGCACCTGAGATCACCCCTAGTTTTTGGTGGGGTTCGTGTTGTTTATTCTTTAGTTTTCTATGTTGTGTCATTTGTACTATTGTTTGTCTGTTTGTCTTTTTCATTTTGAGCCATGGCGTTGTCACTTTATTTTCGATTTGTCTGTTTGACTGTCCCTTTGGTATCTTTCGTCCCTCTTTGATGACATAGAAATAGTCCATGACTCAAGAAAAAAAAAAACAAAAAAAAAACCGACCGTTGAAAAAAGAAAAATGCTTTTGCAAAATATATAGACCGTTATCGTTTTTTAACTATATATCTTAAGTGTTTCGAGCATTTCAACGTTTTGTCATTAAATGCGAGATACATTAAAAATTTCTTTTGTTTTAAAAGTGCTACCCTTCGGTAAACACAACATAGTGAATTTACCCAAACAAATAATTTAACGAAAGGCCACAACAAACGTGTGTCGATAACCAAGGTATATTTTCATCTTCAACAATTGACACTTAACATTGAATACTATTTCAAAATTCATCACAAATGTTCTTGTCTTGCTAATATTATTTATAGTTTACTGCTTCTTTCTATCTTCTTTAGTATGTTACCCTTCTTTCCATCTTAAACATAAGTTGAACATTTTTCAGTAATGGAGATTATAAATTTTTTATTTTTTCAATAATCTGGTTTAATTCAATCGAATATTTGTGTGGATGCGAGGGTGTTGCAGACTATAGTTCATTGCCATATTTGGCATAGCCAAAGATGGCGCTCGCAGCTTTAATTAGAATTTTGGAATTCCCGTATCGGGCACTTGTTAATTTGCTGTCGACCAGAAAGCAGGTGTTACACAAATTAGTTAAACTATTAAAAACCCGCCCACCCTCCCTATGAGAGTAGTTGCTGCTGATTTTGTTTTATATTTTCAGGCACTTTTTTGCTGGATTTGATTGCATTAATATTATGGTTACCCTTATCCAAGCAGGACCTTCATAGTATTGTACTAAAACAGGATAATTTCAAGTAAACTTGCGTTCCTATGATTTGGACATTTCCGTTATTAAGCACTTTATTAACATATTATGGACTATTGTGATTTAAGCATCCAGAATTAATTTTAGTTTTTAGCAATTAACAATTTTATTAATTGGAAAGAAAAAAACAGACATTTTAAAGAAATCAATTATCTTCTACTATCCTTAGGCGCAGAGTCAATTTTGAATGGGAGGAGGTCCAGGGAGACTGGTAGTGATTGGGGGATTATTTATGCTCTGGGCCTGACATTGTCTAAAATTTGCAGGTTTGTGGTTAGTGGTAACGGTGGGGTCTACAGATGGGTAACTCTGGGACCTCCTCCACCTCAACTAATAGAGGGGAGGCCTACACCTGCCGACGGGTTGGTCACTTATAACTGGATCCTTGGTAATACGAGTGTTTTCCCCGGTCACTTCCCATGGTAGGTGGTTGTGTAACCGTGTTAAACTACCAGGGGTTTATGACACTATGTCAACATAGGTCAGTTGATAGCCATTGTGTATAGGTAATCGGTAGTCACCCTAGCGCCTCAACAAAATATTATAGAATACTCTGTAGTCAAAGTAATGCCACAAAGTAAAATGTATATTCTAGTCATGGAAATGTAAATACAAGTTAGTGTAATAAAATGTATGTTTAATTCAAGGGATTGTTTTGTATAATTGTAAAAGTTATAAATGAAAAACAGAGGATGGAATCTCTACACAAATGAGTACAATATACAGAAAGTCTGTAGTATTTTAATTTTGGTATTTGTGAATTACAATTAACAACAGACAAAGAGAGACAACTCTAGATTAATTTTTAATTCCTTTGTGATTAAAAGAAGGACTTTAACATAGTTTAGAAAATACGTCAACAACTCTTGATCGTTGTTCTTAATCTCATTGCCATTCGTTAATTATTGATAAAGGGTCTTCTTCTATGAGTATTGCAATTAAAAGGCAATCACACCTATAATGAGTCTACTTTTAATCCAGATTGTGTCATGTTGGTCATTTTCAGTTATATGAAGAGTTGATATTTTTGTTTTATAGTTTTAAGATACCAGGTCAATCCTTACAATATTTTTTTACATATTCAGTAAATACCAAAATTCAAATAATGAGAGGATTCAACACTCAAAGCTAGGTAATGTTTACTAAAGTAGATATTAAAAAAACAAAGTGATTGTTTGGGTAATTGGCGTAACTCATTGTTGTCAATCGGGAATTTTGAAGACGTGTCCGTATTTTACACTGCTTCTTGTAAAATACCCATCTTAATGAAAGAAAGAAAGACTTTAATTAGTTTTACAATATTGTTGATCATCTTCTGACTCGTCGCTACACACATGTTCTCCGGAACAAATCATTGACTGGTCTACACATTCATGACCATTAGGACATTTATCATCTTCTGACTCGTCGCTACACACATGTTCTCCGGAACAAATCATTGACTGGTCTACACATTCATGACCATTAGGACATTTATCATCTTCTGACTCGTCGCTACACACATGTTCTCCAGAACAAATCATTGAGTGGTCTACACATTCATGACCATTAGGACATTTATCATCTTCTGACTCGTCGCTACACACATGTTCTCCAGAACAAATCATTGACTGGTCTACACATTCATGACCATTAGGACATTTATCATCTTCTGACTCGTCGCTACACACATGTTCTCCAGAACAAATCATTGACTGGTCTACACATTCATGACCAATAGGACATTTATCATCTTCTGACTTGTCGCTACACACATGTTCTCCAGAACAAATCATTGACTGGTATACACATTCATGACATTTGGCAAAATACGGAGCACATTCGGTAGCTAAAATATTAAAAACAAGAAATAGATAACTGTTTGACAAATTACATTTAAAAAAATTAACAAAAATGTTAAGAACAGTCATACAATTCATATTCGCAAGAAATGACTTGTAATATAAAATTTATACACACTTTAGTGTGAATAAAAAGTTATATGCAAATACGGAAATTCGATCAATATATTACCTTTTGATGATTCTATCGAATCTATCAATATGAAATAATGGCTTCATAGTGCAACACCAAAATGCATAGTCACAAAAAACCTACTATTTCTAGCCCAGAAGGTGCATAACTTCAAAATAGGTTTGTTAGCTAAGTAGGTTTGTTTTTGCCATGTTTTACATTTTTCCAGAAATAACTGATTTTCACAAAGACTGCCACTTAATTATACCAGACAATCAATGAATGACATGTTAAGAGTTTATAGCACTTTTGGTCAATATGTTTAAAGAAATATACCATTTATTATTTTCATTTACATGCATTTGAGTATTAAAATCTGTATGTCATAATAACTTGATCGCAATGTTTTTCACACACATACATGACTGATATGATGTATATAATAAAGTTTTAACATTATAACAACACAATCAACCAGAAAAAACAGTAACTACATGGTACAGTTTAGATTTGATATGACAGGCATCATAATGTAATTGGTATTATCTTTCATTTTTGGTGGTGTAATTTGTATATATGACGTTTTGTGATCTTTGATTGTTATAACGTGACTCTGTACTTTAAAAGATCCCAGTCATTATGTTATTGTTCTATTATATGCCATTATGTTATTGTTCTATTATATGTCATTATGTTATTGTTCTATTATAAATTTGAAAATACTTTGAACGACAAACAACAAAATTAGTTTACTCGCGTTATGGTATTAACCATATGTCGATTCCTAAAATTCTTAGAACTTCTTGACAATTTCAAATCATCTAGGGCTATTTCTGTAATTAATTATAACATAACTTTTGAATTTTTAACCCTGTATACAACTATTTCCAATGTGACATTATAATTGTTTTGAATAAACATTTAACGACAATTCTTTTTTCTATGTGATGTTTTTATTTTCTGACGTCAGACAAACGAAGCAATGAATGTGTTTTTTGATTTGATAGATGCTTTTGTGCCTTGTTGTAAACGGTTGTTTGGTTTGAGATTATAACACAGTGATGACTGCTGACAGAATTTCTGTTAGAACATTACGACACTTAGTTCAAAGCACGAGACGACATGTGGCTGATTTTTTTCCGGAAGCGTTGAGGATACAATCGCCACTGACCTAAATTGTATTTAATTTATTCACAAATTGTCACTCTCGAGTTCTGAAAGGAAAAGTGTGTATAGTGCAGAGCAAACTTTATAAAAACTTAGTTAAAGTTGAAACTTTATCTTTTTTTTATTTTGCCATTTTACAACCATTTGCCCAAAATGAAACAGTCAAATGTTCAATTATGAAAACAGTCCAAAATTTCACTTTATAATTAACATTCTATATGTTTTCTTATAAAAACACAAATTCAGTTCATTGTATCAATAATTCGATAAGTTATGAATTCATTAAAAAACGATTCTGGAAAATTATCAGGTGTTGCTTAAATTTTGGCGAGGTGTATATATAAGGATGGTTATTAAATCGTTTCATTTCAACTTGCAACAAGCATTATTATTGGTATAATTACATATAGGACTAATATTTTCCCAATAACACGAGTTAAAAAAAAAACCGGTTGTGAAGCCAATGAAGCTTAATTAACATTTTTTTGTAGTCTCTAATGGATTTTGTTTTATCTTTCAGGTAATTCAATTTGTTTGCTTTTCTTGAACTAATGGATTGCAGCTGTGTTTGTGTAGTTTTTTCTTTATTACCAGTTATTAATGACCTGTTAATACAACTACACATTATCGTTGTTGTATTATGTTTATCTTGAAATCAAATCCAACTAAATCAATATTGGGTATGACTTTCCATAAACCAAAATTCATGTTACTGTAAACTGCGATTTATTGCTGAAAAGAAACATCTTGACATAGGAGAATAGCGTTATTTCCTGACACAAACGTTTTATCCTTATTAACTTTTTTCCCTTTTTTTTTTTTTTAATGTAGATTGGTTTGCACCTTGTTGAACGTTGTGATGAACTTTAACTGATTTTGTATGGGCCGGAAGGTCTATTAGCCGTCATTGCAAACGCCTATGGCAAGGCTAACGATATAAGTAGACCTGGTAGAAAATGAACAATTTAAAGACGTATAGCATATCATTTTATTATATGGTGATAGCATATCCAAACAAGATTCATGCAAACCAAATTGCTATCCCCACTTTCTACAGATACAATAAAAGCATTTACTTCTTTTTAAACACTTCAATAGTTGTTTATCTGTCGTCGTAGCGAGATGGTTTTTATATAAATCCAATCCGACTGCAAGCTATGTCAGCCATGGGAACTTAGTGGATCCTGTTGGACCTGTAAAAATAAATTATCAAGTATCTCTTGCAATGTCTTAACACGTTTTGTAATACTATTAAACATTTTTAGATGAAAAAAGTCTACTTTTAAATGATACCTGGCACACGTTTACTACAACGGAACAAAATACTTGAAATAAAAACCGATGTTTGAAAGTTTTTAAAGATATACGACTAAACCAAAACGAACAACGGACAATATATTCACATAGATATACACCGAACTACGTGCAACGATATTTATAGCCGATAGAGCAGAGTATTACAACTTTTGCCTCGGCTCGGCTGCCTTTTTTCACAGGTAACAATCTATTCTATCTCCCTCTCAGCTATTTGTTATTCATATAATATCATATCACGCTTGCACTAGTAAACATACACTTTTGCAAACGAAGCTAGACATTATTCTAATACAAAAAAAGCTGATACATAAAATTGTTTAGAACATGCTTATAAATCAAGCATTAACACAACTACCTAACTTTCAAAAAAAAGGACGAAATCACTCCATCCTGACAAAATCAAACATTTCTTCTGTATCTACATACGGAAAGCATATTTTTTGACTTCCCAAATAACAAGATGGATTAAAAGTGTATACGAAATACCTATCTTCAATGTTTATATAAAAAAGAAGTAGTCTTAACCTTATACCTCATTCCTCAAATACAAGATGCATACACTTCAATTGTGTTTTTTTTAAAACAAAACACAATGGAAGAGAAACATTGAAATATATTATACACATGTCTAGCAAATATTAACATGTCTAGTTTAATTTCACCTGTTATCGTTTCAATTGAATCCAAACACATAAAACAAACACAGTGAATAAATGAAGTCTATATATGGCAAATCTGCCTCTATCTGAACATAAAAGGTAATTATTATGTTCGATTCAAGGAAAGTTATAACATTGAGAATTAAAAATAAGAAATGATTGCATAGCGTAAATTAAAATACGCAAGTTAAGATATGTATGTGTACAATCCTTCCCGTTAGGGGTTTAGTATCATAGCATCATAACATATATGAGAAGAACATAACCCGTGTCATGCCAATAACTGGTTTTTGAATAAATGTGTTTAGTTCCGATGCAAAGACCCTATAAGTGAATCAATATTAACACCAAAATATGCAATCTTTAATGACCTGACAACAGTCTCGTAACTCGTAAATCCCTTCTTAATAAGTCTATTCAAAGGTTTTGTTAGTTTTTGAGGTGAATACTGACACCTTTGTGCTTTATAAGAATATTTCCATAAAAAATGGATGTGAAATACCTGAACGTATAAGAAGTCTGCATGTTGAGCTGTATTTACGAATGATGTCCTTATACCGATGATAAAATTTAGTAAATGTTTTGACTAGTTTGTGATATCGAAAACCCTGGTGTAATAATTTTTCAGTAATACATAAATTTCTCTCGTTAAAATCTAAAACATTGTTAAATACACGAGCGAATCGTACAAGTTGAGATATATAAACACCGTAAGATGGTGACAAGGGAACGTCACCATCTAAAAATGGATAATTAACGAAATGAAATGAAAAATCATCTTTTTTATCATAAATTTTAGTATTCAGCTTTCCGTTAGTGATATAGATATCAAGATCGAGGAAAGGGCAGTGGTCATTGTTAGTATTAGCTTTATTTAAAGTAAGTTCAACAGGATAAATGTCTTTAATATACATACTAAAGTCGTCATTATTGAGAACCAAAATATCATCCAAATATCTAAAAGTATTATTAAATTTGTTTATCAGATGTTGTTTCGATGGGTCTTTGCTTATTGTTGTCATAAATTTTAACTCATAGCAATACAAAAACAGGTCCGCAATAAGTGGTGCACAGTTAGTCCCTATTGGAATTTCGATAATCTGACGATATACAGAATCCCAAAAGCGAACAAAAATGTTATCTAGTAAAAATTCAAGGGCATATATAGTATCAAAGCATGTCCAATTGACACAGTTTTTTTGTTTATTGCTACTAAAAATTGACCTAAAAGAGTTTGAACATATATATTCACATTCTGACTTTTTAAATGCCCATTTAATTAGGTGTGTGAATTTTTTCGTGATGAGAATGTGAGGCAATGTGGTATACAGCGTAGAAAAATCAAAACTTTGAACAGATTTAAAATCACCAATATAAGCATGCAATTTATCAAGTACTTCCAACGAGTTCTTGACACTCCAAAAGTAATTAATTCCACTATTTTCGAAGGCTTTATTAGAACAATTTATTATCAGGTTTTTAATTGTACCAAGTGTACTGGTAAGAAGAAAGACAATTTAGTAGTGGAACAATGGCTTGAAGACGAAATAAATCTATATTTGTAAGGTGTTTTGTGTAGCTTCGGAAGCCAGTACATAGTAGGGACTTTCATTGTATTTGGCTCTGCTTGTAAAGCGGTAGCTAAAAGTTTATGTTTGTTACAGATGTCGTTTTCTGAAAATGAAGTCAGTTGGAATGTTGGTGAATTGGTCATTTCTTTTTTCAGAACCTCAATGTAAAATTTACGTCAAACAACAATAATATTATTAGCAGCTTTATCGGCCGGGACAAAAACAAATTTCTTGGCTAGTTCTTTTAGTTTATGTTTGATACGAGAAATAGGTTTTTTGTGGTTATTGTTAATAGTAAAATGTTCTTTAAAATATTGAATACGTATATCAACTATCTTCATTACTGAATTAAAAAAAGAGTCCAAAAATTTTTTGTCAGCTTTTTCCCGTTTTATCCATTTCATACAGTAAGTATGGAGTGAGTCGTGGATGATATTACGACACTCATTCCAATTAATAATTGACGGGGGACGATATTTAGGTCCTTTACTGAGGAATGATTTTAACTCTCGGTCTTGAACGATGTTAAGATCTCCTGTTATAACATGGGAAATGGGTCCATAAATATATTCGGAGGTACTACAATTACATGAAGTTGGTGTATTTTCACTGATATTAACATCTTTACACAGTTGACTATAATTAAACACAAATTTCCGGGTAGATTTCTTGTAAATATAACAAATAAGAGGTAGCTCAGTATTGTCAAAATATTAAGGAACTTGTTCTTTAACAGAATGGTCGTTAAATATACCGGCAATATTTACAAAATCAAAACCTTTATTGACATACTTTATTTTAATAAAATGTTTTTTATGATCTTCAGGGCGATCAATTTTGGGAAATAGTTTAGAATAACAATATGCCATAATAATTTGAACAATTTCATACTTAAGACTGCTATATGAAATTGTGTTGCAATCCTCCAAAATTTTATTTAACTTTTTAACCGGTAATGAACAGAGTTTTGTTAACAGATAATGTCTGCCGTTGTTTTTTGAAATAGAAATTAGGTCCGAAATATTGGTATGATTGGTCCGAAATTTTCTTTGATTGCGATTTGTCCTCCGACCGTGAGAACGGTTTTTACGAACAGTTTTAGAAACTATATCCAAAATGTTAACGGAATCGGTTCTAGATATATTACAAATTTCCATGATATTATCATTAAGACCGAGAGGGTAGACTGTCTGTAATTTTTTAATCCAATTTAATTCAATTATTTTCCGTGATCGTACAAACTTTGAATGAGATTCACCAGGCTGCTTATTTACTACTTCTAAAGGTTGAACTGCGAAATATTTAAAAGGATGGTTGTGCTTCTTAATGTGTTGGTAATAGAACATACACATTATAAATGATGTCCAAATAAAAATGATACAATACAATAAGAAAGTGAAACAATTTGTGAAGTTTAAACAAGTGAAACCTGCTATATCGTATGATTATTTTATTTATCGGTATACTTTTGAGTTTAGTATGACGTCGATTTTCATTTTACCTGTACACATTTATGTTTAGGGGTCAGCTGATGAACACCTTCGGCTCCATGACCTTCTCCTGATGTCTTGATTATCCAATGGTGGTCTTCGGCTGTGTTCAGCTCTTTATACGGTGTGGTTTTTTTTTGACAAATTAAAAATTTTCATTCTGAATTTTAATATTTGTAATTTGAATGGTTGTCCTATCTCGATTTCAAATTTCTTCGCATAAGAGGTTTAGTTATAGTAACGACAGTGGAGAAAACATTTAGGTTTAATAGGGTCAAGTATCGACGATTGCTCTTTACATTGACTAGACATTGAACACAATATTATTATTCTTTGTATCAAACAAGCTAATTTGAGTTTATCTAAACGGTTAAGTAAGTGTCGACTTGCCAATAAAATGTTGAATTACAAAGACCATAACAAAACTTATAATTTTTCATAATAATGTAAATAAAAGCGTTGTGAAGATGTTCTAAGCGGGTAAGGGATACATATACTTATATCAAATCAGTTCCTACATAAAACACCAACTATGTGATTACGTTTGTTACTTTAAGGCATAACTTTCTAATAAAAAATATTTAGGTTTACTTTTTTCAATGTACTCTGCGTGTTTGGTTCCCTTGTTAATACTTTCAAATTGCATTGCATATAAGCATATGATCTGACTCGATAGAAGCTAGATGAACATGTTTTCTTCTTTTTCTTTTTAGTTAAGAGGAAACAAGAAGCAGTTGAATGCAATTTTCATTAATCTTTTTTGTCATACCAAACAACAAAAACAATGATTTATTTACTTGTATAACGTCATCCTTTTCAAAGGACATTTTGGTCCCGCGTTTAAATGCATTTCTCGTATTTTATATAGATTAAATTGTTGGTTTTCCCGTTTGAAATGGTTTTACACTAGTAATGTTTTGGTGCCTTTAATATCTTGCTCTTCGTAGTGAGCCAAGGCTCCTTGTTTAAGACCGTACATTGACCTATACTGGTTAAATTTCATAAATTGTGACTTGTAGGGAGAGTTGTCTCATTGCTATTCATACCGCATCTTCCTATATCTACGTTCTATTTTAAACAACACTTAAGTGTCTTGTATGTTTATAATATTTTAGCATGCAACTACTAGTGATCGTATGTCTTCTTTTATGTAGTGTACCTGAAGCAAAGACATTTCTCATAGAAACATGTTTTAAGATTAATTTCCATTATCTAATGATCTGTTATATGCTTGAAACAAAGACAATCTAGATGTGTTCTTGGGTACACAAAACACACTGTACTATGAAACATTTGTAATGGAACCTAACTTATTTAATATGTGATCAATGAAAACATTGTTATTAATGGGATTTGGTTAACTTTGAAAATCGTTTTTTAACTTAAAACTTTCGACTTGAAATTATGTTATTAATATGATATAAAACAATAATTCATGCGATATACGAGTACATACTCTCTACACACAAGTCTGGATTTTCTTCTGAACCATCTACACAATCTGCGAAGCCGTCACATCTCTTTTCATCGAGCACACATTGGTATCCATTATAATATTTGGACTTTTTGTCACCACAACTGCGTGCTGTGATTATAAATAACAAATGTCCAATTTACCCATTATCATGATTACTAATTGCCAATGTCCAGTTAACATTAAGTCAACATGATGATTTCCTGTTTTATCAATTACATATTTGTATCATGCATGAAAAAAAGGACAGAAACATATCTGAAAGATAAAAACCAAGGAAATATGTCAGAAAATACTGAAGGGATAACAAAACTGATTATTCTATGATAAACGAGAAACGAAATTGAAAATACGAAAAATTACCAAACAAAAGAGTCTTAACAACAAAACGTAGACAACTTAATGTGTGACCGAACCGCCACATTCAAAACTGGATAAAGGTGGCTCGGACCTATTCGAAGTTTCTGTCAGAAGTGTCGTATTTTTTGTTATTTTTATCTTTTTAGAGAGTGAATCAAATTGATCGAAAAAAATAGGGGGTCCCGGACCATTTCAGCTCAGAATATTACTTTTATAAGGGACCGTTTTGCAATGAAATGAGAGGGAAAATAGAGGTGATGACATATTTTTATCGGAATATACAAAAACAATTCTGTGACACTTGGTCCAAAACTGTAGTATAAAAAGCTGAAATATAGCTTCAAAGAATGAGCAAATAAAAAAAACATAGGTCACTGATTAGGAAAAAAAAACATTTTTCCTTAAACCCAAAATTTTGGCGAGAAAATGGTGAAATTGGGTAACATGTCAATTTGAGTATTTCACAGATTCACATAATAACGATTATAATTTGTTAGTGACATAATTACAATAATTAAACATTTTTAATCAATCAAAATATTAAAAAAAATAATAGTGAATTTATGACACAAACTTTTCGTGAGCAAGGTAATTCATGCGTGAAATTATGCGCACTCGAATAGTCCCGATCCTCCTTACATCATATGTGCCACGGAAAAGTTAACAGCCGTGAAGCAAAATAAGGTTCTCCTGATGCTTTGTTTAAAATAAGAATCATCCATGACAATGGAATAAAAAGAGACATGATTAGGCCTTAGAGGACCACACATTGCGACGTATGTTTATCCAAATAAACCCAACATACATGATTTTTCATAGAATGTCTTAAGCATTTCAAACAAATCAATGTGTAATAATTGAGCTACGACATACATTAATATTCTCTTTTTAAATATATTTATACTAAGAGAATCACAACACATGTATTGATTTTATAGGTTCTTCTAAATAAGAGGCTTCAAAAAGTCATCTTGGTCTATGTACACATGTATCAATGGAATCTCATCAACTTTGACTATTATAAAAAAAAATCATCTCAAGTGTTGATCACATATTGGTACTAATAAGATTTTTACATGTTTTCTCTGTCATCTTACGCCTTTGCCCAAAACACCAAATAAATGTTACAACTTGTCAAATAGGGAAAATCACTTCTATAATGAGTCAGCTTTCAATGTAGATCCCGATAATCTCCTACTGATCTTTTTTTAGTTGGACCTTATATTAAGTTACAAAATATTTTAACAAAACCTGTATTTAGTTTTGTCTGTTAGAAATAGATTAAACAATGACATTAAGTATAAAAGGAATCAATATAAGATTATTTTGTTCTAATAAAGATACCACCTTTATTCGGGTTTACTTGCCGATAATACTTACAGAATGTTTATTTAAGAGCATAATGCCTATGGATACCTGTAACTTGGTCAAAATGTAAAACATATAGGTAGTGTGGAATGCATTGATATACATATATGAAATAATGAAAGGATTGACATAATTACCACTTGCTACCTAACTTTCAGAGACCAGCGCGCTTTATTGTGTAATAACTGTCAAGTTAGACTTTGCACAAATCAAGACATGTTATACATTTGCTATGAAATGACAGCCACTTTTAATTATATTTGAACTTACAAAAAGGCAATGGGACAATGCATTGGTTATATAATTCCAGACAAGAAAATGCCTACATTTGTTCTAACTTACTCTTAACTCTTTCTGATAGCCGTCAAATGTGGTTTAGCCTAGTATGCATTTTAGTTTCCTATTTGTAACCACTCATTTTATTAAAAACAGATTAGATAATGAATTACTTGTACACAGTTCTTTTTCATCTTCTGACTCGCCATTACACATCTGTTCCCCCGAACAAACCATTGAGGTATATACACACTCATGACCATTAGGACACCTTTCCATGGACATATACATGGGACACTCGAAAGCTACAATATTAAACCATAAAATACATTATATAATTGAAACATCAAAACAGTTAAAAAAAATCATGCAAGTTCGATTCGCATTTAGTGACTTCACTCTCACTTTGATGACAGTCGCATAAATTTCCATTATATTGACAATTGTGTGTGAACAAAACAAAAAGACATAATAAGAAAAATGTCAAACATAAGGGAAACAGCACTCAATATTGTGTAATAATCTTAATCAGTATAATAACAAACAGACATACCATCACAGAAAAACAAAATGACATATAGACAAAGCACATATGCAAACACGAAGAATAAGAACACAAAAATATACCACAAGACAACAAAACATTGGTAAGATGCATTAGTACCAAACCAAGTAAAAAGGATATTACCAAAAATTTAAGCGTAAAGGTTAATAATTAACAAAAACAAATAAAAGAACACCATATCATTGTATAATGATAAATATGATAAAGAACGTCAGTACCTAGATTATATAATTTAATATCATTATGTTTTATTTGTGAAGTTAATACGGAATATTTGTCAACAAGATTTTGATATCTTCAGACAAATTCACTCTCAGAAACATGACCGTACGTTCTTTAACATAACCCTTGATCATCAACTATCTGCTCATATACTGGTGACATTTTATAAAGTCTGTGTAGCAGCTCATGAATACCGATTGAGTTGTAGATCATATTGCATGTTAATAGGATTCGGTCTGCAAAAAATAACGTTTAGTTTCTATTATGTATCATTTTAAGGTAATCCATTTCTGTATACCAGAACAATAATCTGTATCAGTATCGGAACCATCTTTACAAACTGTCCTTTTATAATTCCAAAACCAAGCACACATGTCAAAAGCACTAATACACTGCACCCCGTCTTTGCATTTTACAAATCCGAGAAGACACTCATAATCTATAATGAAAGCATGTTTGCTGTTTAAATATATAACAGAGCATCGCAATAATATGTTTATGTCGTGAATGTTGTCCATTGGACACTGCAATATAGTTTTCGCCTGAAGAGCATTGACTACAATACATTTTAACCTTCTTTTTTTTTTTTACAAAATATGACTAATGCGAATGTTATGTGTGAAGGGATGAGCAGACACTTAAGTGTTGTGTAAAATAGAACGTAGATATAGGAAGATGTGGTATGAATAGCAATGAGACAACTCTCCCTCCAAGTCACAATTTATAAAATTAAACCAGTATAGGTCAATGTACGGTCTTAAACTAGGAGCACTGTCTCACATCGAACAGCAAGCTATAAAAGGCACCAACACATTACTAGTGTAAAACCATTCAAACGGGAAAACCAACAAGTTAATCTATATAAAATACGACAAATGCATTTAAACGGGAGACCAAAATGTCCTTTAAAAAGAATGACGTCATACAAATAAATAAATCATTGTTTTTGTTGTTTGGTATGACAAAAAAGATTTATGAAAATTGCATTCAACTGATTCTTGTTTCCTCTTAACTAAAAAGAAAAAGAAGAAAACATGTTCATCAAGCTTCTATCGAGTCAGATCATATGCTTTAATGCAATGCAATTTGAAGTTATTAACAGATGAACCAAACACGCAGAGTACATCGAAAAAAAGTAAACCTAAATATTTTTACTAGAAAGTTATGCCTTAAAGTAACAAACGTAATCACATAGTTGGTGTTTTATGTAGGAACTGATTTGATATAAGTATATGTATCCCTTACCCGCTTAGAACATCTTCACAACGCTATTATATACATTATTATGAAAAATTATAAGTCTTGTTATGGTCTTTGTTATTCAACATTTTATTGGCAAGTCGACACTTACTAAACCTTTTAGATAAAATAACATATAGTAATGTACAAGTTCCATTCGCTGTTTAAGGTAGTTCGGGGGTTTAAATTTTCGCGCTGTCTGCGCATAAAGTTGCGCAATGATATCGTAAGTCATGTACATTGTCGTAATTTGCCATAACAATAAAATATGATCATTTAAATAATCTTTTTTATTCAAATACATTGAAAAGAGTTGAATAACTTTTAAATGCCATTTTAAAACTTAATAAAGTTTATTGTTACTATTGTCATTGTCGAAATATTACTTCCGTTCTAAAAATAGATATGGAGCATGCTTTGACGTAGGAGAAGAATGAAGAGAGAATAGCTCATATTAATCGAACACGTGAACTGCTTTTCATGAATACTGTAATGCAGATCGAAATTATAGATAACGATCTTCATTTTGGTAGCTTATGAAGCAGTTTCACCCTTGTCTTACACTAGAAAAGGTCCGACAAACTGGTGAAAGATGGATGTAAACAAATCATAAAAGGGGGAAATTTAAACTGATAAGTAAGTACTAATGAATTGAATATACATGATCAAAGAGCGATTCACGACCACTGAAAAATAATATGTTAGCGTAAAAATAGCGGAAATAATTTCAAAAAAGTATCCGTGTCGAACAACAAAACAATGACCCTCCCCCCTTTTCAGGCTGAAAATAAAATTATACATGTAAGTTAACCATAGGCATAGCTCATGGCACTTCTATCATGTAATAGTCTATCATGTAACAGATTTTAAAATTTGTGGACCTGAGAAATGTCATCTGCATAGGGTTCAGACCATTTGCGTTTCTGGGAGAAAAGGTCATGATTCATGAAAGCAGGCGGTTTATATAATTACTATCTATCTATCTATCTTCCCGTCAAGGAGTTATATGCAAACAGAATTTTCTTGTTGTAAACTTGGATTATTCGAACGCGAATGCAGTTGATTTTGCCCGGATTCCAGTTGTTACATTTTTTGTTTAAATAAGCATGCACACTTAAAATTTAGAACATATCCCATCTATATAAAAAAGATGTGGTATGATTGCCAATGAGACAACTTCAATGTATCTACAAGAGACCAAAATGACACAGACATTAACAGCTATAGGTCACCGTATGGCCTTCAACATTGAGCAAAGCCCATACCGCATAGATAGCTATAAAAGGCCCCCATATGACAATGTAAAACAATTGAAACGAGAAAACTAACGGCCTTAATTAAATAAGAAAATGAACGAAAGACAAATATGTAGCACATAAACAAATGACAACAACTGAATTACAGGCTCCCCACTTGGGACAGGCACATACATAAATAATGTGGCGGGGTTAAACATGTTAACGGGATCTAGACTGTAAAAGTCTGTATAAATTATTTTTAAAGATGAATCATTTCACAAAACTACCTTTTTTACCGATGGTCTGGATGGAGGGTACTTCATTTCATTCTTATCTAATTCTTTATACCATTTATCTCTATTTATGTTTTTGTTTATTCCATTTTTCTGTAATTCTTATAATTTAACACCCGTTGTTTTTTCATTGTTACATGTATGTCTATTTTCTTTATTTACAAATGTATTGTGAACATTACATGCATTATTCTCTATTCTTAAAACTTTTCCTGACCCTCCTATAATATATTTGATCCTACAGAACCTTCATGAGAGAAAAACAAAACTTTTACTACCTACACATGCTACACAGGAAAATGAGTCTTGTCATAAAATGATTTTTTTCTAAATTTAAAAGCTTATTAGGTCTCTACAGAGTAATTCAAAGTGCATTTCTTTAACATGTTAAAGACATTAAATGCAAACTTTTAAAAATTACACCTGCGCTAAGTGGGTGTTATATTCTCTTGATGGCTTCAGACATTTTTTAACCTTTTTCAGCTGGTCCATTCATGATCAAAAGTTACAGTATAATTTCAGCATGTTAAGGCATATTTTTTAAAGGTGTATGAAAAAAATGGTAAGATGTGTAATATTCACACAAGAGTCTATATTTTGTAAATAAAGATAAAATCAAAGGGTAATAAATTAACTATGTTCCTATATACATTTGTAATAGGATAGTAGGAATTAACCGATCTTAACCAATTTTGTGTGACCAGAGCTTACTAAATTAAAAGCCTGTGGACCAAGTTTCATGGCAATTATAAGAGATATATTATAGACAAAAAAAATTTAAAGACTAATTTGATGTACATGTATCAGACATGTCGAATGTATAAAAATTATTCAAAAGTCAAAATTATAAAAATGTATGAGTATGTGCCTTTTAGCATGTTTAAGAGGTTTTTGAATGAAAAAGGGAGGGGGGCTTGTATGAACATGTGATATTTTCCAGTAATTTAAAACTCGTGAATGTTTTTGTTGAATAAATAATCCCAGTGGTGGAATCAGAATTTTTCATAAGTGGGGGCTCACTGACTGCCTAAGAGGGGACCCGCTCAGGTCATGCTCCAGTGATTCCCTATATTATTAACCAAATTTTTCTCAGGGCCGCCTCTGAATCCTCCCATTTGTACTTTAAATAGAAAGGAAATTACAAATGGCATAGTATATTACATGTAATAATTTAATAGTACATTATGTATTAAAAAGTCTAAGGTCAAAAACACTTGAAATAATTCAGGGTCAATTTAGGCCCTAGCACATACATTGTACATGTATTTACATTTAAAAATGCATACTACAGCTGTAGTTATTAACATTTGCTTTTTTGGGGCTGATTTCTATTGCATGTAATTTTAGTCTCAAGATGCATACATGTATATTTGAACCACTTACTATCCTACAGTAGAAAAGAAAAATAACATGTGAAATATCAGTTACAAAAGATATTGTAAAATGGGAATATAGTGAAATCTTTAATTTTATGACAGACTTTTATGTACATACAAACATCGTCACATTTTTCTTGCTTCATAAAGGTTGTGAGACAAGAATCCTGACTATCATGACTATTCATACAACTCATTCTTCAAATTTATCTGTGATAATCTACTTTTCGCTAGATTCAGAGTTCACAAATGAATAATACAAATTGATAAAACCCGTATGTTGTACCAATTTACACCACTGTCCCAGGTTAAGGGGAAGGGTTGTCACCTTCAAACATTAACCCTATCACATTATGTATGTGCCTTTCCCAATTACATGAACCTGTAATTCAGACAGTGGTTGTCTATTGTTGTTGTGTCACATTTTTTTTTGGGCATCATTTTGTACATTAAAATGCCTTCAGTTTTCTCATTTGAATTGTTTTTTATTAGTCATTGAAGGGCCTTTTACAGCTAATCATGCGATAACGGCTTTTGACCTGTAGCTATTAACTTTTGTGTCATTTGGTCTATTACAGAGAGTCGCCTCATTAACAATCAATTATCATACCACATCTTCCTTTTATATTGAAACACAAATATTGACACGTAAAAACCTGTCAGATAGAAAGTCAGAATGAACTTATGGATAAAAACTTAGCAGACTGTCAGCTCAACTTTTCATATGTTGTCACAATCATGGTTTAAGCACAATATTAACCAGATGCTCCACAGGGCGCAGCTTTATATAACCGCAGAGTTCAAACCCTGAACGGTTTGGGCTAGTATGGACACATCATTCAAGCTGGATACAGCTCTTTATTTGGATTGTGATTAAATAGATGACACAGCATAGGTTTCTGACACAGAATGAATGTGGTCTAATGAGCTTAAAATATGTTTTTTGGGCTTAAAATTGAGCAATTCACTTTGACTGTTGAATAGTAATCCTCTCAAAAAAAAATGTTTGCAGAAATTCAGATTTAATTTCTGAAATATGAAATAAGAAAAATTGACCCCCCCCCCCAAATTTTTTTTTTCACTTCCCCCTATCCCCTATTCCAACAATGATCTCAATTCAAATTTCTAATGCAACAATTACTACTCATTTAAATCCATCATAACATATTAAAATATAAAATGTCATACAGTCATGATTAAAATTAATATTAATTAAAAGTTACTTCTAAAAAAATAAATGGGGAAGTGTCCAAAAGGACACAGATGATGCCCCCGCTGTCATTTATTTTGCTCTGAAAATTCAATCAAAGAGATTTTATGTCTGTTTTCCCTATATTTAGCCTATTTGCACTAATATTCAGAGGTTTAAAAATCTCTTGGATGACCGGTGACCCCCAAATTTTATTTCAATTTTATAAAATACAGACATTAAGCTTTACTGAATGAAATAATGAGCAACTTCTGTCATTTATTTTGCTCTGAAAATTCAATCAAAGAGATTTTATGTCTGTTTTCCCTATATTTAACCTATTTGCACTCATTTTCAGAGGTCAAAAAATCTCCTGGATGGCGGATGTCCCCCAAATTTTATTTCAATTTTATAAAATAGAGACATCAAGTTTTACAGTATGAAATAATGAGCAATTTCTGTCATTTATTTTGCTCAGAAAATTCAATCAAAGAGATTTTATGTCTGTTTTCCCTATATTTAGTCTATTTGCACTCATTTTCAGAGGTCAAAAAATCTCTTGGTGGCCGGTGACCCCAAAATTTTATTTCAATTTTATAAAATAGAGACATCAAGCTTTACAGTATGAAAGAATGAGCAACTTCTGTCATTTGTTTTACTTTGAAAATTCAATCAAAGTGGTTTTTTTCCATTTTCCCTATATTTCTATATAACCTATTTGCACTCATTTTCAGAGGTCAAAATATCTCTTAGATGGCCGGTGACCCCCAATTTGTTTTGCATTTTTTCATTTACAATACTTAAAAGTTAAATTTTACAAAGTATAAGAAAATTCTGTCATTTTTTTTCTATACCCCTGAACTACCTTAAGTAAAGTATTAAAATCATAATTCTGTACAACTTGGTGGAACTTTGTGAACGTCATATTCAAATTAGCTTGTTTGATACAAAGAATAACAATATTGTGTTCAATGTCTAGTCAATGTAAAGAGCAATATTTGTAAAATAGTGTATTGGTGTTTCTGGTTTAGTTGTCGTTGATACTTGACCCTATAAACCTAAATGTTTTCTCCTCTGTCGTAACTATAACTATACCTCTCATGAGAAGACATTTGAAATCAAGATAGGACAACCATTCAAAGAGTTCAATTGGATATACTTATTCTAATGTATTCTTATATTTTTTATAAGTTCGTACCTGCCCAGTGGGAATGGTGAAATGTGAAGATAATGTTCAGTGTATTGACGATATGCAGTTTTGTGATTTTCATCCTGACTGCAACGATACATTGGAAGAAAACCCGAAGATTTGTACAACAGGTAATATACATTGCTAGTTTTTGTATGCAATGATAGTAATGTTTACAATATTGTAAACCAGATATCTTTGAAACAATTGTTGGCTGTCTATAACCTAAATCGTATTTAGTAAAGCTATTATTCACACGGTTAAACGCACAGTAGTGCCTCTATGTCAGAATGCTTGCAGAAATGATTATTTACCATTGAAACTTTCATCGTGTATTAAGCATGAGAAACCTTGTGTTTTGTTCTCCTTGTTTGTAACCTTTATATCTTTTAGCAGCAATATACAAACTTAACCTGCAATAGGATATTCATTTCCTAACTCATTTGAATTTGAGATTGCAGATGCTAGTCAGACTGTATTAAACGTCATTAGTGTCTGAGCAGATCGTTTTTAAAAAAAACAACTCTCGTCCTTGAAAAAACGAAAATCGGAAGATACCAATACCTTGTTAATACATATTCCGTATCAATTTAACACATAATGTATGATGGTATTGAATTATTCATTCTAGGTACAAACGTTGTTTATCATCTTAGTTAAGTTAGCCTTAGTGAATTTTTTATTTGTCTTATTATGTTTTCAATCATTACATGATTACTGTTAAGTCTATATTTTTGAATAAACTTTTGCGTAAATTATTATGTACAGATGCCGCCATTGTGTGTTTGTGCTATATACATTTTTGGAATTTTGTCTCTCTTTCTTGCCTATAATTGAACTAAAATTTCCATGTTATTGCTTAAATTGAGAACAATCGTAAAAACGATTCAACATTCAGATATTAAAATTCAGAATAAAAAAAATTAATTTGTCAAAAAGACAACACACCGTATACAGAGCAGAACACAGCCGAAGACCACCATTGGATAATCACGACATCGGGAGAAAGTCATGGAGCCGAAGGTGTTCTTCAGCTGACCCTTAACATAAATATGTACAGGTTAAATGAAAATCGACGTCACACTAAATTTAAAAGTATACCGATAAATAAATAAAAACATACGATATAGCATTTTCCACTTGTTTAAACTTCACACATTGTTTCACTTTCTTATCATTTTGTATCATTTTATTTGGACATCATTTACAATGTGTATGTTCTACATGTATGTATTAAATATCAAAACAGTACTGGACACTGCTGTTATTTTAAAAACCGAGCTTGTCCCACTGGAATGTCTTGATGTTCTGAAGATGACCCGAAGTGCTTGTATGATAGTTGGTTCTGCAACAACCTACCAGACTGCTATCAAAGAGCGGATGAACATCCGAACTATTGCTTATATCGTAAGTAGATATTCAACTAAACACATGTACACATACATATCTTAACTTGCGTATTTTAATTTACGCCATGCAATCATTTCTTATTTTTAATTCTCAATATCATAACATTCCTTGAATCGAACATAATAATTGCCTTTTATGTTCAGATAGAGGCAGATTTGTCATATATAGACTTCATTTATTCACTGTGTTTCTTTGGATTCAATTGAAACGATAACAGGTGAAATTTAACTAAACATGTTAATATTTGCTAAACATGTGTATAATATTTTTCAATGTTTTTCTTCCATTGTGTTTTGTTTAAAAAACAAACAATTGAAGTGTATGCATCTTGTATTTGAGGAATGAGGTATAAGTTTAAGGTTACTTCTTTTTTATAAATACATTGAAGATAGGTATTTTGTATACACTTTCAATCCATCTTGTTCTTTGGGAAGTCAAAAAATATGCTTACAGAATATAGATACAGAAGAAATGTTTGATTTTGACAGGATGGAGTGATTTCGTCCTTCTTTTGTTTTAAAGTTAGGTAGTTGTGCTAATGCTTGATTTATAAGCATGTTCTAAACAATTTTATATATCAGCTTTTTTTGTATCAGAATAATGTTTAACTTCGTGTGCAAAAGTGTATGTTTACTAGTGCAAGCGTGATATGATATTATATGAATAACACATAGCTGAGAGGGAGATAGAACAGATTGTTACCCTGTGAAAAAAGGCAGCAAAGCCGAGGCAAAAGTTAACACTCTGCTCTATCTGCTATACATATCGTTGCACGTAGTTCGGTTTATATCTATGTGAATATTTTGTCCGTTGTTTAGTTTTGGTTTAATCGTATATCTTTAAAAATTTTCAAACATTCATTTTTATTTCAAGTATTTTGTTCCGTTGTAGTAAACGTGTGTCAGGTATCATTTAAAAGTCAAGTATGGTTAAAAAAAAAGGAGACTTTTTTTTTTTATCTAAAAATGTTTATTTAGTATTACAATAACGTGATAGGACATTGCAAGAGATACTTGATAATTTATCTTTACAGGTCCAACAGGATCCACTAAGTTCCCATTGCTGACATAGCTTGCATTCACATTGGATTTATATAAAAGCCATCTCGCTACGACGACAGATAAACAACTATTGAAGTGTTTGAAAAGTAGTAAATGTTTTTATTGTATCTGTAGAAAGTGGGGATAGCAATTTGGTTTGCATGAATCTTGTTTGGATATGCTATCACCATATAATAAAATGATATGCTATACGTCTTTAAATTGTTCATTTTCTACCAGGTCTACTTATATCGTTAGCCTTGCCATTGGCGTTTGCAATCACAGCTAACAGGACTTCCGGCCCATACAAAATTAGTTAAAGTTCATCACAACGTTCAACAAGATGCAAACCAATCTACATAGAAAAAAAGTATTAATAAGGATAAAACGTTTGTGTCAGGAAATAACGCTATTCTCCTATGTCAAGATGTTTCTTTTCAGCAATAAATCGCAGTTTACAGTAACATGAATTTTGGTTTATGGAAAGTCATACCCAATATTGATTTAGTTGGATTTGATCTTACGATAAACATAATACAACAATGATAATGTGTAGTTGTATCAACAGGTCATTAATAACTGGTAATAAAGACAAAAAACCAAAAGCACAGCTTCAATCCATTAGTTCAAGAAAAGCAAACAATAAGGAACAAATTGAATTACCTGAACGATAAAACAAAATCCATGAGACACTACAAAAAAACGTTAATTAAGCAACATTGCCTCGACACCGTTTTTTTTAACTCGTGTTATTGGAAAAATATTAGTCCCATATGTAATTATACCAATAAATTGCTTGTTGCAAGTTGAAATGGAACGATTTAATAACCATCCTTATATATACACCTCGCCAAAAGTTAAGCAATATCTGATAATTTTCCAGAATCGTTTTTTTAATGAATTCATAACTTATAGAAGTATTGATACAATGAACTGAAAGTTTGGACTCTTTTCATGATTGAACTTTTGACTGTGTCCTTTTGGGCAAATGGTTATAAAATGGCAAAATAAAATACAAGATAAAGTTTCAACTTCAACTGAAGATTTTATAAAATTTGCTCTGCACTATACACACTATTCTTTTCAGAACTCGAGAGTGACAATTTGTGAATACATTAAAGTACAATATAGGTCAGTAGCGATTGTATCCTCCACACTTCCGGAAAAAATTCAGCCACACGTCGTCTCGTGCTTTAAACTAAGTGTCGTAATGTTCTAACAGACATTCTTTGCCATTCATCTATCAAGGCTGCTCGAAATTCCTATAAATTCTTACTAGCTGGATCCCTGTTGTTGAATTTTCGAGCAATATCATCTCAAACATGCTAAATGGAAACCATATCCGGTGGTATGGGTGGCCAAGGAATCGTGCCAATTGCTTCCTGACGTACATTATCGGATACAATGCGTTTTATGGGTGGTCTAACATTATCGTCCATCAATATCGATCTAGTTGTAAGATAGTTATTTTCAAAATATGGCACAACGATATCTCATATGATTTTATCGCGATATTTTTGACCCGTTATAGTCCACTCCAGACCATAACGGTCAAGTTTTCAGACGAATACAAAGCATCCTAAAACTGTGAAAACCCCACAACAAAACGCTGTAGTTACACGGACGTGATGTTTCTTGTATGTTGTACCCTGAGAACGCCATAGGCGCATGTGCCCATCAATATGATGTACGAGGAATCTGCACTCGTCAGACCAATGGACTTCACGCCATTGTCTCAAAGTTCAATTGCGGTGATAACGTGACCACTGATGTCGAGTCTGACAATGCCTACGAATCAGCAATTGTCTTTTGACTGGTCTACAGGGAAGTAAATTGGAACAATATCGTCTGCGGTTAACAGTTACATTTCATTGCACTAAACTTGGAAGAAAAAAACGTGTATATAGCTTTCAAAAACCCGGTTTTTAATGTACCTATGAATAAAATTCAGACCTGCATTTTTACCCGTCGATTAACAATAGATTAACAAACTATATGGAAACAATGCAGTATCAAATTTAATTGTACAACAAAAACTAGAAGCAAAACATTTAGGTGTTGCTTAACTTTTGGCGAGGTGTATGCATGATGTAGGTAAATTAAACGGTTTTATGACTGAGAATAAGGTAACATAGGAGTTTTAATTGGGGTTCCTAATGCTCAGTCTTTAGTTTTTATGTTGTGTCTTGTGTGCTATGATTTGTCTGTTTGTCTTTATTTTTTTAAACCATTGCGTTGTCAATTTGTTTTCGATGTGTGTTTTTGAATGTCCCTCTGGTATCTTTCTCTTCTCTTTTATTGACGAAACTGTGTAGTGTAATATACAACGTTTAATTTAGAACTATAGACAATTTTCGTTTCATCTATAATTATATAACATCATAAGCTGTAGAACATTTGCAACCGTGGTGTACCTGCACTCATGAAAACCATGACAACCATTACCTCATGCGTACACCTGCATACACATTAATTACTTTTTTAATCCTTTTGACAAACAGTAAACAACTATAAACTAAGAATTCACCATTTATTTTCAATTGGAATCGTACCCACAAACAAACACATATCTATTTACTGCGGGGTGTGTTTCTCGTGCTGTGTGGATGCAGTAGAATGCTTGTGTTGTATGTCCTTATATTTTTTTCAATATTGGGTTGTTTGCCTGTGATTGAGCTTTCACATGTTCATTTTATCTTTGTTCTTAATTGTAACTTGACTATTATGGTGTTTGGATGTGTATACTCATCCACGCCTGCTTTTTGTAGTATTGCCCCCTGCTATGTCTTTTTCTGGCCCTTTGTAGGTTGCTATTAGGTGTGAACCACGGCTCCGTGTTGAAGGCTGTACCGTGACCTATAATGGTTTACTTTTATAAGTTGTTACTTGGATGGAGAGTTGTCTCATAGACACTCATCATTTGCTCATATCTTCCTATATCTTTATATAGTTTTAAAAAAATACCATGTACACGATCATAACATTTTCACAGATTTTATCATAGAATGAGTAGTGAAATTAATGGTGATAAAGCATTTAACATCATTCCTAGGTTATTTACATGTCAAAATACCTTTAGCATATTAATAAAAATTGGTGAATTAGATTGATAAAACTGGTTAAATGGTCATCATAGGTGACATTTGAACGTTTATTGTTAATATAAAATTATACTTTGAGAGGCGGATAATGATTAAATGAAGGTAATTGCTTTATAAAAAACACAAGTGTTTCAAATCAAGATAATTGGACGTTTTTGAAATGTCAGTTATTATTTGCTAATATTTATTACGTCTCCTACTCACTTTCTGATTTACTTGAATATTCACTGCTCGAATGTTAGCTTATAATTTTATATGTAAGTATACATTTTATCATTTTTTAAGTCAAATAATTCTATGATTGTTATCCACTAGACTTAAAGAAAAACTTATTTCAGAATTTTATCTGAGTAAAACATTGACGGAAAAACAATTATTTACTGTCATAGTTTGTTGAAATGTTATTCTGAAGTCCACAAGGCTTAATCTAAAAAAAAAAAAAACATCGCAGAATAGTTAAGTTGGATGCTAAAAGATAAATAAGCTCGATACAATTTGACAAGTGTCAACTTTAAGCTGGATACAAATTAAAAGTGTTACATTCAAGCTCGATACACATTTAAAGTATCAACTACATTTTCTAACTATTGGCCAACAAACTGCAGATAGAGTGTAAATACAAGGCGGTCTTAGCAGTCCAGTTAAAAAAAAATGAAATGACATCATTTTTACTTCTTAGGAAATGGAAAAAAAGTTAACAGTAAGATATCAAATTACTTTCAGCTATAAAGATACATACTAATTAATTCAAAATTTAGTATATTCGACCATTGAACATATCTGTCCCATCGTAATTGAGATAAAGGATACAACATATACAGTAAGTCTATCTAATATATAGACTTACATATACGACATTATTCACAAAACACTTCTAAACCAAGAGTTCCTAGTAGTACAGTTGAATTCATACCTCTTTAAGTTGTATAGACGCCATAACGAGTTGCTAGACCGTTAAACAAATCAGTTCACAGATAATAACGGATACGTTTCTAATGTTGTAACTACAAGGTACAATCCCCTTTTGCAGAATGTTACTAATGGAATTAGATTTATTACCGGGTATGTACCAATAATAGCAACACGAAGAATGACATATGTGAAGCATGATTGTGTACCCTTTCGGGAGCACCAGATATCACTCATACCTTTTTTTGTAGTTCGTGTTGCTCATTCTTCAGTTTTATTTGTTGTGTGTTGTTTACTATTGTGTGTCGGTCTCCTTATTTATCCATGAAATTGTCCGTTTATGTTCGACAGAAGAGTTTGAGTGTCCTTCTGATGTCTTTCACCTCTCTTTATAACAGGCATGTTTCTACTTTTTATTTCTACTTTTTATTGATTCTTGTTTTTTTAAAAGAACAATAACCAAAAAAGTGATTCCATTATTTAAAACTTCGTTGTATAAACATATCTCTGTATGTATATTTGCATTTAAGCTTTATTTGTGGGCGTTCCTGATGAAGTTTAATATAGACAAAAGTTTCGTATATAATAAATTAAATCTATTGTTGGATTTCTAATTTTTTTTTTATCATAAGCTGAGTATGTTGCGCACATCAATTTATGATAGATGTTCACGTTCTATATTTTCTATAGACAAAATTGTTCTTCTGTTTGACTAAAGTTATATTCATTCGTAAATTTTACAGATGCCATTACGAGTTGATTGACCGTCATGAAATAACCACATATGATGTTTCACAGATAATATCGGATATGTTCATTACGTCGTAACTACAATCCCCTTTCCTTATTATGAATCAGACCTACAGAATTAGACTATTTAACCATTAGCAACACGACGGATGTCACATGTGGAGCAGAATCTGCTTACACTTTCGGAGCACATGAGATCATCCCTAGTTTTTGGTAGGGTTCGTATTGCTTAGTCTTCAGTTTTCTATGTTTAGTCATGTGTACTATTATTTGTCCGTTTGTCTTTTTTGTTCATTTTTAGCTATGGTGTCGTCAGTTTATTTTCGATCTATGAGTTTGACTGTCCCTATGGTATCTTTCTCCACTCTTTTATTCAATTTTATTTTGACGATTCATTATTCATTGTCCATATAAAAAGAAGATGTGGTTTGATTGCCAATGAGACTACACTCTACATAAGACAAAATGACACAGAAATTAACAACTGTCGGTCACTGTACAACCTTCAAAAATGAGAAAAGCCTATACCACATAGACATATTTAAAAGGCCCCGAAGTGACAATGTTAAACATGTTAAACAAGAAAACTAACGACCTTATTTATGTACAAAAGATGAACGAATTCCTTTTGTATTGTTGACGACCATACGGTGACATGTAAGGGTTAATTTCAGTGTCGTTAACATGAAACAATTGCGTTTAGTTTTGAAAGGTTAATATTTCATTTATTCGAATTGTTTTAGATTTAGTTTTAATTTGTAATGTTAACAAAGCGAATAATACGTTGCTATAGGTTTTTTTTATTATGTGACATTATAAACCTTTTTTTCACAGGGCAATGGAAACGTATCATTTCTTTTTTGCACTTTTTGTTACTGCAATAACAGGTAACTCATATCTTTACGAAGTTGCACTTAAATGGCAGTTTTCATATTATAAATATATCATATTAAAGTACAATCGTATTTGGTCGAAATAAGCTGACTGATTAACAACACGACTGAAAAAAGACTCATACATAACAGGATCAATATGAGCTATTTGTGCCAATTATCATTTTAATGCAAGTATTTTTCCATGCAAACATGCGATTTACTATTCCGTTATTCACTGACAAATCTATCTCCAATTAAAATGACGTAACTGACGTAGGTCAACACAACAAGGTAAGAAGTAGTCCGTAGAATGGAGTGACAAAGAAACACACATTTAAATCCATCTGTTGCCGAGCATGAGTGGCATATATAGTCAAAAGTATTCCCTTGCGTTATTGTTTTGGCAAATCATGTGTTGCTACTTAAACATGTATTTATTTCTGACACCTTTTTCAAGCAGAAATAATTCTGTATTAAGTCAATATAAATTCTTCACAAAGCGGCATTCTGTTAAACGCCTGTAATGATGACCATCTCTGAGACACACATTGGATAGTATTAAAAAGACATTCATTTGTATATTTTGTTTGAAGTAATTGGTTAATAAAGTTATGTATGGCTGCAAATTTAACATGTTTTACAATGTGATTATTTCAAGAATACGGTTGAAATCTATCATTTCACAAGAATCACGAAACATAATTTTTAGTTGTTGTGTTAAATATACAGTGTATGTCTTTTGTGTCATTATTCATCTAATCATAAATTATTAATTCAGTTAAACAATTTACTAGTCCGAACAAACACAAATATAAAGAGTCTATACATATATATGGATAAGACAATTGATTTCAGGACATTGGCATATATATTTGTACATATGTTTTATTCAAATTACAAGAATCTGTTCGTTTACGTAAGATAGCTAGGTTTTCTCAAAAGGACACTGTTTAGACATTCAAGGCACCTACAAAGCATAGCCGAAAACGTAACACTCATACTTTAATTCGTTGCGAGTAACAAATCAGTAAAAGCAGTATAGTTACAGCCCGTAACAGAGTAGTGATCGAATTCGCGTTTCTTTACCGTCAGAATAAGTTACGTTATCGACAAACTTATTTCAGAAGTGACACAATTTAATTTTCTTCATCGACAAAATATTTCATGTCCAACGTGTAAGTGTTCATTGTGTAAGTCGAAGTTTTTTTAACACAGTAAAACATTTTTTATAATCAACCTCTGTCATTGTCATTTTCATTTTAACGATAAAGGATCAAGTACGGGATCTCCGAAATTTCTATCATTTGTTACGAGGAAATCATTATTCAATCGAACATATGTCTTTGTTCATGACACATATTATGAAATACAAAGGAGTTGAAATGATCAAATACTTTCGAACTGACGGAAACAAAAATACATAATCTAGAATGTGTGTTCTGTCATAAACAATGGCTTCGTCGTGCGAATCGACGAGATCATGGTACATGTAACTGATCTTAGCTGTAGAAACAGTTGGTGCGACCTCGATAAAATCTTTATCCATTTAATATAAGCGATAAATATTCATGACTACAATGATAATGAATTTATTGGAGTCACATCCACTGTTTCTACTGTAAACATGAACTCGTCGGTTAGTGCAATGAAGACACTTTTAAAGATTGAGATTGTTGGTGTATTCTTTACACCTTCGAGGTATTAAAATTATTTCAGTGTTTATTTAAAGTTAAAGGAGTAGGTTCAGTAAGACCCCTTTTTGGCCCCAAAATATAGCAAAATTGTGAAAATGTAACCTTTTAGCTACTTATTGGAAACAAAGAATGCTTCTGCTACACAAATATGGGCTATTTTTTACAATACAGTGCACATATATCGGGTACAAACATCATTAAGACATGCTAAATTACTGAAATCTTCACAATTCTAGCATTTTAGTTAAATTTTAGACGGTTTCCGTCTTAAAAGAAAGTGGCCGCATTCGTGTTCATTCATAATATTGAAATGTAAGTTGTATTTTATGATAATACATAACATATATAAAGGTTAAGGATGAACACGGATGCGGCCACTTTCATTTTTGACAAAAACCATCTGAAAAGTGACGTTTTTTTGCATATTTGATAGATTTTTCATATTTTAGCTTGAATCAGAGCGTTTTTAATGACTAAATCAGTTGAAATCTTTCATATAAACTGATTGAATCAATTGAAATAGACACTTATTATATATATAATAAGTGTTTAAAAAGTGTCCACAATCTTTCGTTAGATGAACCTTAAATTTGAGGACAAAATCGGCCCTTTCCGGACCTACTCCTTTATTTTCAAATCTCTTCCGTTTAAAATTGTCGAAACTTCCGTTTAAGATTTCTGTGGTAAACTATCTATTCTATAGTTAGGACCATTTTATAATAAATACCCTTTTGTACAAAAATACCCTTTTTTTACAAAAATACCCTTTTTTACAAAAATACTTTCTTTATAGAAGTATAGATCTGCTGGTTATAGATTTTTTTTTTATAACTTTCATTTTTGTGACGACGCGCTATGAAATTCAGATTAATTTATAAATGAAGTTGTATATAAATTTTTGGTCATAAACACAAATCTTTTAAACAGTTCGACGGGTGCGTCAATGTTACAGTAGTCTGTTTGCTGAAAGTTACTAAGCTTGGCCCGATTCATCTGTCATTTATATCTGACAGAGAAGAAATATTCATAATTCACAGAAAGTTTTCATAAATATTGTTAGATACCACTAATCGTTCCAACAATCAAGACAACAGAGACAAACAGGGGAAAAATATGAAAATGAAAAGATATGACTTAAGTGTTAGCATGTTCAGGGAGACGGCACTCAATTTACAAAAAAATAATTGATGTTTTAAGGAACTGTAGAGGTCTCCACAGGTTTTCAACAAGGGTAAAATTCAAAACCTTGAATATGAAAGCCTCGAAATCCACGATACTTTTTCTGTACGGTAGTTATATCTACAAAATCCAATCATGTACACGACATATAATACATGTATATTCATACATGTATGTTTATTTATTGGGAATTCATTTTTGTTTCCAAACAGAATTATAAAGTTATGTATAAGTGCCTCCCTCCGTTCACTGCACAATTGTAAATTGTCTTCCTAAAGACCAGCAAAAATAAATGGCACAAGTTCACGTAGTCATAAAAAAAAGTCGTATAATTTACGTCATCGAACAAAAAAATCAGAAATACGGAATATTATATGTGAATGGTTATGAAATCCGTTTCCCTACATGTTTTAAAAGTCAAAGAAAAATGTTTTCCCTGATACAAACGTTTTAGGAACCAGCTTTGTGTAACCTATAGACAAATTCGACTGGGTATAAGGAAGTTAATATGTTTACTCTGATTTGAAATTATCTTTTAGAACTATTTTTAGTAATTGAGAACCTAAGTTGTTTATGGGTAATAGGTAAAATGTTGCATCATAGATGTAATACATCTATGGATGTAATACATCTATGGTTGCATGATCCCTCAAAATGACAGCAAGCGCAGTTTTCCGGACGATTTTCATTTGTACACTGCTAAGAACTGTCAGGTCCTGGCCATAGTATATTTTGGAGAATTTTTTTTTACTGATTTTTACTAAAAAAAAATATTCTCTGTGTGTGCCATTGCAAGAAATAGTTTTGCTCGTTATTTTGTTATATTAAAAAAAACTAGAACACACCCGCGAAATCGCGGACATTCAGAGCGTAATTTAAAGTATCAGTATGTAAAGTGTTGTTGGAAGAATTTTGTTAAATACAGAATGACTGGAGAATTTCAGCAAAAGTATCATAAGTCATAGGTTATTGGGGACAGGAAAATGTTTTTTTTTTCACCCTCCACCTTTATTTCCAAAGTTCCCAATTTTTTGTTTTCTATCAATTTCAATATGAACATACATTTAGTATGTTATGAACATTTATTTAAGTAAGGAGCCTGTAATTCAGTGGTTGTCGTTTGTTTATGTGTTACATATTTGTTTTTCGTTCATTTTTTGTACATAAATGAGGCCGCTAGTTTTCTCGTTTGCATTGTTTTACATTGTCATTTCGGGGCCTTTTGAAGCTGAGTATGCGGTATGGGCTTTGCTCTTTGTCGAAGGCCGTAGGTTAACCTATAATTGTTAATTTCTGTGTCATTTTGGTCTCTTGTGGAGAGTTGTCTCAACATGGCAATCATACCACATCTTCTTTTTTTTTGTAATCAATGAATTTTGTAAGAGATTTAATGACTGGAGAATTTCAGAAAAAGTATCAAAAGTTCACATGAATAATTTTAGCGCTTATCTGTATATTATGAACATTCATTACTATATAAATAAATCGTATTTACTTTCAATTCTAAGTTTACTAATCGATCCATGGTGATCATTGATATAGTATACAGACCCTCTCTATTTAATAAACTCTGTGACTGCCGTGGATAGT
The DNA here is from genome assembly GCA_019925275.1 of Mytilus edulis. NCBI lineage: Eukaryota > Metazoa > Mollusca > Bivalvia > Mytilida > Mytilidae > Mytilus > Mytilus edulis. Next base: position 25,569,132 of record CM034352.1, read on the forward strand.
AAACTTGAAAATGATAGCAGATAAAATTCTGAAAATACACTTTATTCGTAGTATATGTATGTTCAAAGTATACAGAAAAACGCAAACCGGAAGTCTAATCTGACTTAAAATTTCGTACAATGACGGGACAATACCCGGATGCCTTTTTTCTCGTTTTTCTCCTAAAATAACTCAATCTGAATAATCATATGAATGGATGACAAATGCGACTATGCACTGTACCTATAGGACACAGAGGCGTGTTGATTAATTTATTGTGGAAAGAAGAGAAGCGACACCAAAAATGAGGTCTTCTCGTTTAATAGTATAGATTCTCAACAAAACTTTCCCGTTTAAACTGTACTAAAAAAAAGTTTGGTATGTGAAACGGACGAAGACATATTATAACAGAAGTGCAAATACCAGTCCTCCCTTTTGTGTATACATATGAGAAAACATTTCAAAGTTATTGATTGAATTCAAATCCATCACACATACGGTACACATTGTAGTCCGAAAAAATAAAGGACTTCATTCCTATCAAACACCTTTTTAATTGTTTACCAGTATATTTCTTTTAGTTTTGGGTGAAATTATAAAGGAAATAATACTATCAAGACGTCCTTCCATAAATCTTTTTTTTCTGTTCTGACTTTGAAGAAATGACTACTTTTCGCCCAATCGAAATGGTGCATGGACATATTTTGTTTCATATTATTAGAATTATTTTCAATATTATCGGTATTAAACTTGATTATCGACACATGAAAGTTTGTCAGCATTGTCAATCTTTTTAACGTTAAAGTACCAATAGTTCGGTCACTACTCAATTAGGTTTGTCGATAACGTAGCTAATTTTGACGGTAAAGAAACATCAATTCGATCACTTCTCTGTTACGGGCTGTATATTCCACAATCGAAGATGGACTAGATTTTAGTACATAAACAGATGGAACACAAATCGAATGAATATAAGAATCAGATCGAACTCCTTTATATACTCGACGTCAGATCCCAAATCGAAATCAACATCTGACAACACATTCTCAAATCGACGTCTTACATTTTTGATCCTCTAATAGACGACTAATATGACGCCAATATGTAAAAAACGACGTCCGACCGATTGTGCTTTATCTAATTGATGTATATGATCAGTTAATCATAAACTATTTGTACGTTTACTTGAATGTTGGTATGTTTGCTTTTCATGGCAACCCAATTTTCAAACAGTTAAGGACTTTCTATAATTTTGTTGCCATCCTGACATTGGCAAAAGATGTTACGATATCTATTGGCAAAGGTCAATTTCTATCTGACGTCACATCAATTTTTAATATGATTTCTATTAATAGCATATGTATCGTTTTGTCTTTATGTCAAGCTGTTCAGAGAAACTTATTGTCTGTATGCAATACCAATCGTAATGACTTAGTAGACGTATTAGAAGGAACACACAACACAGAAAGCTACATCTCTTCCAAAAGCATCAACTAAATCAGAATAAAGGAATAATATCGATAAATGACACCAAGACAACCACCGACCTGTTAAACACATACTCACATTAATCTGAGTATTGATAGAAACTAATTCAATTATTTTTTCGTTATCGACTGTCATTGCGGAAAATCCATAAAACGGACGGCGTTAAAGTATTTCAAAAAGTAAACAACGATGGGGAAAAAGACGTGCAATAGTAGGACATATACTAAGCCGTCGATTTGGAATCTTAATTTATTGTGGCGTCTGATTCTGATGTCAATTTGAGTAATACACGTCGATAAGGGACCGGTGGTGATTCGAAGTTAATATATTTACTTTATAAACATTGGTCACTTGAAATTTGTAACATACAATATAATTGCATATTGGTTTTAGAAAGTGTTGTTATACATAACGATATGTTGTCATTTGATAATTGTGATATCTTAACAGGTGGGTTGACGGACATCATTCCTCCAGGGGAGTGTAGAGAATGTTTAGACGGTTCTGGCTGTGCTGATATCTTGGAATTCTGTGATGGTTATAATACTTGAGATAATGGAGAGGATGAAAACGAGGATATATGTAGAGGTAACAAGGTTTACTGTTTAACTGTTACAGGAATCTGTAATTTGTTTATACCATAATTGTTCCATTTTGTCTCCTAGTTTTATGGGTCTTCGTGCTATTTAGAATTATATGTCACATCACCATTTTCATGGGAAAAGAATGCATGTAAGAGTTCATAACAGTGCAACAAATACAAAATTCATATTTTGTATCAAAGCTGGGCTTTTAATCTCTCTTTCTTAAAAACTATTTTACTGAATGGTTAAATTATATTAAGATATTGATCGAATCAGGGATTTTAACAAAATTATCTATAATTCTGATGAAGAAAAAAAAACACACGAAAGGCCTTTATTGTTCATTGAAATTACTTCTTCAAGCATCCGATATTTTACTAGAAGGTAGCGTAACATTTAATCATGGATATAAGAAGATGTGGTATGAGTGTCAATGCGAAAACTCTTCACCCAAGTCGCAATAACTAAATCAAAACCCCATTACAAGTCAAAGTACGGTCATCAATACATACTCATTGGATTAATGTCAAACTTTACTAGATGTTATCTGAATATCCCCGGTCAATCGGTTTAAAAACAATGTTCTGTACCTAAGATTTCTGTTTTATAATAAATATTCAAAACGTATTTATTTATTTATTTTGATATTTGTTGGTTTTATTTAGAATTGGAATGTAGAAAAGGTTTTATGAAATGCAAAGACGGGATACATTGTTTTCCTGAATATACTTTATGTGACAACATACTCTACTGTAAAGATGGTTCAGATGATGATCAGGAAATGTGCAAAAGTAGGTGCATTTGTGAGGATTAGCTAGTTAATTTATACTTATGCGATACATTAGCGGTTTTGTTATAATTTTGAGTGAAATAAGGAAGATAATTAGCTACTTCCGGTGAAGTCAATGTCACTTCAGGTATCAAATGATAGCTTTTTTCACACTGATTCCAAAAATATATAGTTTCTATATACTTTTGCCTGTAAAACAGGAGATTATTGGCAACTTCCGGTTTATCGAAAGTCACATCTTGTATTAAGTATTAAGTAAATGTATCTTAATAACAAAAATATATGGATTCCGGTTTTCTCAAGGTCACTTCCGGTTGTAATTTTCCAAGGTCATATGTCATCTAACCTTTTCTTAAAGGTCATATGGCTTGATATAAAATGAACCAAGTTGAAGTTGTATTTAAATAACCTTATAATCAGACATTTCAGGGGCATTAACTCCTATAAAATGTCATTAGTGGTATCAGACCTAATGTAACATATCATTATTACCTTAAAGCAATCATTTTTGCACTTGTTCTTTTATACATATCTTTTAAAGTGTTGAAGAAAATGCAAAAACATGGAAAAGTCAAAATTTAGAACTTGACCTTGACCTCATTTTCTAAGCTAGGACCTAGGGATCTCAAATAAAAACATTCCAGGGCTATACAGTTAAAGGTTTATTAGTTAATAACACATACCAACAAATTCATTTCCTAAAGGTAGATAACTCCTATAAAATATCATCAATCGCTTGGATCCAAATTAACAAAAAATAAATGTTTTGTTACAAAGGAGATGCACACAGATGATAAACAGTGAATAGAGAGATAACTCTTACAAAGGAAATGGTTCGGCTTAGCAGGATAAAATTTAAAAGCGCATAAACTATACGATACAAATGAGAAATATCTAAGGGACATATTGCGAAACAAACATTAATTACCAGAACAAAATTTAGCGAAAAAAAAAATAGAAATAATTAAAAACCAATTGTTCAGAGAACAATTGAAGGTCTTTCCACATCAAAGGAATTTTGAAAAGAAGCTAGTTACTTTATACTTATTCGATAAATAAGTAGTTTCGATATACTTTTGGATGAAACATGTGAAATAAGGGAAATGGATTTGCTACTTATTGGGAAGTAAATTTCTTCCAGTCTCATATGATAGCTTCTTGCACACTGATTCCAAAAAAATAATTAAATTTTGAATATGACTTTGACCTTTGACCTTAATCTAATTTTCATTTTTTGGGGCCAAGGATCTTAAATCAAAAGATCTTCAGTCTCTATCACTTTTGGTTTAGAAGATAGAAATTTATATCACTTATATTAAATGCATAAGGGGAAATAACTCTCATATGGAGTGTTCATATCTCTTCGGTCAAAATAGAACAAATCATGCAAAGGATATAACAAGCAATTTTATAACATAAATTTGTCGCTTTCTTTTACGGTTACGCAGTAGATGTGGGCACAAGAAAAATAGTCTTCAGGAAGATATTTCCTACAAAGAAAATTATTTGGTAAAGCAGGGTAAATTGCAAACTTAAGGCGCATAAACTGTTCGATATCATATCCCAAATATCTAAGCGACATATTGCGAAACAAATATTTATCGCAAGAACAAAATTAGACAGAAGAAAAAAAATAAAATCAATTGAAAGTCATTCCACATCATAGAAATTTTGAAAAGAATCAAGTTCCTTCATAATGATTCGATAAATAAATAATTTCCATATACTTTTCAGTTAAATTAGGGAGATAATTTTCTTCTTCCGGTGAAGTAAATGTCACTTCCAGTATCATATGAAAGCTTCTTTCAAACTGATTCACACTGATTCCAAAAATATATAGTTTTTATATACTTTTGCCTGTAAATAAGAAGATAATAACTTCCGGTGTATCAAAAGTCACTTTTAGTCTACAGTGATAAGTTAATGTATTTAAATTACAATATATATGGATTCTGAGTACTTTTTGTCAAAAAAAAAGTGCAAAAATGGCTTTTTCCGGTTTTCTCAAGGTCACTTCTGGTTTTCTAAAGGTCACTTCCGGTTGTCATTTTTAAGGCCATATGCTACCTTACCATTTGTAAAACGATCATATGGCTTTATAATGAACCAAGTTGAAGTTAGATTGTATCAGACCAAATGTAACATATCCTCAATACAATAAACCAAACAATTTGCACTTGTTTTTTCATACATATCTTTCAAAGTGTCAGAGGATATGCAAAAACAAGCAAAAGTCGCCATTTAGAACTTGACCTTGACCTCATTTTCTAAGTAAGAACCTAGGGACCTGAAATAAAAAGATTCCGGGGTTATAAGGTTAATGGTTTATGAGTTTAAAAAACATACCGACAAATGTTTTTGGTAAAGGTAGATGACTCCTATAATTTCATCGAATTGGTTCAAACCAAATAGTCAAATATTTCTGAGGATGTAAAGAACAATTTGTAAAAAGATTTTTGTTGATATCCTTTTTTGTTGCGAAGGAGATGCACACATTTGATAAACGGTGAATAGGGAGATAAATCTTGCAAAGAAAATTGTTCGTTTTAGCAGAGTGAAATTTCAAAGCGCATTAACTGTACGATACTATATAAGAAAGATCTATGCGACATATTGCAAAACAAAAATTTCAAAAAATGGCGGAAAAATAAATAATAAATAAAATTAAAAAAATAATCAGAAGAAATACAATAGGTCTTTCCACAGAAAAGTGGAAAGCCTAATTAAGGTCTTTCCACCAAAAACCATGTACAGATGGGTGCGGTCCTAACCTGGACAAAAGTTAACTTAGAGTTAACTTGTTGACTGCTTTTTAAGTTAACTTGAGAATTTTCAAGCAGACCAGCAAGTTAACTTCGTCTACGGTGGACCAGACCTACGGTCCGCTTTTTTATGACTGCTGCAGACCTATCGACGGGTCTGTTCCAGACCAGACCTGTGGACAAGTCTGCTTTTGACCAGTCCTGAGGACAGGTCTGCCCAAGACCAGACCTGTGGACAGGTCTGCTCCTGACTAGACCTGTGGACAGGTCTGCTTCTGACCATACCTGTGGACAGGTCTGCTTCTGACCAGACCTGTGGACAAGTCTGCTATTGACCAGACCTGGGGACATGTCTGCTTATGAAATGTTATCGTTTTTGCGACTTTTCATATCAGACTTGAGCTTTATTAAAATATGTATAAACAACATTCGCATTGTTCTTCACAAGAAGGCCTCTGATAGCAAATTTCTTTACTCGCTATACTCTACTAGACATTATTAATAACAACATAATTCTTTCTCTTTTTTATTTTTATATATTCTTATATACATTAGTCAATTACATAGAGCTATCATATTTTTTTAATTAGAAGCGGATAGAAATTAGGGTTATCCAACGCATCGGAACAACATTCGTATATCATGGGATATCAACATCTTTGTCGACGTTACTTCGTTCCCCGTTTTTTTACCTGTCCCTTCATAATTTTTACTTTACGCATTTATACATGCATAGATATTTCATTGTTATTCTACTTATTTGGATTGGATTTACTATTCTTTTTCCGCAGAATATTCTAACGAAAATTATACAGTTGTACAGTGTCCGGATATGTACGATGTGGTAATACTACCAACAATCTCGTCAAATTCTTCAGATTTGTCGAGAGATTTGTGCACATGAATGAAATAGTTGTCACTTGACGTTTAACTACAAACAAAATCAATCAACCGACATAATAGATTAACAGTATACTATTACCAGAAGAGAACCTCAAATACATTTTTTATCAAAAATCACAAATGAATTCAGACATGTCAGTGTTGGTACATGTACTTGGATGATGCGGCCTAATAGTTTCGTTTTACACATCCTAGTGACTGTTCAATATTATGAATACAGAGATGAAACGCTGACATTCTCAATGTATGCGGAAAAAAAATTGCATTAATTGTTTTCCTTATTGCTTACATTTACCGTCCTACTAACATGTTCACAGGAGTGCCAGGAGAATACATAATTAGGCGCCATCCCAACAGCGGTCATTTATTTTATACATTGAATCCAGACATAAAAAAAATGGCTGATTTACTATGCGGATATATATAAATTTTTAAATTAAAGTGCACATATGCAGGTCAGTTTTTGGTCGATGCAGTAAAATAATTTTGTTGTATAAGTCAGCATGAGGTATCAAATCTACTGAAATGTTTTTACGTATCAATATTTTGAATAAAAGGAGGACATGCTGACATCCAAAATTAATGCGAACAAAAATTTGTTGTTATTATATTGCAATATTACTGTCCATTGTCAGATTGTATTATACATTGAATCCTCGCATAAAAAATATGGCTTATTTACTATGCGGGTATACATGGTATATAGATTTACAAATTAAAGTGCACATATGGTCAGTTTTGGTCAATGCGGTCAAATCATTTTGTTGTACAAGTCAGCATGAGGTATCAAAACTACTGAAATTTTGTTACGTATCAATATTTTGAATAAAAGGAGGACATGCTCGCACCCTAAATTTATGCCAACAAAAATTTGTTGTTCATGTTGTTATTGTATTGCAATATAGCTGTCCATTGTATTATACATTGAATCCTGACATAACAAAATATGGCTGATTTACTATGCTGGCATATAGATTTACAAATTAGAGTGCACATATGGTCAGTTTTGGTCTTGGTCTTGGTCAATGCGGTCAAATTATTTCATTGTACAAGTCAGCATGAGGTATCAAAACTATTGAAATTTTGCTTAATATGAAAGTAGTGAAATTAGGTTTAAAATGTCATTTCAATTGTCAGATGATAGCTTATTGTACGCTGATTCCAAAAATATATGTATTCTATACAATATTTTTTAAATAAGCGAGATAATTTGTTACTTGCGGTTTGAAAAATGTTACTTCCGATAATGTTGTATATTTACTTGACACTTATTCCAAAAATATCTGGTTCTATATACTTTAATTTTAATAAAGTACAAAAAATAGCTTCTTCCGGTTTACACAAGGTCACTTCCGGTTTTTTTTCTTCAAGGTTAAATGGTTTGATACCTATTGTCAAAGAGTCTCATAGCTTTATCATGTATATAATCATATGAGATAAAATCAAAGGTCAAAGTCTAGAACGTCAAATTAAGCTATGACCTTGAGATCAATTTCAAGGTCATAAACCAAGGACCTCAAATCAAAAGACCATAGGTCCTAATTATATTTGGTGAATGAGTTATTTCACCATACGTATATTTTTAAATACATGAGAGAAGAAAACTCCCTTTTACGTTCAACATACCCTTGCAATCAAAATTAACTTGTTATGACATTTCGCAACTAGCAATTTAGTAAAAGGAAATTGTCGATATACTTTACGGTTTTTAGAAATAAGTGAAAATAAGCAAAATTCAAAATTTAGAATATGACCTTGACCTAATTTTATTTTTTGGACCATGGACCTCAAATCAAAAGATCCTAGGTCTCTATCATTTATGGTTGACAAGATAGAAATGCATATCACTTATATTAAATGCATAAGGGGAAATAACTCTCATATAGAGCGTGCATGTTGATTCGGTCAAAATAGGACAAATCATGCGAAGGTTAAACGAGCGATTTTATAAAATAAATTTGTCGTAATGTTTTACGGTTACGAAGGAGAAGTGGCTACAAGGAAAACAGAGTTTGGGAGATAACTCCTACAAACAAAAGTATTCGGTTACGCAGGGTAAATTTAAAAGGCGCATAAACTGTTCGATATCATATACCAAATATCTAAGCGACATATTGCGAAAAAAATATTGATCGCAAGAACTAAATGAGGCGGAAGAAAAAAAAATAATTAGAAGAAAAACAATATGTCTTTCTACAGAAAAGAGGAAAGACCTAATAATCAGAAAAATACAATAGGTCTATCCACAGAAAAGTGGAAAGACCTAATAATAATCAATAGAAAACCAATAGGTCTTTCCACAGAAAAGTGGAAAGACCTAAACTTAATCAGAACAAATACAATAGGTCTCCACAGAAAAGTGGAAAGACCTAATAATAATCAGAACAAATACAATAGGTTTTTCCACAGAAAAGTAGAAAGACCTAATAAGTCAGAAGAAAAGTAATACGTCTTCCACAGAAAAGTGAAAAGACCTAATTATATTAGTTTGAAAATTAGATTTGTGAACGCATTTAATTTTACTGTAATTATTAATCGCCTAATACTTCTTTCAATTCCACAGATCGAACGTGTCCGACTGATACAACAAAGTGTAGTGATGGTATTGCATGTTTTTCACCAAAAGATCGCTGTGATGGTTACGAATTGTGCAAAACTGGTGATGATGAAGATTACAGTAATGTGCAAAGGTTGGTTCTTAATTCCAAAATGTAAATATTAATTGTGGATGGTGTCTTTAAGTTTCTGACAAGCGCAGGTTCATAAAAAATGTCGTTTTAAACATTCATACTTATTATACACAAGTATAAATATAAATATAAATACAACTATTTACATGGTCAAACACATGAGTCTAATAACTTACATTCTCTATTCTTCTCAAATGTCGGCTTTCTCAAACTGTTACATCATTTCGACTATCCACTCCAAACCTTTCATACCAATCAAAGTAGTAACTCAACATGCAGACATCTTATACGCTCAGGTATTTCACGTCAAACCTTGTATGGAAATATTTTTTACAAAGCACAAAAATGTCAGTATTCACCTCAAAAGCTTACAAAACCTTTGGACAGACTTATAAAGAAGGGATATAGTTACGATACTGTTGTCAGGTCATTAAAGATTGCTTTTTTTGGCTTTAATATTGATTCACTTATAGGGTCTTTGCATCGGAACTAAACACATTTATTTTTAACAGTTGTTGGCATGACACGGGTTATGTTCTTCTCATATATTTTATGATAGTATGATACTAAACCCCTAACGGTATGGATTGTGCCTGGTATTCATATGATAAAGACATAATCTTTCAATCAGTTTAATTGAGGTCTGGAGCAGGCATGTCAGTTAACTGCTAGTAGTCTGTTACTATTTATGTATTATTGTCATTTTATTTCTTTTATTTTGTTTCATCTTCTGACATCGGACTCGGACTTCTCTTGAACTGAATTTTAATGTGCGTATTGTTATGCGTTTACTTTTCTACATTGGTTAGAGGTATAGGGGGAGGGTTGAGATCTCACAAACATGTTTAACCCCGCCGCATTTTTGCGCCTGTCCCAAGTCAGGAGCCTCTGGCCTTTGTTAGTCTTGTATTATTTCAATTTTAGTTTCTTGTGTACAATTTGGAAATTAGTATGGCGTGCATTATCACTGGACTAGTATATATTTGTTTAGGGGCCAGCTGAAGGACGCCTCCGGGTGGGGGAATTTCTCGCTACATTGAAGACCTGTTGGTGACCCTCTGCTGTTGTTTTTTTTTTTTGTTGGTCGGGTTGTTGTCTCTTTGACACATTCCCCATTTCCATTCTCAATTTTATGAACAGTAATTGTATGAGAATCAAACATGATTTGGCGAACAAAAATCAACAGAATGAGTGTTGCGTTTTTAAAGTCAGTCAGTTATATAAAAATATGCAAAATTGTGTAACCATAAATTTATATTAAAACAATGTTAAAGATGTGTCTGCATAAAGTTACAGTGTAAATAAAATTATAGTACTTGGATGTCTTATGAAACAGAACAATACGGTTATTGTTTATATAATCCAAATTTATGTCTGATAAAATACGTTCTAACAATTACTAGATTAACGACATTAGTTTTGTTAAATTTGTGTTTAGCATATGTTTGCCCTAAGGGAAAAGGAAATGTGCTGATGACCAACAATGTATCTCTAAGCAAAGATTTTGTGATGGATATCAACATTGTAACGACAAGTCAGATGAAGATCCAGGCTTCTGTCGAGGTACTTTGATGATTAACTACTTAATCTTTTTCCCGAACACGGATTTGTTTTTGTATCATGAAGAAAATATGCTGCTTATTTTAAATACACATGATATCTACCAAATTAATTATGATATTTAAAAAAGTTTTTTGCAAGTGTATTGATGAAAAAAGACATTACTCAAAACACACAATTGTCAAGGTCCGCGTTTTTATATCAGTTATGGTAAAACTGATGAAACTTGTACAAAATGTCTATGATGTGTATATAGATACGTTAGTTAGACCAAACTCAGTTAAACAATGCAAAAAGACAATTTACTTTTTTTCAAATAAATTTTATTTAAATCCTATTTAGTGAATTGTAGCGGCGCAAAATTATCATATGATTGAAATAACAATGTTCCCGTGCCTTAATAGGATATTTTGAAAACATTCATATATCTAGATTATAGCTGCGGTTATTACGGACACAAGTGTGCTGACGGATTACAATGTATCGGTGAATACTTTGTATGTGATGGACGTGAAGATTGTAAAGACAAATCAGATGAAATACTAGACGTTTGTAGAGGTAAGTTTTTAAAAGCGGTTATCTTTATGTGTTGCAAAATAATGTGTGCTATTTAACCCGTTTAACGTAAATATAATATACATGTACAAATGTTAATGCAGTAACACGTAGCCTGTGTGAAAAAAATAGTTTCTTGCTTATTGGCTTCATTTCCTTTGTATACAGATTGATGCTGATTTTATCGTTTGTTTTCCTCATTTTTAGCCATGACATTATTTGTTTTCGACTTTGGTATCTTTTCCATTTGCATGTGCACTTTACTCATTAATGTTGTAACCTGCACATATAAATATTACATCATATATCATAACACCCTACACTTTTCTTCTTTCTGATAAACAAATTGCAAGATTCAAAAGTAGCCAGACTATAACATGCTAACGACCATTTTCCATCCTATTACATCGTTAATTTTTTTTTTTAAAGTCTGCTACGACCTTTGCTCTTGGACAGAAGAAGGAAAAGATAAACCATACTTATAAGTGTAAACGAGGAAATTGTACCCTATTGATAGGCTGTATAATTCACCAATCATCAAAAGACTAATTGTCTTTTTAATTTTTTTAAGAATACAACATATGTTTACATACTGTATATAAACGAAACATTAATTTTCATACCTTTTGAAATATTTCTAGACATTATAGGGGCAATAGTTGTCAAATTCAGTCACCGATTTGAATACAATTCTCATATATGATTTATTAAGACTGCCGACGGTCATATAACCCAATATAAACATAAACATAGATATAATAGATAGAAACCTCTTGTATTAAGATTTTTTTTGGTGAGGATAATTTCATATTATAGGTTAAAATATATAATAATCATCGTTTTTACCTGTGTAAGAATGAGATTTGTATAGATCGAATCTATCATTCATATTGTTTACCTTTGTTTCAATTTCAATGTTGATTTTATTTTCCTTTAAATAGATTAACACGCCTAATTTATGCATAACTCGTTTTTTTTCTTTAGGGCTTAATGAAAGGTCACCACATGCATATGAATTTGATTAAGTCGAATTATTTTTTTGCATGTGAATATTTCATTAGCATATTATGACAAAATTGGACCAAACTCGCTGCTTAAAGGAAATTATAGTTTCTAGAGTTAACTTCAGTTTTTGATTGAAGAAAGAAAATACAAAGGTAAAAGTATTCTATTCTATCTCATCTTGCTGGAATGGCCAATTGAAGCTGTTCTCATCACTTGGCATCCGTCGTCGTATTTAGCCTTTTACATTTTGAGTTTCTCCTAGAAAACCACTGAATGGAATGAAACCAAACATGTCATGCATGTTACTTATGAGGTGTTGACCAAGTTTTGTTACATTTAAACCAATCATTCACCCGAGATAGCCGCCAGCGGGGAGCTTCTATTAACTAGGGATCCTATGGACACTACATACAATTCACTACCTTTAGAGAAGCACTGAATGCAATGAAGCCAGACATTGTATGCGTGTTCCATTTGAAGTGCTGACAAAGTCTTGTTATTTTGAAGCCAATCATATATCCAAGATGGTCGCCATCTTAAGAATCGTTGAATAAATATAGGACCCTATTGACAATACGTACAAATGTCTTCGCTAAGAGAACCACTGAAAAGAATGAAAACAAACATGAAATGAATTATCCGTATGCGATGCTGTCTAAGTGTTGTTATTTGTAGCAAATATATCAACCAAGATGGCTGCCAACGGGGGCCTCAGCTTAAGAAAGAACACTATTGGAAAAACAGTCCTTGGATGGTGTAAACTTACCACTAACACCATACACCATTACACCATACACCATACACCATTATACTATACACCTTGTACCTTTACACCATACACCTTGTACCATTACACCATACATGTTACACCTTTGCACAATACACCTTACACATTACACCATACACCATTCCCTATTCTATCTACACGATCCGAAATTACCCTTTATGCAATTAAATTTCAAAAGTTAAGATTATTATTATTGTTTATGTTTACAATCCGAAAAATTAAAATAAAAAGATCTTCGTTTTCAACGAATGAAATGTCGTACACCATTCATTCACACCATTCCCGATCGCACGTTACACAATGACACCATTCCTCATACACCTTTACTCATTCCCCTTACACCATACACCATAGCACCATACACCTTACACCATTGCACCATATGCCATACACCATTACACCATACACGTTTTTTGGGACGTTTACACCATCCAAGGGCTGTATATATAAATGTCTTCTTCTAGACAACAGCTTAAAGGATTGAAATCATACATGGTATGGATTTTTCTTTTAATGTGCTGAAAAAATGTATGACAGAAGAGGGAGTAAGTTAAACATAAAACAATATCGGAAATACATGGAAATTTTCCCATAGAACCACTGAATATAATGATACACACATGGCATGAATGTTTATAATGAGGTGCCGTGCAAATGTTGTTGCATTATCACCGAACCATTATGCAATATGGCCGCCGGCAGGGGACTTAGTTAAACATAAAACCCTATGGTAAATACATGCACATGCTTCTTTCAATTGAACATTGAAAGTAATGAAACCAAACGTGACACACATGTTTCTCATGAGTTGATGATGCATATATTAATACATATATCTTTACAGATTGAGATGTACTGTGAACTGCAAAACAAGAGTTCAAGGAAAATAGATCTTAACATACATTGTATGTTAACATGAGCACTATTGTCAATTGACATCTTGTTAATGTCCATATAAAGTCATTTTCTACAATTTCAATATATGTATTGGTATTTTTTGTAAACTTTACAAAGATCCACTACTTTTGATTAAATTACAGGGTCAAATATTAAACCTAATTTCCCAATCTTTATTACGGTGTCTGTTTTGATTTTAATTTAATTTTTTTTACAAGATTTCCAAAACCAAAGTAGAATCAGGTGAGCAACACAGGATATAAAGAGCCTCTAGTTAAATATCACAAAGTTCCGTTCCTCTAGTAAATCACGGCTATTTGACTATCAAACTTTACTCGAAATGACATGTAATAAAATAAAGTTAAGCCAATCTATTGTTTAATTATTACGGTAGCAGGAAATACGTTAAAAGATACTGGAACCTATTGAATCTGCTGTCATTTACACTAATATTCTGATGAATTCACCTCTAGTTATAGAAAATGAACAGTTGTAACCTCCAATGAAAGCATAATGTGTGTGACTAAGCTAATCTACATACCCATGTTATCATCATTTAAATTACACAAAAAGAAAAACAAATTACAAATGTTCCTGGTTTTCACACTATCAAATAATAATGAAGATAAATGGTATTAAAATAAACATAATGTTTCTCGTCTTTTTCATCAAAAGATATTAAAAATCTACTAGTTATTTATGTACAGAAGCTTTTTAAAACTAGACATGTTATGCCATTGCTTTAGTTATTATGATTATATGCGTACAATAGACGACTTGATAAAAAACAATCACATTCTACTTTTACATTATCTAACATGTACCACATTATTTTTGGTAGCATGGGAATGTGACAGCGACCAAGTTAAATGTGATGATGGCATACAATGCATTTATAAATTGAGTATATGTGACAAACACACAGATTGCCATGACACTTCTGATGAGAATGAAGAAATGTGTAAAGGTAAAGAGATATTGTGAACCATATTTCTGTTTTTTTTTTAAATTTAGAATTTGAATGGTAATCTGTATGGTGTTTTTTGAGAAAAAAAATCATTCCACGATTGGCATGTTGACACTTCATTTTCATGCTTACATTATAATAGAGTATGTGGAGAATCATTAATTCCCCAAACATAATTTATAATTAACATGAATAGAAAGAGGTTTTTGTTATCAATCTGCGAATTCGCAACCCAACGACATAAATAACCTTCTGAAGATATATGGTTATTTTAGCCATATATGTTTTGTGATTGTCATAATGCGCGTGGTTTTACTTGCCATTAAACCAGGTTCAACCCGCTATGTTGTCTTAAAATTTCCTTTATGAGTTTGAATGTCCCTCTGGTATTTTTCGCCCCTCTTTTGTACCAAGTCAGAACTATGGCAATTGTTATCAAATAGTTCGTTTCTTCATGTTATATGTATTTTGGTGCTTGTTTTTGTTGCACTTCGGTGTTTTTTTTATTATGAAGAAGTTCTCAAGCTGCTTATTTCTGTAGTCATTGAATGTTTAAATGTCAATGTGAGATTGTCGTCTATTTAATCGACGTTCCCTACCAATCATTGCAGTTCATTAATCTAAGAACGTCATAAAATAGCATAATAACAGTTGATGAGTAACATAGCACAATGTATACATCTAACGTCAATAACTGTAGATATACCCTATGTAACTATTTTTTACACTGACATTGACTTAGTTTATCCCGAATAAAATTTGATTGATTGATTTTTGGTGTTTTAACGCCCTTTTAAGCACCGCATTTAGGCTATTTCGTGCGGCCCGTTTTTATTGGTGAAGGACAACCGAGTGCCCGGAGAAAACTACGACCTTCGAAAGCAAAACTGGCAATACTAGTCAATTAAGATTGAAGTCGAGTGCACCTGCACGAGCGGGGTTCGAACTCAAAACCTCAGTGTTGACTGGCTAGTGATTACAGTACTAACTACTTAGACCACTCGACCACCGAGGCCCCTCCCGAATAAGAAGTAATTTTGTTAAATATGATCAATGATTTCAAATGAGTATTTACGGCACCGAATGGACTCTTTGTTTTGTACAAAATTCAATTTCTGTATAACAAATCATTTTTTGTTTAAACAAAATAGGTGCTACAGTACTTGTTTTGTGAGAATTTTCAATTTTGTGATGACAAAATGCATTTGTGTAGCAAAATACATTTTGTCATGCAAAATTCATTTTTGTAGACAAAATTCATATTTGTCATGACAAAAGTCAATTTTGTCTAAAAGGTATGCAAATATAAACATATTTGCATACAAAATTGACTTTTGTTACCTGATATGGAAATTAAATCACAAAAGTCAATTGTGTGAGGTAAGATTCAATTTTGTGAGACAAAATTGACTTTTGTAAAACAAAATTAACTTTTGTGAGACAAAATTAACTTTTGTGAGACAAAATTGACTTTTGTAAAACAAAATTAACTTTTGTGAGACAAAATTAACTTTTGTGAGACAAAATTAACTTTTGTGAGACAAAATTGACTTTTGTGAGACAAAATTGACTTTTGTGAGACAAAATTCAATTTTGTCATTTTTGTTGAGACAAAATTCAATTTTGTCATTTTTGTTGAGACAAAATTCAATTTTGTTAATTTTGTTGAGACAAAAGTCAATTTTGTCAATTTTGTTGAGACAAAAGTCAATTTTGTTAATTTTGTTGAGACAAAAGTAAATTTTGTCAATTTTGTTGAGACAAAAGTCAATTTTGTCAATTTTGTTGAAACAAAAGTCAATTTTGTGACGACAAAATTCATTTTTGTGACGACAAAATTGACTTTCGTGAGACAGAATTGACTTTCGTGAGACAAAAATCAATTTTGTCAATTTTGTTGAGACAAAATTCAATTATGTTAATTTTGTTGAGACAAAAGTCAATTTTGTCAATTTTGTTGAGACAAAAGTCAATTTTGTTAATTTTGTTGAGACAAAATTCAATTTTGTTAATTTTGTTGAGACAAAAGTCAATTTTGTCAATTTTGTTGAGACAAAAGTCAATTTTGTCAATTTTGTTGAGACAAAGTTCAATTTTGTCAATTTTGTTGAGAGAAAATTCAATTTTGTCAATTTTGTTGAGACGAAAGTCAATTTTGTCTCACATTGGTCAATTTTGTCTCACAAAAGTCAATTTTATCAATTTTGTTGATCACATTGGTCAATTTTGTCTCACAAAAGTCAATTTTGTCAATTTTGTCTCACAAAAGTCAATTTTGTGTAACAAAAGTCGATTTTGTATGCAAATTAGTTCACAGAAACCAAACTTAACTAATTTGAATACAAAATTGACTTTTGTCGCTCAATTTTCAAATTAGGTAACAAAAGTCAAGTCTGTGTAACAAAAAAGAATTTTGTCATGACAAATGTGACTTTTGTCCGCTGATAGATAATTTTGTATGACAAAATTTTAAATTTGTAGTATGATACAAATTTTGTTAAACTGAACTAATTTTTGTTGAACAAAAGTCACTTTTGTCCGTACAAAATTGAATTTTGAGTACAAAACCACAAGAGTCCCATTCGGCGCCCCGTAGTATTTGCCAACATTGAACTATTTATGTGTAACAGGATTGAGACAAAGTGTTCACGTTTGTATGATAGATATTACTCCATGTATGTAATGTTATTGAGAGGGGAACTAAGAAGGTCAGGTGAATTATCAGGCTATATTGATAAGTTGTTTTATTGTGATAAATGTCTACGTCAATTACAGCTAGAGAGTGCGAACCTGGTGAGACAAAGTGTGCAGACAATTATCAGTGTATAGACATAGATAATATTTGTGATGGAAATACGGACTCTGTTTCATTTGTAATTATTAACCATATACTAGTACTGCTGGGTCGATTTTTTGTATCTTCATTTGGACGCGGTTCGGTAGTTAGATATTCCGTATTATTGTATCATTATATTAACAGTTACTGTATTTTTTTTGCATTCTCGTGTTTCATTTATGTTTTTGAGTTTTATGCCATTTTTTTTTATTGTTAACAGTGACTTAGTTAATAACACTATGATGACATCTTACCTGAAGTGTTATGTTTTTAGTATTGTTCACAGATAGTTGTCAATACGATTAAATTTTTTATACAAGTAAGAGTAGAAGCAATTTTCTACATGAACAAATGTCTGTATCAGGTCAGCAATATAGCAATTTAAAATTCGTTTTACGTATATTTGGTTTGTATTTGACTTTAATAAGAACTTTCCGATCTAAATTTTTTGATGTTCGGTAGTTTTGTTACTTTCGTTTAATCAAATGTAAAAGATGAGTCACTTCTATCATGTTTTGTTTTCGTCGACACGTATGATCAAACTTGTTTAAATCAAACACCTTGACATCCATACTATTTAATCTACATTAATATGTTTTAGTTAAAAATATTTAGTGAATATTTTCGAATAGTTCTGCATGTCTTTAAACTAAAGAGAAAAATCTACTGCAATACACAATTCTATATTCTAAACTGATTCTGATAAAACATGTTGGATTTTTTTTAAGCAAGAGTATGTCCCTACGGTTCTAGAAAGTGTAGTGATGACTATTCTTGTGTTTATGAAGGACGGTGGTGTGATGCAGTATATGATTGTTCATCGGGAGAAGACGAAGATCCTGATAAGTGCTTAAGTAAATATGTATCTGACTTATATTGATAATTAGGTGTTGCGTTTGTAAACAGTACTATAAAAGCTGAATTACTAAGCATTAACTCTTTCGCGGGAAAGAATTTATATATATACATAAATACAGTACAGCATATTAAAACTTATAAAATATCTAGGTGACAACTTCTATTTAATTAGTTTGGCATAGCGTCACGTACTGTCTGAATGTACAATGGTTATCATTTTTATTTCATATCAAGCTAAAACGCTTACACTTGATACACAACGATCAGCTTTATCCGCATATTAGACGTAGGTTTTGGTAGTGGTAAATAAACTCATTATAGATACCAGGACTAAATTTAGTATATACGCCAGACGCCCGTTTCGTCTACAAAAGACTCACCAGTGACGCTCGAATCCAAAAAATGTAAAAAGGCCAAATAAAGTACGAAGTTGAAGAGCATTGAGGACCAAAATTCCTAAAAGTTTTGCCAAATCCAGCTTAGGTAATCTATGCCTGAGGTAGAAAAGCCTTAGTATTTCAAAAATTCTAAATTTTGTAAACAGTTAATTTATAAATATAACCATATCAATGATAATTCATGTCAGCACAAAAAGTGCTGACTACTGGGCTTGTGATATCCTTGGGGAAATAAATCTCCACCAGCAGTGGCATCAAGAAATGTGTTATATAATCCAAATTTATGTTTGATATAATACGTTCTAACAATTACTAGCTTAACGACATTAGTTTTGTTAAATTTGTGTTTAGCATATGTTTGCCCTGAGGGGAAAGGGAAATGTGATGATGACCAACTATGTGTCTTTAAAGAAAGATTGTGTAATGGACATCACGATTGTAACGATAAGTCAGATGAAGATCCAGGCTTCTGTCGAGGTACTTTGATGATTAACTACTTAATCTTTTTCCGGAACACGGATTTGTTTTTGTATCATGAAAAAAACCCAGGTCTTTTTGCAAGTGTATTGATAAAAAAAGACATTACTCAAAAACACAATTGTCAAGGTCCGCGTTTTTATATCAGTTATGGTAATACTGATGAAACTTGATACAAAATGTCTATGATGTGTATATAGATGCGTTAGTTAGAACAAACTCATTTAAACAATGCAAAAAGACAATTTACTTTTCAAATAAATTTTATTTGAATCCTATTTAGTGGTTTTTAGCGGCGCAAAATTAGCATATGATTAAAATAACAACTGTTCCCGTGCCTTAATAAGACAATTTTGCAAACATTCATTTATCTAGATTATAGCTGCGGTGATTATTTGTTTTCGACTTTTGTATCTTTTCCATTTGCATGTGTACTTAACTCATTAATGTTGTAACCTGCACTATTAGTTAAATAGTGTACTAGTGACCTAATACGGTATATATGGGGTCAGTAAATTCCATAGAGGGTGAGAGCGAATCTAGAATCCCCATATGGAATTTACTGACCCCATATATACCGTATTACGTCAATAGCATACTATGTAACGAATGTATCTTACCGACTATCTTAACTTGTGAAATTAAGACTAGTGATTCTCAAAACGAGCAAGTCTTCAATACTGTTAGTGGTAAGAAAATACTTCCATTGATCCTACAAAAAACAGATGCCAACAATAACGACATGTAAGGTTTAAATGTGTTTTATGAATTTGTTTCAATCTTAATCATCAATTTCTTCGTCTGTTGGAACTTTTAAGATTTTTTCTCAGTACCGTTTTGTTTTTTATAAAGGGACATAACACCATTACTAACCGTGTATGAAATAAGTCCCGGCCCCTTCTTACCTAATAAGGAATATAAAGGGACGGAACTCCACTACTTACCGTGTATGAGATAAGCCCCGCCTCCCTACTAACCTAATATCAAATATACACGGTTTGCACGCGGACGCTTTTAACCAATCATATTCCTGGAAATGTATAGGAGGTAAGATAAATATAAATATTACATCATATATCATAACACTCTACACTTTTCTTCTTTCTGATAAACAAATTGCAACATTCAAAAGTAGCCAGACTATAACATGCTAACGACCATTTCCCATCCTATTACATCGTTAAAAGAATTTTAAAAAGTCGGCTACGACCTTTGCTCTTGGACAGAAGAAGGAAAAGATAAACCATACTTATAAGCGTAAGCCTATTGATAGGCTGTATAATTCACCAATCATCAAAAGTCTAATTGCTTTTGTTGAGAACACAACATATGTTAACATACTGTATATAAACGAAACATTAATTTTCATACCTTTTGAAATATTTCTAGACATTATAGGGCAATAGACTGTCGACGGTTATATAACCCAATAAAATCATAAAAATAGATATAAATAGATAGAAACCTCTTGTATTAAGATTATTTTTTGGTGAGGATAATTTCATATTATAGGTTAAAATATATAATAATCATCGTTTTTACCTGTGTAAGAATGAGATTTGTATAGATCGAATCTATCATTCAGATTGTTTACCTTTGTTTCAATTTCAATGTTGATTTTATTTTCCTTTAAATAGATTAACACGCCTAATTTATGCATAACTCGTCTTTTCCTAAAGGGCTTAATTAAAGGTCACCACATGCATGTGAATTTGATTAAGTCGAATTATTCTTTTGCATGTGAATATTTCATCAACATATTATGACAAATTGGACCAAACTCGCTGCTTAAAGGAATTTATAATTTCTAGAGTCCACTTCAATTTTTGCAATCGGGCACTTAGCGAACTCCATAATATTATGGAATTCCGTAATTTTTGATAAAATTATGTTATTTCCCTTTGACTTATGAGCTTAATTAGAGATGGAAGATAATTATATTTTCAAACATGATTCGAAAAAAAGGGAGACAAATGGAATTCTTTATCTCGTTGTTGACGGCTTATTCAATAGACAAATAATATGACAAAATGAAATCGTCACCCGTGGGATGATTTTAAAATTAAATATTGATTTAAGCCGTCATTTATATTGGTGTCAAAAATTTCGTTCATAGCAAAGTTTGTTTTATGTGTTTTTTAAATGGATCTAAAATATTATTATTTACTAATATATATTTTTTTAAATTATTGTGAAGTTTAAGGGTTGATTTAACATACCTAAATAGAATACAAAAATAAGTAAGCAATTAACGTGAGGGTTTAATTTCATAAATGCTTTTTTGAGCTTCTTTGTTAAATAATTGTTGCTATTTTTATCTGGTCCGAGACCACAATTGTCGTCCCTTGATTTTCGTTGTTCACAAATATAGTCCCTAGTGTTGACAGTGGGTTACTTGCCATTAATTTTTATACCCCTTCCAAATTTATTTCTCCATGTTTAATGCCTCAAATTGCAAGTAGGGGGTGAAATTACACTGTAAACAAATTTGGGTCCAGAATTTTAAAGGAAAGTAGTGATTTGGTCCAGCTGAAAAAGGTTGAAAATTAGCACTTCGGAAGCTGTCAAAAGATTTCAAGACGCCCTAAACATAAAATTTTCCATATTTTGAGTTAGAGCCGATGAAGTTTTCTATAATTTTGATATAATTTGTCCCAAAAGTAGTACAACACACTGTAAAAGTTTCTTTGAGAAAGCGCAGGTGGGATTTTTTTTTATTTTCATTTATGTTCTAAAAGAAATGCACTACGAAATAATTGTGTTCTCGGACCATCTGATTGAGGTTGTGACAGGTGATGACTGCTGTACCCGTATTTTGATAATTTTTTGTGTTTTGTTCGCGCATCGTTGTCAATATAATGGACTGTTATGCGACTGTCATACATCTGAGAGGTTTAGCGCTATAAAACCAGGTTTTCACCATTGTCTGCATAAAAAAAAATATCTGTACTAAGTTAGGAATATGACAGTTGTTGTCCATTCGTTTGATATGTTAAATCTTTTGATTTTGCCATTTGATTAAGGGATTTCTGTTTTGATACAAATATTTTTCGGAGTTCAGTATTTTTGAATTTCTCATAATTAAAAATTAAAATCACAAAATTTTTGTGATTTAAATTTTTATTTTAAGAAATTCAATTCTAATAGTGGTATACATTTTACTGCAACAGATGCAAATATCAACAGTTAATTAAGGCCAAAATATTTATAAAAAATCTAAAGCTTACAACAAATATTGGAGAGTATTATCTTAAAAGTTTGAAAAATGATATTAGTATATAATCAAATAATACAGAAAAAAATCTAGTTATTTGGGTAATATCATAAAAGAAAGTTAATGGAAATCGAGTCTTCCAAAAAACTTCTTTGTTCAATACGATACAATATAAAATTTAGAAATCTATTTCAATACACGAAGCTCAGTGGAGTGAGTGACAGTTCTCATCGTTTTATGCTTGGAATGAGCAAATGAGACATCAATTAAGACCCTTCTTAAAATGTATATATCATAAACATTTTCAAAAAAACTTTGCATATATTGTTCCCAATAAAAATAAAACCTTAATATTACTAATTCGAACTGATTGTTTTCATAACATTCAATCTTATAATATTATGGAGAGAAATTGATAGACCTTGATTTAACCAATAAACAATTAAGTGCTGACCTGAAGTTTTTGTTTTTGGAAAACTATTTTAATCGCCATTTTTATTAATGGATAAAACTTAAATTACGAAAAAATAAACAAATGCAACACATCGAATTGTTTACCAGGTGTGTGCTATGCACGCGATAAAATGTGTAGAAGTAATTATGTTAGTATGTCAACACTCAATCATGTAGACACAGAGGTTAAATCAGTACGTTGATCCCTCGCATTGCATTTGCCACTTTAATAGACCTTATCAGATGACATCATGTACATTATTTTTATAGATAAATCAATAACCAGATGTCTTACCTTTCTAAAATGACAGCCGAAAAAACAAGCATTAACTAAAAAAATAAAATTTTTCAAAATATTCAATTTTATAAAAATTTATAAAGGAGGGTCAAATTATTGTCAATATCCAGTTCATTTTTTATTCGGTTTATGATATTAAAATTGCTTTTTGGTATTTGTCACTTCTGTTTTTCAGTTTTGCGCTGTCATCACTCAATATTTGTTAATATAAATCAATCTAGCGAATCAAACGTAAAACAAGAATTGCATAGTTAAGAGTTTTATATAAATAATGAGATATAGTATCATTCCTAAAAGACTCTTGTTCCCACCTTAGATAAAATGAACAATAAGTTAGAAATTGCACAAATAAATACACGCATAAATTTTTGAATTAACAGTAATGTCAGCTACTCAATTGCAAGAGTACTATCGCCTGGCCTTAAAGTGGATCATATAAAATTGAGAATGGAAATGGGGAATGTGCCAAAGAGACAACAACCCGACCATAGAAAAAAACAACAGCAGAAGGTCACCAACAGGTCTTCAATGTAGCGAGAAATTCCCGCACCCGGAGGCGTCCTTCAACTGGCTCCTAAACAAAAATATACTAGTTCAGTGATAATGAACGCCATACTTATTTCCAAATTGTACACAAGAAACTAAAATTAAAATAATACAAGACTAACAAAGGCCAGAGGCTCCTGACTTGGGACAGGCGCAAAAATGCGGCAGGGTTAAACATGTTTGTGAGATCTCAACCCTCCCCCTATACCTCTAGCCAATGTAGAAAAGTAAACGCATAACAATACGCACATTAAAATTCAGTTCAAGAGAAGTCCGAGTCTGATCGTGCTCTACCTTCAATGATGATTCTAAATTATAAATATAACCAAAAGTTGTTAATCTATAGATAGTGAAGACTAATGAAAGTTAACCCACTGTAAAAATATTTCTTTGAAATTTTTTAAAACTTCCTCAGAAAAATGCTCGAGCCATTTGACTTTCATAGCTCAAAATTAACGTTTTTACACAATGTTTGAATACAGTAGTTAAAGATTATTCGCTTCTCAAAGTGTAAGACGCAATAAAAATCGTATGCTTGCACCATCTTACCGAAATACTGATTTAATTAACATTTCGACATTTGTTCGTCTATTTTTATCAAAACCGGTTTTAAACAAATCACAAGTACTGTTAAGATCGACTTAATACCTATTTCCCGATATGGTCAGGTAAATTTGCTAAGTCATAGGTATATATTTTTCTTCAGATAGAGCTGTCTTATACCTTTGCTAAAGAGATGACTTTAATATCCTTTTTGCAAACAAAATAATAAAAAGTCGTGGAAAATTGCCCAAATTTATATAGATTGTTCAAAGAAAACGTGCTTTCTTGCTACAAATACAAAATTGAATTTCCCTATCATTCCAGTATAAATATTTTTCTAAAAGAAGTTGAAAAACATCATTCTAAAGTATACAAATATTGTTTTCTTTTTGTTTTCTTTTTTAAACATAATGCAATAAATCGTTTTTTTTTGTGTCTTGGGCAAAGAACTAGACCGATAGTTTACTGCAATACAGTATTGATAGCTTGCGATATAAAGATGATTGTTTTGCCGCTTGTGCTTCAAAATGAAGAAGTTATTGGAACCATTTAGTCATTTATCAAAAGTGTATCTTGAAAAAGAGAGGCGAAAAAAACTGACAAAGCTATGGCTAAAATAAGACAAACAGACAAACAGAAAAACAATAGGACACAACACACAAAATAGAGAACGAAAGACTGTGCAACACGAACCCCATATGATGTGCATGTTTCTTTTTTTAATTTCAAATCTAATCCTTTATTATAAAATTATTTATCAAAGTACGCCAAGTAAATTTTTCAGACCAATCGCATTTGACAACCACACCTTGAATGATCTCAATACACTGGTCTGTCTATTAATGTTCATACAATACCTCGAAATAAACGTTGTATTTCACATACCTGCCACACAAATTGTCTAAACAAGATTTACAAATTTTGAAATATGTTGTGTAATGCTCTCCCTGGTCTGATGGGACTTGTATTGCAGTATGTAATGAACAACATGTACGACATCAAGGTAAATATTTAGTCAGACCGAAGATTTAGTAGGTTAATACATATTTATAACAGTTTCTGTTTTTCATTGTAGATTATAAATGTCTTCCCGGATTTGTAAAATGCAAAGACGGACTGCAGTGTATTGAGTCTGTTTTCATGTGTACAGTGTTTTATTCTGGTTCACAGTGTAATGATGGTTCCGATAAAGATGATGACTATTGTTCAGGTATAACTTTGTGATCTTACATGACTCACAATTCAAATGCAATGCTATAGGTCATCATGGACCGGACTTTTGATGTTTAAGGAAATGTATGTTAAATGAGGGAGTTGATTATTAACATTGAGTTTATTTCATATCTTAGCTTTGTTCTGATAAACATGTTAAGACAATCAATAAACGGATACGATTTGTTAACACAAAGAAGCCAGCTCGCCAAAATTAAAGTTAAAAATTGTCAGATTATGCTAATGCTAGGTACTTTTTACCTAACGCCGTTGTCAGTTCTGGTAAAATATTCTTTGTAAGGCTATTGAAATGTGTATCTACTATATTGTATCAACCATCATTGCATATCTACGTAGACTCTCAGGATTTGTCTACATGCAAATTTGTATTTTAGTCCGATATCAGACCCCTATTCAGTCGTTTAGTAGACAGTTACTTCGTTTTATATTTCGATTTAAACATTCAATCAAACTTAACGACCAACTCATTTAAATTTTAAACATTGTGACTGATGTGGTATGATTGCCAATGAGACAGCTATTAACAAAAGACCAAATAACACGGAAATTAACAACTATAGGTCACCGTACGGACTTCAAAATGAACAAACCCATACCGCATAGTCAGGCCCCGAAATAATAAATGTAAAATAATTAAAAGAGAAAACTTACGGCCTAATGTATGTACACAAAATAAACGAAAAACAAATAATCAACACAGCAACAAACGATATACACAGAATTACAGACTCTTGACTTGGGACAGGCACATACACACAGAATCTGGCGGGGTTAAACATGTAAGAGGATCCCCGAATCTGGGACCTTAAAGAACGAACTAAATAAAGTACAGTTCTAAGCGAATAACAACAAATAAAAAAATCATATATCTGAGACTAAAGTGTCAATCACTACACATCCCAATTAGCAAATGAATTTAGTGTAAATACGTCATAAACAGTCAGAGAAAAACATGACATTGTGCAATGCCAAGATACAGAATGAATGTGCATATGTATATCAATATTAATACCAATAAAAACAATATTCAGAGATCTAATTACAGTGTTGAACTAGTAACCTTTAAGAATAATTATATTATAAAGTTAACAAGGATTGTTTCAAAATTTATGGGCACAGTATACAACATCTCCTAAAAGTTAAGATGTGATATCCCGTTTCAAAAACAGTTTTCTATATAGGTACAACCAAATTTCAAAACCAAATCTGTATATCTATGGAAGAATTTAGTAAAGGTTTAAAGTAATTAGTGGTAATGAAATCCCTGATCTAATATTTTATCAGTTATATAATAGATAGATTACGTTCATTTAAATCCAAAACGTCACAAAAGACACGTGCATAGAGAACGAGTTGTGATATATAAACACCGTAAGATGGTGCCAAAGGAACATCATTATCCAAAAGAGGAAAATTTACAATAGGGAACGACAAATAGGCCCTTTTGTCGCTTTTAGGGTGGAGTTTCCCGTGTAAAAACTGAAATATCTAGATCTAGATCTAGGACAGTTATTACTGTTTACATTTGATCAACTTAAACTAAGTTCCTATTTCTAATTAGTGGTGTAATTCAATCATAAATGTATCAGACTTGGGGTCAATTACATTGGAATGTAATTAATTAAATTAACACATTACATTGCAAAAATGATCAATTACACTAATTACACATTACACAGTTTTTAAAATGTAATTGATTAAATTTCAATTACTTTACTAAAGTAATTAATTAAATTACACATTACATTTCATCATGGTTTTTTTTAACAATATTATACATGTATATATAATGCGTGTGTAAAATATTCGTGTAAGCATAGTTTAAGCGTTGCATTTGATAATCATTAGTTATTTTAATGTTTTGTCATTTAGTCTGAATCTCTCTGGTCTGAACTCTTTGACAGCAATTCTAAATAGTCTTTTGACAGGAGCTCATGTGGCAGATATTGCTTGATCAGAAGATCATATTACAAGAAAGAAAAATATAGGCTCGAGATACCTGAAGAGGATAAGTCTAGGTCTCATGACCATAACCAAAACACCTCCTTAAATATTTGAAACACAGACTAAATCTAGATTTCTATTCTAAAAATACACACACACAATAATTATTCTGCAAACATGCAGATCCAAGATGCAAAGTTCTTAAAAAATATGAAAACAAATGCTGAAAACATATATTCCTTTAACAAGGAACAGTTATGATACACATTGTACATAGAAAATATACTTAATTGCGAAGGATTTTGATAACATATACTGGATTGGTCCTGGACCCGATTGATTTTAAAATATTAAAAATTGTGCTTGTCACAATATAGAAAATAACTTTTAGTACAAACAATGTATATAATGTCTAAATATCAGCAATATTTTGCTAATTAGATAAAATACATGTGATAGTGGCATTGCCCCTGGACATTTTAATCTGATTAATTGCTGTTTTGTTTTTACAGCTGTTAATTTTTATTTCTATAATCCTTTTGTGTATACTAATTTGACAAAATGATTGTGTGAAGTGATTTTAAATTCTAAATGAACTGTCTAAGAAAGATTTTTTCACAGTGACACATTTTTTGTTTTTGTTTAACAAGGTGATTAATTACTTATCAATCTATTTAGTTAAAAGATCTTTCTTAAAAACTGAAAAACTAAAAAAATGATACCTCACATTTTTATAAATTATAAGACTATTAAAAAAAAATTCTGTAGGTCAAATAAATAATATAAAAACTTCAGAATAAATTACAGACTTCATATATTAAAAAAGTATGTGATATCAATATTTGAAAAATAAATATAATTTTTCAAATTTATATTATTAAACACAAATCCTTATCTTTACCACCATAAATGTACATGTAATTGAAATGTAATTCAAAAGTAATTGAGCATTACATGCTGTTTTCAATGTAATTAATTAAATAACCATTACATGTAATTAAAAAAATGCTCAATTACACATTACATTCAATTACATGGAAAATTGTAATGCATTACACTTATTTACCATTACATTTTCAATTACCCCATCCCTGAAATGTATGTAGATGTATCGAGTCATGATTCCCGTCGGAGATCCTCTTTTGTCATACCTTATCATTTCATTTTATTATTCGAAAATTTGATTTTGATGGCAGATTTTTGATAGTTTTTTTTCAATATTATATTCACAATTATTTGAGATGCGAGATACACCGACCACTGTTTAACTATGAAGCTACATTCCTACCTATTGTTGTCGTTTGATCATGTAAATAACTTATGTCTATGAGGTGTAGAACGTTTGTCAGATAAATTTAAAATAAATATTTCTATTCATATCAAGCTTCACCGGATTGAAGTATGTACATGTATCTGTATCAAAAAGATTAACCGCATACCACATACATAAAATCTTATAAATACCCTTAAAACTTAAAGAAAAAGCTCATATGATGAAGATATAATCTTTTAATCAGTTTAATTGAAGTCTCTTGATCCTTGTCTGGGTGTGGTTATAGTCTTATATACTCTTACACCGTTCTAAAGAGCTTTCCGATTTCAATAATTTTGACCTCGGCATCACTGAAGAGACATTAATTGTCGAAATTCGTATCTGGTGCATGAAAATTGGTAACGTAAATATTATTTTGTTGTTACTACTATTATTTTTTGACTTGCATAAACCTGTTTTTTGTTCCAAACTAATAATCAGTCAAACAGTAAATTTATTTTGTTTTATATTGTAGCTTACGAATGTCCTAGGTATATGGTGAAGTGTCCTAATGGTAATGTATGTGTACCTAAGGATACGATTTGTTCTGGGGAACAGATGTGTAATGGCGAGTCAGAAGATGAACAAGAGTTTTGTAAAAGTAATTAGTTAATTATTTCTTGTTATTAAGATAAGCGTTTGTTATCGTTACAGTTAGCTATGTAGTACTTTACATTTTACAGATCAGAGGTTTGCTAATTAAAAGGCATTTACTAATGCTTCTTGTCTCACTGAAAATAACATAAGTCACAATTCTAATTGAAAACCAAATGAGAAAGGACATAGGTTATACGTTCATGACATAAAATCAGTATGTGCACAGCAAAACAAAAACAAAAAACAAAAAACAAAAAAGCAAAAATCACAACAACAAAAAAAAAAGAAACACACGTACCTTCTACTACTTATTTCACATCCACTTCACTGTATATGTAATGATATTGTCGAGGCTATCAAATACAGAAAAAAAAAATATTCTGAAGGGTATCCATGTTCGTGTATAGAAGAACTCTTGCATTTTACATGTTTTAATGGAAATATTATTTTACGATTGAGCAAAATTTGCATACATCCTTATATAAATTTGTAATTCGTTAAATATTTACATTTGCCCCCGACGAATGAAAGTGAAGTACGATAAAGGATGCGCATGCTCATGATAAACTGCAATTTTTATTATTGGTATGCCTTACACAAGACGTTTTTTTCCATTTTAAATCATTATTCAGAATGAACAACACATCACTTGTCCTTTTTTCTGTGTTAATTAAGAAACTTATAAGTCGTGATTCTGAATAGGCGAGCCTTTCGTCTAGCGTCTACAATTGTACAAGTTGTGTTTTGTTTACAATTTCTGTATCGATACAATTATTGATGAAAGTTTCGTCCCCGAATGTTTTTCCCTCACATATTAAGTGAAGTTGATGTGAAATAAGTATAAGGTATGAATAGATCACGTGTGTGTTCCTATGAAACTTAAACTACATTAATTGAACCGAATAGTATTCTTCGGATGTTTATAAAACGATCTATTATTTCCAACTGCCAAATTACCTAACGTATAGTTTCACTTTACTAACATATATATTGCGTTACAAGATGTAGTCTACAAAGAAGTTATTATGTGTAAAATATTTCTTTCGTAAGATTTTGCTAATTATATTTTGTTAAAAAAAACCTATTTATAATAGGTCAGCTAGTTTAGGTCAAATATGTCAATATATTTATCTCATCAGAGTAACATCAAGCGAAATCTCTAAACACTAAAATTGCAAGATGTTATTTAAGGAGAGGCAAAATATACCAAAATAATATTCAAACTAATAAGTCAATGTCAACCTGACCAATGGCAAATAAAACAAAACAATCAAAAGACAAACAGGAGAAAACTAAAGAGTGACCAGTTATGCTATTGAAAATATGTGTACTGAAGCAAAATAATATATGTTTCGAAAGTTTTTATGTATTTTTGACGAGGAATTCTATTTATTAACAAAATTTAGCTATTCCGTTCTGTATTTTTTAAACGTTAGCTGGACTACCTATTACAATGTGTTTGCACTTGTTGGCGCCAAATAATACGCCTCCTTCATTGTTAATATTTTAAATGAAATTACTAAGCTTGATCAAGCTAGATTTGGTACACTTAATTTTTGGATGTTATTCTCTAATGCTTTTTCATTTCTTTACTGCATTTGTAATCCAATCATATTGTTTCGTCTGAGTTTTGTTAAAACACAACGCGTGTTTTGGCTTCTTAAACAATAACTATTGAATTTTGAATGACCATCTTCACACATATGTTCCTGAAGGTTAGTTATGAGCTTTTCTCATTACTAAACGTCCATCGTCGATTTCATTTGTTCGTCTTCGTCTATCCTTGTCTTTCGTCATCTGTTATATATTACATTGAACAGCTGATACGGGAATTCCAAAATTCTGATTCAAGCTGTGGTCTCCATTTATGGCCATGCCAAATATGGCAATGAGCTACAAGCTGCAACACCCACGCACCCACACAAATATTCGATTGAATTAAACAAGATTATTGAAAATATACAAATTTTATAATCTCCATTAATGAAAAATGTTCAACTTATGTTTAAGAGGGAAAGAAGGGTAACATACAAAAGAAGATAGAAAGAAGCAGTAAACTATAAATAATATCAGCAAGACAAGAACATTTATGATGAATTTTGAAAAGTATTCAATGTTAAAAGTGTCAGTTGTTAAAGGTGAAAATATACCCTGGTTATCGACACAGATTTGTTGTGGCCTTTCGTTAAAATATTTATTTGGGTAAATTACTATGTTGTGTTTCCCTTAGGGTAGAACTATTAAAACAAAAGATATTTTTAATGTATCTCGCATCTTAATGACAAAACGTTGAAATGCTCGAAAAACTTTAGATACTATAGTTAAACAACGATAACGGTCTATATATTTTGCAAAAGTATTGTTTTATTCTCTACGGTCGTTGTTTTTTTTCTTTTTCTTGAGTCATGGACTATTTCTATGTCATCAAGGGGGGACGAAAGATATCAAAGGGACAGTCAAATAGACAAATCGAAAATAAAGTGACAACGCCATGGCTCAAAATGAAAAAGAGACAAACAATAGTACACATGACACAACATAGAAAACTAAAGAATAAACAGCACGAACCCCACCAAAAACTAGGGGTGATCTCAGATGCTCCGGAAGGATAAGCAGATCCTGCTCCACATGTGGCACCCGTTGTAATGCTTATGTGATAAAAAATTCTGTAAATAGTCTTATTCGTAGGTCACATTCATGAAAGGGAAGGCCATTGTAGTTACGACGTAAGGAACATATCCGACATCATTTGTGAAACGGTTATTCCATAAAGGTCAAAGGGTCTAAAGAACAATTATTTGTCTAGACGTTTTCTTGGACACCTAATATATAACCGGTTTTTGAGTGGGTTGATTATACTTTATAGTTTTCGATGTTTCTTTTGTAGACTGTTGTTTGTTGTTTGTCTTTTTTTTCAATTCCATTTCGTTTTTAATGTGTCTACGACTCATGAGTTGAATATCCCATTAGTATGTTCCACCCAATTTCCTCAGTTTCATCTTTTGAATAATGTGTTTTTCTTTTCATTTTTGCATACCTGATACCAATATCTAAATGATGAAACAGAAAACTGATACCTTACTTTTTATTTACTGTTCATTGTCAAATTATTGATAGGAACGTATGGTAATATATGTTCTTCAATTACAGCATATAACTGTGGTTTCATAATGTCCAAATGTGATAATGGTTACCAATGTGTGCACGATTACAATAAATGTGATGGCTTCGCAGATTGTTCAGATGGTTCAGACGAGAATACAGAAATCTGTATAGAAAGTATGTTCAATTGCATAAAATGAATGAATAATTGATATCAGATCAGTTTCACAATTTAGAGATGAAAGGTTTAAGTGATGAACATTATTGATGAGTCCCCCTAACACCCCCCCCATAAGCATAAGGATAACAAATTGTGTTATTCATTAGATATTTAACAAATATATTTCCTTTTTATATGTTTTCATTCTACAAAGTTTGCTATGTGGCTAAGCATATTATTGCCTATACTTCAAACATATAAAGATAGTAAGGAAATACAAATTCCTGTTATCTATGAGATATGGTATAGCTGCAGATGGATTTCCACATAAATAAGAACGACCACTAGTGGGTGCATGTTCAAATAGTATTCACACAGAAACATTACTAAGATATACAGTTGTGTAAAATATACAGAACAATTCATGCAAAATAAAATGTTTGAAAATGAGGACATTTAATGCAAATAACAACATCACTTTTTTTATTGGTCAAACAAACAATATGTGACAATTAATTTGATCTGATTACTTTTGCCTCCTAAATAAAGAATAGAACATTTCCTTCATTCTATTAACTAGTACAGTTATTTTTGTATATGCAATGCAATGTTATTTGAAAATACTTTCCAAGGCACCAGAAAAAAGTAAAATAATACAAATAGCGAAGTCTAAGAAAAATTAAAAACGGAAAGTCCGTATTTAAATGGCAAAATCATTAAATTCCTTAATATTGACAACGATGTGTGAAGGGGTTTGAATCAAAGTAATATGAATTTACATTAAAGATCAATTGGTATTTTTTTTTTGGTAAACGAATTATTTTACATGCACTCAAACAAACAGGACACCTAGTTAACGTTTCAAACATGTTGAACCTGCATTATGGTTATGATCGTTAGAACGTCAAGTTTTTGCAAAAACATCCTATACAGTATTATAGACTATAATTCATTTTGTAATGATTTTTCTTAGTTTTAATTATTTGAAACATTTGATTGTCATGTAAAATACTTAATATTCAATCAATTTATTTTGAACAAAGTTATTCGACCTTTCTTTTTATTAAAGTCTTGTCACGGATAAAAGAAATATTGAATAGTGCGTTGAAGCTTTTGTAAAATTGTCGTTAGTAATTTAACTTGTATGCATGCTTTTCTGTTATTGATGCATGCTAAATAGATAAAGCCAAGCCACCCAGACTCTCAGATAGAACACATTTCAAATAAATTTTAATATGACAAACTGTCAGACGGTTTCTGATGTACAAAACTTCCTTAATGTCTTGAAAACTTTTTGATAGATCGAATCTGTCCAGTTGGAACAGTGAAATGTTATAATGACGTCCAGTGTATATATGCATTCCAATTTTGTAATGGATATCATGAATGCAGCGATAAATCGGATGAAAACCCAAAGATTTGCACAAAAGGTAATAAAAGATTGTTTAGTTCTATATTTGTTTGAGCAAATAAAAAGAAAGTAAAAAAAAGAAAGTAATTTATAACATATACTAATTTTTGTAAGCTTGGTATCTTTGAGTTTTTAAGCTGTCAATACCGTGTATCATATATGTTGACAAGTTGTTATTAATAGAGTTTCACGTACATTCGTCTGTCACTCCCAGAAGAAGAACAAAATGACCAAACTTTAATAAAAATTTATATTGGAAAGTCCTTTATCAAACGGCAAAATCATGCACAAATACGGTAAAAATTGGGTAAAGGCATTTCCTTACGTAGAAAATGGTGGATTATAACTGGTGTTATAGCTAGCTCAATCTATCACTTGTATGACAGTCGCATATGATTCCACTATATGTTTTATGTATCCCAGTAATAACAATTTAATAATAAAAAAAACCGTTATATTTACAGACAGAGATTGTCATAATGGAATGTCTAGATGTTCTAATAATGATCCAAAGTGCATATATGATAGTTGGTTCTGCAACGACGTTTCAAATTGTAAAAACAGAGAAGATGAAAATCCAAATTTTTGCTTAAATCGTATGTAGAGACTAAATTGAATACGATGTGTTCATAGATATCTATCAATATTGTATTTATATTGTGTCAAACAGCAAATTTATTCGTTCAGTGTATGTTAAAAACTGAGAATGGAAATGGGAAATGTGTCAAAGAGACAGCAACCAGACTAAAGAGCAAAAAAAACCCTATCTTAACGAACGATGTCCTTCTACCGATTACAAAATTTAGTTAATGTTTTGACTGAGTTGTGATATCGAAAACCCTGATGTAATAATTTTACAGTAATACAGAGATTTCTTTCGTTAAACTCTTTTACGTTGTTACATACTCGAGTGAATCGAACAAGTCGAGATATATAAACATCATAAGACAATGACGAAGGAACGTCACCATCTAGTAATGAATAATTAACAATGGGAAATAAAAATACTCATCTCTTTTATCATACATTTTGGTATTAAGCTTCCTGTAAAAGATATATATATCAAGATCAAGGAAAGGGCAGTACTCATTGTTTATTTAAAGTCAGTTCAGCATGATAAATCTCTTTAGTGTACATACTGAAGTCGTCATTATTGAGAGACAACATATCAGCCAAATATCTAAAAGTGTTATTAAAAATGTGTATCAGATGTCGTTTCGATGGGTCTTTGCTAATTGTAGACATAAATTGTAAAACAGAACAATACAGAAACAGGTCCACAATAAGTGGTGTACAATAACACTTAGTCCTCATTGGAATTCCGATAACTTGACGATATAGGGAATTTATTAATTAACTACACTGTTATTGGACTTAATATGATGAAAACTGCCTATGCAATATAATGTGTAGACTGGGCCAATACAGATTTTTTCTGTATTAGCCGAGTTGTTCTATACTGGACGAGTTGACACAAGTGCAGGATTTCGGAACGTCTCTAGGTTTTACATCGAAAGTAACGATAAACACAAACTGAAAGTAAACAGTTGTTTTGAAGACGCAGTTGTCATTTAGTTATCTTAAACATGCTGAAAATGTCAGTATGGCATACATTTCAGGCGAAAGACGGTCACATTCATTTAAAAGGTATTTTGAAAGCAGACGTGACGATAAAACTATTTCAGGTTTGGGGAACGAGTAGATTATCACAAAGTTCATTTCTTGACGACCTCATAATTCACGATTGTACACATCGATTTTAAATTAGTTTTTGCATTACACCTGCAATGGCAGTACCTTTCCAATTACTATTTATGTGTTGCGTCTAAATTTAAGTTGTAACACTTTATAGTAACTGAAAAGGGTAGAAAAATACATCAGATGAGATAATGCTGAAGACACCTGGAAACAGCACCAGATCATTATGTATTGCATCTAATAAAAAGAAACAAACTGAGATTTGGATAGTTCCACTTCAAGGTAAAAATATTTATCTTTTTTGAAATGAAATTAAAAAAATATTGTAACACTGTAGTTAATTAATAAAGATATTATTTCGTGTATTTCTGTATTGGCCTTGTTATTGGTCCTCGGGCAGCTGTATTGGCCTTCGGCTTCGCCTCAGGCCAATACAGCAAGCCTCGGACCAATAACAAGGCCAATACAGAAATACTTACGTAATAATATCATACTCCATCATGTCCATAGCGAACAAAAATGTCATTTGGGTAAAATTCAAGGGCAGCTATAGTATCAAAGCAGGTCTAATTGACATAATTCGTTTGTTTGTTGTTTATAAAAAAAAATGACCTAAAAGAGTTTGAACATATATATTCGCATTCTGACTACTTAAATGTCCTTTTAAATAGGTGTGTTCATTGTTCCATAAAAAGATTATGAGGCAAAGTGGTATGTAGGGTAGAAAAATCAAAGATTTGAACAGATTTGAAATCACCAATATATGCATGCAATTTACTTAGTACTTTCAAAGAATTTTTAACACTCCAAAAGTAATTAATTCCACTATTTTCAACGGCCTTATTTAAACAATTTATTATTTATTTATTTTTATTGTTCCAAGTGTACTAGTAAGTAGAATAGACAGTTTAGTAGTGGAACAATGGCTTGAAGACGAATAAAATATATGTGTAAGGTGTTTTGTGTAGCTTCGGAAGCCAGTACATAGTTGGGACTGACTTGTATTTGGTTCTGCTTGTAAAGAGGTAGTGAAAAATTTGTGTTTGTAACAGATGTCATTTTCCGAAAATGGAGTTAGTTGAAATGTTAGTGAACTTCGTTTGCAGAACCTCAATGTACAATTAACGTCAAACAGTAATAATATTATAAGCAGCCTTACTTGTTTTTGTTAATATGTGTCTTTGATTGAGTTAAAGCATTTCAATTGATATATTTTATAGTGTGTCTTTCTATATTATAATATTATACTACTTAGTCAGGTTATGGGAAAGGTTGGCGCCTGTTAAAACGTTTAAACCCGCTGCACTTGTTTGTACTTGTCCTATGTCAGCAACCTTTTGTTCAGTGGTTGTCTTTTGTTGATGTGGTTCATAAGCGTTTCTCGTTTCTCTTTTCTCGTTTTTTTATATATAGATTAACCAGTTGGTTGTCCTGTTTGAATGGTTTTACACTAGTCATTTTAGGGGCCCGTTATAGCTTGCTGTTTAGCGTGAGCCAAGGCTCCGTGTTGAAGGCAGTACTTTAACCTATAAAGGTTTGCTTTTTACAAATTGTGACTTGGATTGGGAGTTGTCTCATTGACAGTTATACCTTATCTTTTTATATCTATAAATATATATAAATATTCAGGTGCGTTTTGTTTTTAAATTTTGCCATCTATAGCGCACCAAAAGCTTTTGTGATGTAGACGAATCCGATCATACGATGATCAAGTTAACTTTATTTGCTCTAAAAGAGATAGAACTGTCATATGTAGACCCCAGACACTGACTACTTTCACTTAGGTCAATTTGGAATAATAACAGCTCAATTATACTTAAAAGGGCATTGTTTTGCTAAGAGACTGCAGCTTTTTTTTATGCTTGGACGTGCGTAAAATATATTTTACAGTTTATGTTAAAAATTCTTATTATTACTTTTTTGGGGAAATATTGTTTAAAAGTTTCATTGCTACAAATAGCATGCACTCGTTCATTGTCCAGTTTGTTGTCCAATATAATTGTGTATCAAAACTGTGAATTAAGCTGTATTCAGATAACACGTTTTCATATACAAGATTTACTTTTATTGTAAAGGGTAACATATCCAGAGTAGGATCGATGTTCAACACAGTATATTAAATTGTTATCATCAAATTCATAAAAAATAAATAAACCAGTTAATAAATGTGTTCCACTTGATTGTTGGTAAAGATGGAGAACAGAGAACTAAAGGCAAAGCATAACATTTACTGTTATTGACAATCCACAAAAAACTTTATATGTCTTAGAATTTTAACTTGATCAAGTTGACATCCTTATCTTTATTAACAATTACAGTATCATAATAATACATTACAGTTGGGGGCAGACCAAGTATTACATGTAGACGGGCGGAACAGATAACACGGCGTTTACTCTCGTGCACTTCATTTAAACGCCGCGTTAACTCTGCGTTAACTCCGAAATTTCATTAGACATAAAAAGTAAACGGGCGTTTTCTTTACCGTTTACCTCCACGTTAACGCGAGAATGGCGCATCATCTAATTTTGTTAAGAGTAAACGGGCGTTTATTTCCGCGTTAATGTGAAAAAGGCGTGTGTTATATTTTCGTTTAAAGTAAACGCGCGTTAACGCAGAGTGTCATCGTATCCTGGATACACTGACCTTACTTTCACATGATAAGTTACATCAAAATTAAATGACCAACTGGTCATTCTCGATTGACATATTGATGATTATAAAGAATGATATTACACCTCTTTAATTAATTGAGTATTAATCATAGCATATTTCTTTTACTGAACTGAAAATAAAAAAAAAAATAAAAAAGTTCAAACATGTCCTTCGTTTATTCAAATAATTAAATCATTACCAAAATCCAGCAGTTTTCACATCTCAGACTGGCTCATATATAACAACCTTGTTTGACTGCATCAACCAAAACTGAAAATATTTTCACTTTATTTTGTAAATCTTATAGTCGCATAGTAAGCCAGTAATAGTTTTATTTCAGGATGGATTGTATAATACAAATGCTAGCAATATTGTTACACAATGACGATAAAAGTTTGTCCGCATCTATTAAGAGTATCAGCATGTTTCCTTTTTATTCAAAATATGAATCGCAAAAAAAACTGACTCGTATAACAAAATTATTTGTTCGCATCAACATCAACTCACCATATTGGAACTGAACATAATGACTACACAGTTTTGTCGGCATCAATTTAGAGTGCCAGCATGTCCTAAATGTCGAAATATTGATTCGTAAAAAAAATCAGTAGTTTTGATACCTCATACTCATATAAAAAAGTTATGTGTTCACATCAACCAAAACTGACCATATTTGCACTTTATTATGTAAATCTTATAGCTGTATAGTAAATCAATAATGTTTTGATGTCAGAATGGATTGCATAATACAAATGATAGCAATATTGGAACAACATGACTACAAAATTTTGTCGGCATTAATTTAGAATGCCAGTATGTCATCTTTCT
Organism: Mytilus edulis; assembly: GCA_019925275.1. NCBI lineage: Eukaryota > Metazoa > Mollusca > Bivalvia > Mytilida > Mytilidae > Mytilus > Mytilus edulis. Next base: position 25,608,662 of record CM034352.1, read on the forward strand.
ATTCAAAATACTGAATCGTTACAAAAATTTAAGTAGTTTTGATTCCTCAGGCTGACTTGTTAAACAAAATTATTCGACTGCATCAACCAAAACTAACATATTTGAACTTTACTTTGTAAATATATATAGCCTCATAGGAGATCAGTAATATATCTATGTCAGGATGGATTGTATAATAAAGATGACAGCAATAATGGAACAAAATGACAACATAATTTTCTCAGCATCAATTTAGAGTGCCAGCATTTTCTCTCGGTATTCATAATAATGAACCGTCACTAAAGTTAGTAGTTCGGAGTTGCTTGTATTGCAAACAACACTATTTAAGGGCATCAACCAACACTGACCTGACTGATTTCATTTGTACTTTATAATTAAAAGTATGAGAAGTTCTCTTCTTGGAATAGTATACTGTAGGTAAATTATGTCGGTTGATTAATTTTGCTTGAGGCTTAACGTCCAGGGGAAAATATTCCATTCATGTTCAGAACGTCCAAGATATTATTAATAATCGGTAAGGATAAGTCTCTATAAATTGACAAGATGTGACATAATTATACAACACCTTATAAATATCCCTAAACTGTACAATTTTCGTTTGAACATTTGGCCAAAACAGAATCGTGAATCCAAGGCCAACAAGGTGAATTACGACGAAAAATACATGTATTGAATGCATAGAGTTATTTTAGGAAGAGACTTTTAAAAATGGGGAACAAAGCAACGTAAAACATGTTGTTTAAATCCAATCAAATACAAATACGTTTGATAACCTTTCTTTCTACCTTCTAATTAAAAAAAAAAACATTTCCTTTCTTCTGTGATAGCTGCATATATATTTGTCGATCAGAAGTGTGTAATTGTATAGCAATTATTTAATGTTTATAAGAACATACATTTTTTTTTTTTAATATGCATAATATCTATAAAGAGTCTAATGAGTTTAGAAATGTGTCTGGTCTGGAGCAGACTTGCCAAGAAGTCTTCAGCAATCATAAAAAAATGTCTGGTCTACCAACGTCGAAGTTAACTTGCTCGTCTGCTTACAATTTCCCAAGTTAACCGTAGAATCTGTCAAAATCATTCTTGAATTTAGAGATGAGTTAATACGATCAGATAATATTCAAGTTTCCAAAAAGGGTTAATATGCATTTTTACGACGTTTCTGTCATAGTGGAAATATTTTTTTGTGAGTCGATGTTTGTACATGTAACTTTTGAAAAGAAGATATACTAAATCCGCTACTTAAAGTTATTGGAACTGATTTTTTGCAATTAATGAAAGTTAATATTTCGAATTTAAATCGTTTTTGAATTGTTTTGGTTTTAAATTCATAAACGTAAAACATATAATTTATTAAGATAAAAGTTGTTTTAACAAAATAAAATAAACGTTCAAATGTACACGGACTTTATTTTATAATTTACACAATCAATTAACGCGAAAAGTAAACGTGCGTTTACTTTCAAGTGCACGTAAAACTACACTTGTGAAATCTGTAGTAAATGCCCGTTTTCTTTTAAGTGCACGTAAAATATAAACTTGTGAAATATGAAGTAAACGCTCGTTTACTACTGACTAAACGGGCACAGAGTAAACGCGCGTATACTCTGGTAGACGTTATACATTTTCATTTTGATCGCGTTTACTAGTAAACGCCAAAATTGAAGTTAACTTACGAAATATGTGCATGCGGCGTTAACATGCGTTTTTTTTATGTAATGCTTGATCTGCACCCAACTGTACGTTCTGACATTAAACATAATACATGTCAGACATATCTGAAAAGTTAAATGGGTAAAGGCATATCAATAATAACTTCATTTTGTCAAATCGCATAAAATTAAATAACAATGACCAGTTCCTATATTAGCGGTAAATTTAGTTTGGAGGGAAAATAATAGATTAGTTAAGACATTGTTTTGTAATTACTACACAAGCGTAATCCCCCAATTCTTTACCTAAAAATTCTAAACCATAATGGCTATACGTGTTCAGTGTCCATTATGGAAAATGAACGGCATTAACCTTGTGTATATACATGTATATAATACATTTTTTTGTAAGTATATGTAAATTTAGGAGATTGTTATTGATCGCAGATGTTCAGTACTTTTAGAATGAAATTCAAAACAGTGTGGCTGTGGCCATTGATTGACACATTAAATTCATCCATTGACTGGGACAATTTAGGTGAACGTTTGTATGTAACGACCACTGCTCACTATGTACTTTTTAAAGACACTTAAACTATGGGGCCATCAAAGGTTCTCAACACCTTAATAAAGTAATTCGAAAAATTAATCTGAAATAACACGATGATTTGATTTATATCAATTATATAAATCAAAACATAAAGGTTATTCCTGATTATTTTTTCGAATTATTTTATAATTAAAGGCGTTAAGAAACCTTTGGTAACCCCACAGTTTAAATGTCTATCGTATATACGTCGTGAACAGTGGTCATTATAGACAAACGTTCACGTAAATTGTCCCAGTCAATGGATGCATTTAATGTGTCAATCAATGGACACAGTCACACTGTTTTGAATTTCATTCTAAATTCCGTTTTATTTTATTTTTCACGAAAACTGATGTCGAACATGTAGATTAAATCGTTGTAAATTCTTGAACTGTACAGAATACCAGGAACTGTTTTCATCATAAATATTATTATAGTATTACAATATAATTATAAGACATTCAATGTTTTTGTTATTTTATCTTTTACAGGTCCAAAAGGATCAAAGGGATTTCCGTGGTTGACATAGTAGTTTAATTGGAGTTTTAGTAAAACGAATTTGCTTTAATCAAATGACGACTGAAAAATTGTGTTATAACAAATAACATTTACGGTACCAATTTTACTGCACCAGATGCGCATTTCGACACTACATGTTTCTTCAGTGATGCTCGTGGCCAAAATATGTAAAATCTAAAGCTTATATAAAAGATGAAGAGCTATAATCCAAAAGTTCCAAAAAGTATAACCAAATCCGTGAAAGGAATCAGAGCTTTACATGAGGGAGATACATTCCTTAATTTATAATATGTTTTAATATTTTGTAACAGCAAATTTAATAACACAAAAAAAATCCGTATTTTCATGCCAGCACATACTACATGCCTTTACAATATATGTAAACAGTGGGAATTACAATTTTGTTGGTACAAATCTTGTATTCAGATTCAATCATAATATAATTAAAAAATTATGAAATAAGCCATGTTATTTTAAAAATTCGATCATTTTAGTGCATATCGTTCGAGACATAGCATTAGCGATATAAGGCATTGCTAAAATCGTTGCTTTGATATCGATATCAGCTGAAAGCCATCACAAGGTTTTAACATAACGGACATAAAAATCTATATTTAATCCAAGAGGTGAATAAGGAAATAACTTATATATAAGACAATGAAAGCTGTCTGTCATTTTCAAGATTTGTCCTAAGACGAGTATCATCTCATTTTTCATGTAGTTTAAATTGTTGTATGTGCACAGTCAACATCGTTTATGACTACTCTGCTGATGATACCATTTAGGACTGATAGTCCACAAGCAGTGGTATCGACCAAGCACTGAAATAAATGACAGCAACAAGTTATCAATTCATCAGTCCCAAGCACTGTTCTTGATTTACCTTCATCAGGAAAACCACCAAGGAGCCACCAAAACAATATCTAATACATACATTTTAAAAACACTTCTAGATATATATTTGACTGATCTTTGGCTCTCAAAAGTGACGGCTTCTGGATGTACACTGAAGAAATGTGTCCTGTTGAACTTACTTTAAATAAAGCTAATAAAATTTCATTTCCTGTTGTTGATTATCCATGTTAGGATGGTGAAGTTCTCATGGCACCATATTATGGTTAGTGACGCTCCCTTGGCACCATAGTATTGTGTGTATATATTTGAACTTATTCGATTTGTGTATGTAGCAAATTCTTTGGTTTTAACGTATTTTGTCAGCTTATGCAATCATCATCAAAATATAAAAGTAAAGATAATCTTCATAGTCTTCATTTCATTTAGTTTTCATATGAACCCAGAAAATTTAGACTACGTTTGCAGCAACATGGCTTGTCATATACTCATATAGGGACAAACGTCTACTTAAAAACGTTTAATTTTAAAAAATATACATATGAATAGTGGACGAAAATCATTATATAATAACAGAATAAACAGAATAAAAGATAAGCTGTTGTTTGTCTCCAGTTTCAAGAGCGCAAAAGGTTATAAAGTGACGAGTAGTGGAGAAAACATTGTAACACGTTTCCAGAAGTTATTGTTTTCATTGAAATTAAAACATGTATTCCGTTTTTACAGGAAATCGGTGTAATATTCGTAGGGCCTATTCACCCTTTTTTCATTGATTAAAATGGAATTATGCAGATAAGGTTTCAAAAATTGAATAGCAGTTCATCATAACTCGTCATAAAAACATGTATGTTTTTACGGCTTGATCTCAGTCTTCACCTTTATTGACCTTAAACATATTGATATACACTTTATAGTCCTTATGATGTAACTTGGTTTTTTTTTCATGATATGCATTCTACATTACTGTTAGCTTTTTTGGTTAACTGGTCGTTCACCTATTTATCTTCGAAATAAAAAAAAAATCCGTTTGAGCTTGATGTGAATTTTGAGCCTCTTTTGTTCTTTAGGATGTAAAATTATTTTTAATTTTGACGACAACGCAAAGTGATGTAACACTGTACAAAAATGTTTCAATGTCCTCCTGATTTCTCTTCCCCGTTTGAAAACGAAAGCTTAGGCTAGAGACAGTAAACGTTGTCGAACAAATCTAAATGCTGGACTGTTTTGATTAAGACTATAATGTTGAGTTAGTGGATTTATATATATTTCAACAGATAATTGGCATTCTTATTGGTAATGTGATCCCCTACTGGTCGACTTGTTAATGTACTCATATAAAACATGTAAATCGTAATTCATTAAAAACCTTCTGAACTCTCTTTCAATTTTTCGATTTTGATGATTTACATTAAATTTGATTTTAAGAGACATATTGTACGAAAATGTTGGGAGAATAAATTTCTTAAAGTAATAAATGTGAAATCAAAAAAGATATATAAAAACTACAAAATAACTTTTTTTATATATATGATAAAAACGTGCACTGCGCGTACATTGATTTCGGGATGCAGGCGGAGGGAATCTGGATTCAGGCGAAGGGAGGACTCATTAGTTAGTTTACTTTTCTCTTTTATTCTTTGGTAACAGGAACGTACGTTTATGATATATCACTATATATAAAAGTCTATCCTGTTACCTATTTGTCTATCCTGTTACCGATATCAGTATTGCACCGGCAAATGCTTAATTGGGATGATTAAGACGTTATAACCTTAAGATGAGTTCAAACAATGAAATATTTCATTCATTTTGCACCTGTATGTTTAGATAAAAAATTGAACGACGTTTTTGTCTTTAATTGTCTATCCTGTTACTGTAACCATAGCAACCATAGTAACAGGATAGACATAACAGGATAGACAAATTTCTTCGTTTTTGATTGCTGATGTGAAATAACTGCTCCCTTTGGTGAAGTGACTATGTTTTTTTTTTATTGTGAATTTGGTCTCCAACACGTTATTGCACTTTTTACAAGCATACTGTTGGTGTAATTAATCAAAATTAATGGTAACAGCATAGACATGAAAAAAAGTACCCTCTATTTTTTTTCACTAAATGTCTTGAAATTTCTTTTTTCTAAACTGTCGTTCAAGTAACGTGGCGTTTTAAATGTAAAGAACTTTGCACTTTTGAAATCAACACTGACTGGTTCAATTTCCATAGTGAGAACAATTTAACGGCTAATCTAAGTAGCGGTAACAGGATGGACATGAACCTCCCGAACGCTGATTGAATTTAGTTTGTAGATAATATGTTTCATACAATGATAAAGAAGCTACGATTTTTCGTTAGAATAATAATTAACGTTCCTAAAAAGTTCCTTTTGCAGATATCAAGGCGATCAGAAAATCGGAAAAAAATCATCCGAAATGTATTTTTCTGACCCTGTACGCACACAAATACCCCCAAAATCGGACTTAAATACTGCTTAATCTTATCAAAATAGATGTAAAATGTGTTTATTATTTATGTTCTGAATCATAAATCCGACAAGCTTTCATTTAAACCATAACAACTGAAATTTCCATCAGAAATTAAAACATTTGCATGGGTGTACTGAAAAATCGACATTTTTTAAAATGACCCAGATACATTGTATGTCCTATTTTCGGTGCAAAATATAGTTAGCATGCATTGTGTGTCCGGGGATACATGAACACGTGTGTGTGTGTCATTTGAGCCTTTAAGTTTAAACGGAATTATCATATTCACTATTTTTAATTTATCGTTGTGTCCATGTGTCCGGACAAAAAATGCATGTCAACTATATTTTGCACCGGAACCTTGCCACTAATGGGATTCCATGTTTTTAAGCCCAGGATTTAGGGATCAGGACCCCCGATCCCCCCCCCCCCCCACAACTAGAGGAATAAAAAAAGATGCAAGTAAAATATTAACTGTTTTAATTTTGGACACTAATATAACCTTCACTGGGGTAAAGCTGATGACCGTAACTGCATTCACGGTCATCCCAAGATGTCGGATGAAAAATTAGGTCAGTTTCTGTATTGTCTGTTTAGAGTGTTTCTATATATCATTTTCTTTACAAACCATACATTGAAACGATGTAAATTTATAAAAGAATCACTCGGAAATCACTAATTACTTCTGAGAAATGTGCATGAAACGGGAAATTCGATTTGAAAAAATCGCCAAGATGACCGTAAATCACAATCGAGATGACCGTAACAGAATCAGCGATTCATAACAAGGCTGACCGTAACTGCTTTTAAGATAACCGTAATTTGTAAATGATGACCGTAATTTGTAAATGATGACCATAACTTTTAAAGGATGACCCTCAATTCTAAGAAATATCCGTATTTATATAACTATCTTTTTGTATCAAATGATTAATCGTGTTGGTATACACATATTAATATGAGAGTTTTATCCTATAGGTAGAAGAAAATAAGACGTGCTTCAAATGCAAAGATTACCATATGTATCTTTTTTACAGTAGAGGGTTTAATTTTTAAAATGAATTTGCCAAAAGACATGCAAATGAACAGGAAGGGAAAACATGCTACAAAAGCGCGATAAAATGACACCTTACAAGCATAATGAAAAAAATGCGGTGCACAGCCTTCAACTGCTCGACAACTGAAGATTTTTGTTTGTTTCTGGGATTCCTTTTAATGACATATATAAAATACACATTTTTAAAAATGCCAAAAAATTGCATGTACACCCATTGATATTATATCGTCTTTCATTTTGTCGTGCAAATAAAATAACAGAAATATTTTGAAAATATCATTCGAATAAACTAGTGAAGGTGAGCTCCAGCAAAGTAGATCCTTAAAATAGTATTGTACGAAAAGCGTATCACAAGGCGGAACGTTGTCAATTTGTATATATACAGAAATGTTATTCATACAGTCAGGATTCTACTTCTTAAAAATTATCTCCCCATTACGCCAGTTCATGCTCACAAACGTAGAAATGGAAGCCATTGTAGGGATGACGCTCTGCCAATTTTGCCCTTGAAAACTGATAAATTTATCCACATAGCACCATTGCGATCGATCGTTATATGTCAGTTATATTTTAAAAGACAAATGTATCTACTAGCTCATGAGCATTAGTTAATGATCTTGTCTGCATTGATTCAACTTAAAAATATTGTCTGTTCGAATGTCAGATAGATGGAATTTTTGAAAATTCTTAAGCATTTAAAAAAATTCTTATTAAATATTTCGGGGAAGGGCAGACTTAGCATTTTCAGTGGTTGAAGATTATAAACCCTAGTTATCACACACAAGAAAATCATATTTTTTCGAAAATATCCATTTTCATCATCCAAATTAAAAGACTGTCGTCAAGTACTTTTAGAAAAAACAGCTATTCGAACACACCTACTCTGTTTTTGTGATTCATTAGATAGGTGTCTCACTTGACCCAGAAATTTATTCTTTTCGTACTGTCATTTTTTTACGTTATAAAGTCAACCTGTAGCTTTGATATATAATAATGATAGAATCTGAAGCGAGATGCTATATAAAATACTCTTGCTTTGTACGTTTTAAAGACAAAATATACACCCCAAACATGCCCTAACATAAAAAGGTGCACTCGATTTTTCTCTTTTCGATACAATCGTTACCTGTTTTGGGGAATTTTTTCTTGATTCACATAATGGAAGGGCAGACACGAAAATTTCTGAACTAAAAGATTGATATGTTCTCCGTCCGTGATAAAAAAAAAATCGGAGGTTATGCATTTTCTACATCCAACTTATAGATACTATATATAAAAAAGAAGATGTGGTATTATTGCCAATGAGACAACTATCCAGAAAAGACCAAAATGACACAAACATTAACAACTATAGGTAACCGTAAGGCCTTCAACAATGAGCAAAGCCCATACCGCATAGTCAGCTATAAAAGGCCCCGATAAGAACCATGTTGTCGACTTGATATCTTATTGTTTTGCATTACTATGTAATAGATACATTGAAAACTTATGCAAATGGTGTTTTTAAAATAAGAAAATTGTCGTTTTATTTGTTTTTGTTAACTTTTTAAAATTTTGTAACTATATCAAACATTACAGTTAACATTTATCGCTTTCTCGATAAACACAGAGCTTCGATTCTTTTGTTCTATTTCAAAAGTGTTTCCGTGTGCATATATCAAGACAAATTAAGATTTTAATCTGCTTCCTCTGGAACCATACACATGGGCTCGATTACCAAATATTCGTATGTATTATTAATTTAATGTTTTTAATGCTCCATTTATTGGCATTATGTTTTTCTGGTCTGTGCGTACGTTCGTCCGTTCGTCTGTTTGTTTGTCCGTTTGTCTAGCTTCAAGTTAAATAAAATTGAAACTTAGTACACATTTTCCCTATGGTATACATGATCTTTTTAATTCTAATGCCAAATTACAGTTTTATCCCATTTTCATAGTCCACTAAACATAGAAAATCATAGTGTAGATGAGGCATCCGTGTACTAGGGACACATTCATGTTTCTTCAAATTTTCGTCGTATCGCTGTCAATTTGTGTTAAAATTTTAACGTCGATATCAATAAATATTTCATTGTTTACGAGAAATATGCAATTTACTATCATTGTTATAAATCCTAAATATGGCCAATTATATTATAGTTTAAAAAAAGAAATTTATGAAACATATTTATATCCGCTAACCGAGCCCTATTGAGATCGACAAACTCAACAAAAAACCTTAATACAATACGGATATTTCTTAGAATTGATGGTCATCCTATAAAAGTTACGGTCGTCCTATATACTTTACAGTCAGTCTACAAGTTACGGTCATCTTTTTACCAATCACGGTCATCCTTGTTTTATGTTACGGTCATCTTGAAAATATTTTGATTATGATTTACGGTCATCTTAGCGATTTTTTCAAATCGAATTTCCCGTTTCATGCACATTTCTCGGAAGTAATTAGTGATTTTCGAGTGATTCTTTTATAAATTTACATCGTTTCAATGTATGATTTGTAAAGAAAATGATATAGAAACACTTTAACAGACAATACAGAAACTGACCTAATTTTTCATCCGACATCTTGGGATGACCGTGAATGCAGTTACGGTCATCAGCTTTACCCCAGTGAACCTTGATAAATATTACATTTTAATTTTTGGTTTTTAATCCGGTAATATGAAGATTTAGTTCAAGTTTATAATGTAAACACTTCAAGTTTTTCTTGTCCTTTCACTACTTTGGCATTGTATTGTCGTATGTAAAACAGGAATCACGTATATTGCAATTGTGTCCGGATACCACGGTCCGGATACCCTTATTAATATAAATTTCTTTATATAATATAATTGGTAAGGAGTTGATATTCGTTTGTGGGAGGAAAAGGAGGGGGTCGTTTCTTTTATTTTATTTTATGGCACATTTTTACCTTTTGCAAAGACTCCATTATTTAATATTTTGTACATCTTTTTTTAGCAAACGATAAAGTAAATTGGCAGACAATATTATAAATTTCATTTAATGGCTTCGTTTCGAAATTCATATCAGATATCGTGTACAATATGTCACCGTGAGTTCTTGACATACAAATAACGCATTTGGGTTTCAACAAATATATTTTGATTTGTATACAACAAATGCCAAAGCACAGTGCTAAATGAATGTTTTGACATAATGACTATGCCATCTGTGTGTGTTTTCATTGTGATTTTGTTGCTCCTTGAACAACCCAAACCAGCATTATGTAAAACAAATTCAGCATGTACTGATAAGATGGATTCTATGATGTTTCAGGTTATCTGGGCAGGACTGAAAAGTTTGAAACAAGAGCCCAATAATCATGATAACGGAGGTAGGTCAACTATATTACCTGTAGGCTATATATCTAAGGGAAAAGGGGAAAACAAAAGCCTGGTGATATGCAATCTATGATGGATATTTATAGATGCTAGATGTGCATGAGACAGATGTAACAATAAACCATTTTAAACAGCTATATTCGTCCGTTTTAAGAATGCAACAGCATGTTGATGTACTTTTCGTCGCTTAATTGACCCGTCCTTGATAATGACTAACAGTTTTCTGTCTAGACTAAGTTTATCTAGCATAGATTTATACACACCTATTCAAATGAATTATGAAGGGTATATCAGGGGACAACCTAGTCTCATAAACTTTAATAAGATTAATTAATTGATTTTTAAGAGCGGTTTAACGCAACTTTCATCCATAATGTGCTATTTCGAGGCGGTCAATCAGCGTTTATAGGTGAAGGAAGTCAAAGTGCACCCCCTGACGCGTGCAGGATTCGAAGTCATAAATTTACAACCTCAGTATTGAAAGGTTAGAGATACATATCAGTCTAATGGTTTTTTTTTCTTTAATTGCAGGAAAAGAATCAGGTGGTGCAAGTTATATTTAATGAGGCAGATCAACGTGTACTAACAGAAATTCGGAACTCATTTACGACAGTATAATAATCCTAACACTTTTATTTCTATTGACTTTTCTTACAGTATAGCTAGCTGTTGGATGAAATAAATTAATCTATCATACTGTACTCGATATACAAAGCTATGTTCTAAATATATGCCCGAAGAAACGCTCAACAACTTGTCTTCTCTTGAATTCGTAATATGCTTTAATTATTTATAGATATTACCTAATACATATTTGTGCACCGCATTAGCTACATTTCAGAAGAATTCCCCTTCCTTATAAAAACTTCAAATACAGAAATAAACAGTTAATAAAAGCAAGCAACAAAAAAAATCCAAATCAAACGAAGTTAGAATTAGAAGGAAAAAAGAAGGCAAAAAATCTGCTTTGTCATTTGATCTAGAGTTGTCTCATTCATTGGCGGTCATTCTATACTATCCTATTGTTTTTACTATTGATACATGTTAAATATTTTTCCTTCGAATATACAAATGAAATTCATTTATGTCAACAAAATCCGTAAACGCATTTTTCCTTTTACTTTAAAATTTGCATCCAATCATCAGTTTTATTTTCTAAGGATACACTAGTGGATCGTCTTACACTAAATCAGGATCAGCAGTTAACCACCTATGCCTTCCAAAACAACCACAATGGGGAGTTTACGACGAGAAAGTTAATACTAATCCTTTTGTCGGAGCAACCGTTTTCAACGTCTTTAATATCGACATAAAACACTTACTTTTTGACAAAAGCAAATATGACATGTACAGTTTTCCATGTGCTGTCTGTCATACCAAGATTTGGTCATTAACGCTTATGATCACTGGTCGTAAATATTGTATTGGGGATTAGAATAAAGAATATACTGGGGACCTAACGTCTGGATGGCCTGACAATAAGTCTGCAACTGAGTATATATGTGTCGATGCCGATTCTGAGCGATTGAAGAAAGCTTCCAACTGGACCGACAAGCATATTTTAACCGCTGTTGCCGCCAAATGCAATGGAGTACTTCCATGTCCTCCATATGCTGATGGCCGGGAAATGACATGTGTCGTATTCTCAAAATAGAAATAAAAGAATATTCAAAATAAATAGTGTGTTATGATTTGCTGTCGAATGTGTTCCATAGTATGTGATTAAATCTCAATAAGATAAATCAAAATGTACAAACGAGGTGTTGGTAAACATCAACGAGACGTTGATAAAAAGACAAATATCAATAAAAACAACTAGAGAACAACATGCAGTCCACAACAATCGGGAGCTCAAAGAAAAGTCCTTAATATCTCGTTTTAGTCGAACTGAAACATCAAAATGTATATATTATATTCGAAACTAGAAATACTATCCGAAAACAAGACTTTAATTCGGTGGTTGTCGTTTGTTTATGTGTTACATATTTGTTTTTCGTTCATTTGTTTTACATAAATAAGGCCGTTAGTTTTCTCGTTTGAATTGTTTTACATTGTCTTATCGGGGCCTTTGATAGCTGATATGCGGTATGGGCTTTGAAGGCCGTAAGCTGACCTATAGTTGTTAATGTCTGTGTCATTTTGGTCTTTTGTGGATAGTTGTCTCATTGGCAATCATACCACATCTTCTTTTTTATATTCACAACTTAATGTAATGGAGTTTCTTTTCTTCTACAGATGCTCTATAGCCAAGTGACTTGAGTGAGAAGGTTCAAACAAAATCTTGCTTTATGAACCATGAAATCATTAATAAGTTAGGAGTACTATCATCTTTTCAGAGTAGACTAGTCCGACAGATAACCAATATATGTCTGTAGAACTAGACTACACCGAAAGAAGGACAGTCTACCTAACCTAATAATGATTTAATGGTTCAGCTAGCAAGCAAGCTTACCAAATTATCGCATTGCATTATCATTTCCCAAGAACAGAAATATCAAAATACTGAAACTGGGCTCAAGGATTTGGCTGATCAAAACCTTTCAATTGGATGTATATTTAAACGCGATATTTTATTATGGTACACACATTATTGTTTGCTCAAGACCAAAAAGTGTTCTGCTTGTCGATTTGAATGGTGTAATTGCTAAAAGGTTAGATTTAGAATTACCATATGCGAGCATCACATTTATCCATTGTCATAGCAACAGGATGCTGATTTCTGAATATATGAGTGACGCCATTCGCTGTTATGATTTTGATGGAAACAAGTTATGGTACAGAACTTTTTTGACTGGTCAAGATACAAGAAATGTATGTGCTGATAAATATGGAAATGTGTGTTGTGTTGGAATGAATAATGGCACGCTTGTTTGTTTATCTAAAGATGGACAAAAGATGGCGGAAATTACTTCGTCACGACATAATTTGGTTGAGCCTAAAGCTATTTATTACGATGAAAGCTCCGAAAGACTTATTATTGTTGGTCAACAGATGCAGTGTGTTGCAATGTTTGACCTGGTCTATTGATTTTGCAGAATGTTCGTATAAAATACCAATAGGTACACTAAAAAAATTGTACTTAAGCCCTAGACACTTTCCTATACATATAATATAGACATACATGTACATGTACGAAGATGTGTTAAATTTTCCCTCATAAATTCGTCCGAATTTAAAACATTTCTAATCTATCTACATGGCGAAATATGAGGCAAGTCAAAATGTAGGTTTGGTTTGCTTTGCTCGCAGTTACTTTCTCAGGGCCGTAACTACATTGAGGCAAATGAGGCAAATGCCTCATGCTGGAAATTTCAAAAAAAAAAAAATGAAAAAAAAGGTTGTCTTTATATCAAATTGTGTTCACGGAAAGTGCAAGAAGCAAGTTCTCTTCACTCCCTGATGTCGCCCCTGCATTTTGTTCGTGATCTATGTTTCTATTTTGCTTTTGGTTTTCGGAGTTGATGGTCTATTGTTTGTACTTCTGTGTCTCGGGTTTGTCTTTTGTTCTTTTATTGTCCTACTTTATGACTATAGTCTGAGTGTTGTTTTTATTTGTAAACGTGTGCAATGTTGCATGTCCACCGATGTCCAGATATTGTGCGGGAAAATATTGTGCACTAAGTCGTGCTCTTCAACTTTGTACTTGTTTGGCTTTATAAATATTTCGATTTGAGCGTCACTGATGAGTCTTATGTAGACGAAACGCGCGTCTGGCGTACTAAATTATAATCCTGGTACTTTTGATAACTATTTTAACCACTGGGTCGATGCCACTGCTGGTGGACGTTTCGTCCCCGAGGGTATCACCAGCCCAGTAGTCAACATTTCGGTGTTGACATGAATATCAATCATGTGGTCATTTTTATAAATTTCCTGTTTACAAAACTATAATTTTTTTCGAAAAACTAAGGATTTTCTTATTCCAGGCATAGATTACCTTAGCCGTATTTGGCACAACTTTTTGGAATTTTTGATCCTCAATGCTCTTCAACTTTGTACTTGTTTGGCTTTATAAATATTTCAATTGAGCGTCACTGATGAGTCTTGTGTAGACGAAACGCGCGTCTGGCGTACTAAATTATAATCCTGGTACTTTTGATAACTATAATTAGACAGAAAATAAAGGAATATGGAGTAAACGTGCACGGGACCTAATCGCACACAAAGTCAATGCATATAAAAAATACAAATAATCAATGGTCAAAGTTTGTATTCCTGTTCTTCATCTTGATAGTTACTGGAGGGTCTAGGACTTCAATAAATATTAATACCGTAAAAAAAAGGTAAAGATGGTCCCAAGTTTCGACTTATGCAGTACTAGTACTTAAAGTATAATACTGCACTGTCACTATATTTAAATCTAGTCATAAAAAAATCACCAAAGTCATCACAATACAAGACAAGAGCAGACAAACAGACCCAGTATTTATGATTATGAGAAATACGATTTTTACTTTATCCTTCATATCGGTCTATTAATGTTGCCCCTAAAACCTAAAAGTCTTAAATTACAATAAATCTATGTTTTTGCTTTGAGACCAGAATATTGTAATGTTTCAAAGTAAGAAAGAGTCCGTTGAACGCTCAGAATGCATGATTTTGCGTTATTTTTCTCAGAGCTTCTGAGGGCCTTCAGCGGCCCCCAGACCCCTCACCAAATTTTTTTATATATGTTTTGCCTCACTATAAAAGAGGCTAGTTACGGCCCTGCTTTCTTATTTTCTGTGCGATACAACACTTAATTATGATAATAAGACATTACAAATATATCCCAGCAAATACACATCTAGCTATTCTAAACTAAATCATTATAAGTAAATAAAAATAATATACTATGCAGAAAGTGTTGTTACTTTGAAGTTACTGTGAGAACCTCGATACAAATTATCCAAGTATCAGACTTATATACCCCACCCGTATTCCCGCCTATGAAATGCTCGTGCAGTACTCACTAAAGACTTATATATAGATACTATCCAACCAGTTCTTCAAACTTGTTATACAACTTGTTCTACAAACCACAGTTACTAAAGATAGAAATAGATAAGGGAAAACCCCAAATATAACGGAATAGAAATAAATGTAATGAGGCAACTCTCCATCCAAGTCACAATTTGAAAAAGTAAACCATTATAGGTCAAAGTACGGTCTTCGAAACGGAGCCTTGGCTCACACAGAACAGCAAGCTATAAAGTTCCCCTAAATTTAATGTTTTTAGTTGAATATCTTTTTTTTCCTGGAAATGTTTATGCACTATATTGTTCCATAACTGTTCAAAACTAAACTTTTAAACAACAAAGCAGATAATGTATTTTAAAGTATTAATATATGATTATTTATGGATTTTAGAATACTTTTTTGAAACACAATTATTTCCCATTTTAAATCAATGAAAACTATATTATTAGTCTTTATTAAGGGGGCTCGCGGGTATAAATCAATCTTTTTTTAAATATAGAATTTCGCTATCTTTTTCTATAAATGAAATTTCTCCTATACCTAATAGAAAAATGAAATATAAATATATTGGGTCACCGTTGATTTAAGCTCACAATCTGCCTTCGAAAGACGCATACATTTTTGTTAAGGTACTTTTTTTCTGTTGAACTAATGATAGTAGAAATAAAGGTGATATCGAAATAAAGAAAGAACTAAATTACAGAAATTGCTCATATTTTACAATTGTTTAGTTTATTTATAGCTTATTTGAAAAAAGTAATAAAAAATATAGGTCACCGATGAGTTAAAAAAGATATTTCAGTTTTAATGCAAAAAAGGGCAGTTTTTCACCAAAGGGAGATAATTTGGAGCTTTTCCAATGATGGTAAGAATTTAAAAATCATCTGGGGGCAAAACGATTTATTTGTTTTGTTTCATTTTGTACCATATCATAAAGTTACAACTAATATAGACAGTAAGTAATGAATAAAAAAAATTATGAATTTTAAAAGAAATATTTAAATTTTTGCTGAATTTTTTTGTACCCTCGAGCCTCCTTAACATACTACATGTACTAGTAGCTTTTTACATTATCATTAATCACATTTTGTTTCAGGATATCCCTCCACCCACAAAATTGATAGTATCTTATCATCCAGCATGTTGTGATCGTAATGTATAATCCACTTTTGGTCATTCAGCATAGAACATTGACATTATTGTGGTTTCAATATCTGTTGGTATTTAATAGAACTTCAATTCATTGACTGAGTGATGAAAATAATAACTGATCTTAACTTTTGTCTTTGAATTTATTCTGGTCTAACTTGTTTCTGTGTTTTCTCCTTTTATTCATAGTGATAAATTTCAATCCCTCTGAAAACGAACCAGTAACATCCGAAGTTATGAAGAATGAAAAAAATGTTTGCATGCATATCATGCATATTGCAATAACATATGATTTTCAATTAAATTAGCTATGCAGAATGGATTTTACTGATTGTTGAAGGTTGTCCAGTGTCATCAGTTGCTAACCTGCTAAATCCTTTGGAATCTGGTGGAGAGTTGTCAAATTAGCAATATACCACATCTTCCTATTCTAATATCATATAACAATCAATATATGTATTCTTCTTTATAACATTTGAGTATTTTTCACAGTTATATATATATGTATAGAGAGAGATCAATGTTAAAACTTTAGGCAATTACAATAACATACCATTTTTCACAAGAATTTGCAATAAATTATACAAAACACTAACAACAAAAACAGCACTTCTTTAAGCTTCTGAAGTTCTGAAAGAGTTCAACTTGTGTGAAAATACCATGAACTCTTTAGACATGTTGGAAATTATAACATTGATACAAAAAATTATATTGTTTTTTTTCTTATATTTGTATTGTTGGCTTGCTGTCTCATTTTTATATATGGTTATACGTGTACATATATCCTAAATCTTCTTTTTTTAATATTAAATTATTAATAGTAAAAATGGGATATTTTATTTTATTTTGATAATCTCAAAACATTTTTTTTTATCAATAACTTATTTCCAAGTTCACAAAACACCAATGTGTCAGATATTAATTTTAAGATAATGTATAAAACATGATTGACAAACATTTGACAGAATGTCATGCAAAAATACCACTAATATCAAACTTTCACAAAAACTGCACACTCAGCTAGTATTATTAAAGTTCGCAGTACAGGACAAGTTCTTAGTACAGGACACCATGCCTGGCAGACACAAGCATGTGTCAATGTAAACCATGTAATCAGGCTCAAAACCTTAGTTTGGCATTGAATTTAAAAGTCCACCACAATAACAGTAAATGTGGTGTATAATCAGTCAGGGGTACTACTTGTACAAGTAATTTTAATTTACATTAAGAAGTAAATTTTGATATACTTATATAAGTACATTTGTAGGATACTTATACAAGTGAATTTTATTTACTTGTATAGGTAAAACAAGTATTGGTTTAAGTTATGTCAGATATTCAGATTTTTTTACTTATATAAGTGAAAACGTCATTCAGATTTTTTTAACTTATTTAAGTGAAAAAATCATCCTATCTTCTTTTCTTAAACTCTTAGGATTTCTTTGCTGTAATAGAATTTTGAATTGTCTGCCCTTTGCAGATGTCTTTACTAATCATTTAAGTGTAATTTCATGGACAATGAAAATCCCATTTGTCTGTTATCTTCAAAACACTGGTCATTTACAGGCCCCCAAGGAGCATTTTTTGAAGGCCTTGAGCCAATAGTGATACTTAAGATCTTTGCTCAATCAGTTTCTTTGTTGAATTATTGAGATGAAGTAATTTTTTGAGAAAGTTAAGGGGAGATTATTCAAACATTATAATTTACTTATATAAGTTTTTTTTTTTACCTCTTCAAGTAAATAAAAATTACTTGTACAAGTAGTACCCCTGACTGATAATGTATATAAAAAAAGCATAAAATTTACCGAACAAGATGTTTATCATTTATCCTTCAGATGCAAGAAAACTGAAGTGTTTCATTTCTTTCTCTGCCCTCCATTGTATAAACTTCAAATTCAATCATACAAAATATGAAAATCTGCAAAAGTAGGACCTTGTACCTCTGCTTATCAACATTTTTACATTTGAGCAGCATTGTACTTTTCATCTTGTTGGCAACCTATACATAACAAAAAATAATACATGGATTAACTTTGTGTATTTATTTTTTGTTGGTACAAACAATTTTTCCCATTTTTAAACGAAAACACCATCTCAAAAAAGGACGTCATACTGACCTCAAAAATTATTCAAACAAAACAAAATTCATACATGATTAAGATCTTGTCATAAATGTATAGCATGGATACCTCTTATTTTTCTGGACCATATGTCTATTACATACTTACATGTATATTCCTTCAGTTTGTACAATAGTATGCATATTAATATTAGAGATTGATTCTGAGGACTTTAAAATCAAAGAGGTAGTGCAATTATCCCCTGAATTCATTACACTATACAATGCCAAATTGTATATATAAAAAAAGAAGATGTGGTATGATTGCCAATGAGACAACTCTCCACAAGAGACCAAAATTAAACAGAAA
Source organism: Mytilus edulis (assembly GCA_019925275.1). Lineage (NCBI taxonomy): Eukaryota > Metazoa > Mollusca > Bivalvia > Mytilida > Mytilidae > Mytilus > Mytilus edulis. The sequence goes on from CM034352.1 coordinate 25,627,700, forward strand.
TTAACAATTATAGGTCAATGAGCAAGGCCCATACCACATAGTCAGCTATAAAAGGTCCCGAAATGACAATGTAAAACAATTCAAACGAGAAAACTGACGGTCTTATTTATGTACAAAATATGAACGAAAAACAAATTTGTAACCATAAACAAACGACATTCAGTGAATTACAGGCTCCTGACTTGGGACAGGCTCATTCATACAGAATGTGGCGGGGTTTAACATGTTAGTAGGATCCCAACCCTCTTCTAACCTGGAACAGAGGTATAACAGTACAACATAAGAACGAACAATACAAATTAGTTAACTAGATGCTCCGCAGGGTGCAGCTTGATACGACCGCAGAGGTCGAAACCTGGGCAAGTGTGGACACAACATTCAAGCTTGATACAGCTCTGAATTTGGATTCTGATTAAATAGTTGACACAAAATAGGTTTCCGACACAGAATGAATGTGGTCTAATAACTTTAAAAAATCAAATTGGACATTTACCTATTATGGTCCAATATCCAAAATCTAAATACATTAATGATTTAGTATCTATTTTAAATACGCATGCATACTACACGTCACTTAAGCAGATAGTTCAACAATGTTATGCAAAGCTCTATTCTTACGGTATAAAATTAAAAGATAGATTTTCATCCAATTAAAATTGAAAACTACATTTATATTGTTCCTTATAAACAACGACATTTCTCACAAGTATTTATTTATTTTTTAGTTCCACACATGCAAAAGAAAAATCTTCGCCGATGTAACATTTTAATCCTTTTAAAACCAACATTTGAATTTCGTGGTGACCATGATAGTACATTGCATACTACGTCTTCATTCACGTGCACAAATGATACGATTATTGTTGTTTTGTTTCTATATTTCGGGGACCATTTGCTCCGTTTATGATACGTTATTTCTGAATGACCAAACGTTTAGCTACAGTAACTGTTTGTTAGTTTTATAGCATGAAAACAATAAAAGAGGAATGCGAAAACCCATCATAAATTAGTGTAGTTATTGTAATGGCTCGGTATTATGAGATCCTTATTGTAAGTAACTTCGACAGTCAGGATAATAACCTAGCGTCAGTATGAAAGAAATTAAAAGTGGTTTATTATTCATCCGTATAAAAGCGGCACATGCATTCCATTTCATCTTTATATTATAATAGTGCAAGATAATTGTGTTGCCAGAGGCGGATTAAGCCCGACCACCCCTTTTTTTTGTAGAAAAAAATGTGGTTGAGTATTTAGGGAATCACTGAAGCGTGACGGGAGCGGGCCCTCTCTTAGGCAGCCAGTGGGCCCCCAGTTATGAAATTTTCTAGATCCGCCACTGGTTGCTGCATGCATAAAGAATATTACTTAATACAAAATATCAGTATAATATTTCGACCCCTCTGTATTTGAATTTCACAAAACATTTATTTTGGTCTTCTGTAAGGTCTGCATCTTTAAACAACATTTTAAATGTAATTAAACAAATGTTAAATTATGCTTCCATAAATATAAAACCAAGAACTGGTCTATTCAAAATTCGGTGATTAGTGAATTAATGTAAACTGAAGCAATAACAAACTAAAAAATTATTAAATATAGAAATTTAACGATACGTATCAATGAAGAAATTGAACGAAAAGAAATACAATATGCTTAATTATGAATCTTTAAAACGGGACATTACATCGGACAAATAAAAAAGAAACATTTCTGTCTTCTCAAAGTAATAACATAATAGCAACTATACATTACACGTAATCTGAAAGAATTAAAAAGGAAGTAATTGCCATATGGGCATTCCATACATGTTTGTAATTTGTTCGTTGTCTACAAATATAGTCTCAAAAGAACTTCTTATCGTAAATGCGATCGTGTATCATTCATATCGATCAGACAAGACAAAAAACATTTAAGAATTAAAGGAAAAAGGCAGAAAAAAAAAATAAATACTGACAGTTACTTTATTATTGACCTTTCTTTATTTAAAACTACGACGACTAATGAGAGTCTTAACTTAATAAGATAAAATGCCGTTCAGATCTAGTAATTCCCTTTAAAATAGCCCTTAACACTTATGCCCTAGACACCGTACGAGTTTGTCAGCAAAGGGTAAGGGGAGTACTCTTGTATATCACAAAGTTAAAATAGACTATAATCGGCTGGCTAAACTCAGAGATTCTCCTCTTGGGTTGATATACCAGTAGAGGTAGTCATTACCTTTTAAATGACCTATATCACTTATGCCCTACACTCGTACGAGTGGAGAGAATAATGGGTAACAATGGATGTGGAACTTGTAATGAAAACGGAAACCTGCTGATTGAATTTTGTGGACTAAATGATCTGGTTATTGGTGGTACACTATTCCAGCACAAAGAGATACATAAACTTACATGGACATCGCCAAACAGGAGAGACAAAAATCAAATTGACCATCTAATGATAAATGGCAGATGGCGGCATTCACTGAATGATGTATCTGTAAAAAGAGGGGCAGATTGTGGAAGTGACCACTTCCTGATTATCGGCAAAATTAAATTGAAACTCAAGAAAGCTCCGAAGATAAACAAGCTGAGCAGGAAAACATTTGATCTGCAGAGACTGAAGGACAACAAAATAAGACAAAAATTTAATACTGAAGTAAAAAACAGATACCAAGTACTCCGTGAAATTGATGACAATAATGAAAACATGGGTGAAAACATAACTGAAATTTGGGATAACATCAAGGACATTTATACTAAAACAGCTGAGAAAGTATTGGGTTTAAAGAACAGAAAAAGAAAACAGTGGCTGTCAGACAAGACTTGGGAAAACATCAAGGAAAGGAAAGCCATAAAAATAAAACTTAATGCATCTAAATCTAACAGATTGAAAACCAAATTGCAATCAGACTATAGAGATAAAGACAAAGAAGTTAAAAAAGGGGCAAAGAATGATAGGAGAAACTATGTTGAAGAACTTGCAAATGAAGCTGAAGAAGCGTCAAAGCGTGGAGAGCTCAGTGTAGTATATAAAATCACTAGACAGCTCTGTGGAAAGTCCAGGAATAATGATGCACCAGTACTATCCAAAGAGGGGAAGCTACTAACTACAGACAAGGAAAAGTTAGATCGTTGGGCCGAACACTTTAAAACTATCCTGAATAAGGCTGAAACCAACAATGATATACCAGACATTCAACCGTTTGGAGATGCACTTGAAATAGACACAGAAGCTGTATGCAAAGATGAGATCCAAAAGGCAATAAGACAACTGAAAAATGGTAAAGCACCAGGCATAGATAACATCAGTGCAGAATTTTTAAAATCAGACATACAATCTACAAGTGAAATACTACATTATCTATTTACGAACATATGGATAGATGAAGAAATACCAACTGAATGGGACAAAGGAATTATTATAAAACTGCAAAAGAAGGGAGATCTGAAACTTTGCAACAACTGGCGAGGAATATCACTACTTTCAATCCCTAGTAAAATATTCCTTAGAGTCATCAAGAATAGAATAACTGATTCCATTAACAGTAAGCTGCGCGAAGAACAGGCAGGTTTTAGAAATAACAGAGGCTGCATCGACCATCTATTTACCCTCCGAAACATCATAGAACAATCCAGAGTGGCAGAACAAAATAGTCCTAAACGTCATTGACTTCCAAAGAGCATTTGACAGTGTTATAAGAGAATATATTTGGGACATACTAAGAGCATATGGAGTACCATCGAAAATTATCAAGCTGATAAAGATATTCTACGACAAGTATGAATGTAGTGTATTGCACAATGGACAGCTTTCTGATTGGTTCTCAGTGGATACAGGCGTCAGACAAGGATGCGTAATCTCTCCTCTTCTCTTCTTAATAGTTGTTGATTGGTGTATGAGATCAACCTTAGGAAATGGAAACACTGGGATAAGATGGACACTCAACTTCTTTCTTGAAGATTTAGACTTTGCAGATGACATTTGCTTACTATCCAGCAACAGAGCACAAATGCAAAAGAAAACATCAAGACTGAACACCATGTCAAACAATCTTGGGCTCAAAATAAACATCGAGAAAACGAAAGTCATGTCAATCAACGACCAATCAAATAAAATTCCAATAAAGATTGGATCCGTGAACATCGAGGAAATAGAAGACTTTACATACCTAGGCAGCATAATAAGCAGTGATAATGGGACCACCAAAGACATCAAAGCAAGACTGAGTAAGGCTAGAACATCCTTTTGTCTACTCAGACCAATCTGGAAATCGTCATCCCTTGCAAGAAACACAAAACTCAAAATCTACAACAGCAATGTCAAATCTGTACTGCTTTATGGATCAGAATGTTGGAGAATTATACAAACTGACTTCAACAAACTGGCCGCATTCCACAATACCTGCCTGAGAAGAATATGCAAAATCTTTTGGCCAAACAAAATATCCAACCAGGAACTTTTCAAACTGACAGCACAAAGAGATATAAGAGACGAAATAAAAACAAGAAGATGGAAATGGATAGGCCATGTCTTTAGGAAGGAACCAGCAAACATCGCTAAAGTGTCACTGAGGTGGACTCCAACTGGTAAGAGGAAAAGGGGGAGACCTAAAGAAACATGGAGAAGAACAGTGGAAAGCGAGATGAAGGAGGTTGGGATGTCTTGGCGAGAAGTAGAGAAGAAAGCACAAGACAGAGTGTTATGGAGAGAGCTAGTGTCGGCCTTATGTGCATCAAAGCACGAAGAGGATTAAGTAAGTAAGTAAACAATATATGCTTAATTTATACCAATAAAAACATACATCAAAAATATCTTACATGTCTATAACACGTCACAATAAAATGCATGTATCCTAGTCATCGTACTCTACAATATGTTAGTATGAATCAAATTAATGAAAAAAAGAGTAATAACAGTTAATGTTGAAATATTGCTCTAATGTTTGAAATGTTTAAAGGTAGTGGATTGCATGCTCATGAAAAGAGACAGAAGACAAAAATGATGTTCAAATAATGAGTTTGAAAATGCTGTCAAACAAATAGTTATAAAAACATTTTTTATTTTTTTATTTTATTTGATAACATCATTTTCTGAATATCCCTTTTTAATATCTGCTTTTAAAATGCTATTCATGAACATGAAAAGGTGAGGACATATGTGTTATCTTCGGCTTGATTCAATACAAACAGCTGTCGATAATCGTTACTGAAAATAATGTCAGTAGGTCTGTTTATATCATGTTCAGTGTCAAGGATGATATCAAGGAGTTTTCCTTTTGGTGTAATTCGTTGAATAGTATTTGAACTTTCACACGCTGCGTATAAATTACCTTTCTTGTCGGTAGCTATTGCATTTAGTTTTTTGAGATCGAACGAAGTATATCTAAATCGTTGTTCTCCTTCAATAGTAACACAGCATATAGCATTACACATTATATCTATATACACTACAAACCATTAAAGTCTGAAATGGCCTATATCTGTACTCGACTGTACTGATTTTTACTCGACCAGTCTGAATTGATCTGACTTTTACTTGATATTACTCGACCCCAGTCTGAACCATACTTGACTGTACTGAATCGTACTTGACCCTTATCTTTGCCGTTGAAAATAGCCTGAACTATTACTCGACCAGTCTGAAACAGTCTTAATCCATTCTCGACATGTACTCGACCTATTTTCCCTGTCTAAACCATACTTAACCAAAGGTCTGAACAATACTCAACCAGTCTGAACCATACTAGACCAAAAAACCTCTACTTTTTTAACTGTTAAAATAAATTTCTTTTTAACTGACATATATAACAACAGTCAACAAAATTTATAAAAGATTTTAAACTTATAAAAGAAATATATCTCTGATTATATTTAGGATAAAAAAATATGTTATATATAACTTATATCAAAAAGGGATAAAATTAAATAAATAAATAAAATTGTTTTTCTGATTAGTGGTAAAATATAAAGTATAACCTCTGGTTGGGGCGATCACACCTGGTCAGAATAACATTGATTCAAAATTGCAACATCTTGTTTAAATCAAATAACAAGGCCTTTCGAATATACATGTATGTACTAGATAAGTAATACACGAATTTAAGAAAATAGGGCTTTCTTTTTACCTGTAAAACACACATGTACTGAGGTAATTAGAACATATTAAAGTGCTTTATGTATCCATGTTAATTTGACCAAAAAAAATAGTTAAATTAATTGAAATTTTTTTTTATTGTTACTTTGGAATACATTTCCTTTTTTAAAAAGGTTATCAAGGATTGCTATGGAAATTCTATTATAATGATTATATTAAATTCTTGGTTTAATAAAACAAAACAATTAAGCTCTCATTTTTTTTTTTAATTTATTAAGTTGTTTTATATACTATTTTATATATATCTTAATAAAAAAAAACATTCACTGCATTATTACCTGAACTCAACTGACACAACAAATCTATACTAGGCTTAAGTTAATCATTGTTAATGGTGAAAATAGTCCAGTTACCATAAAATACTTACGAAATATTCATAAAATTTTGAATAATATTGAAAATATTAGTCACAATTCACTTTTTTAGATTATTTGATCAGCTTGTTTTATTTGTATTTTAAGGTTGATATATACTATTATGTAAGTGTTGATTAATATTTTGTTGAAGTTATATTATGATTGATTATTGTGAAATTTTAATTTCAATACTGTATTGGATACATTTTTAATTTCAAATTGTTGTTCAAATTTTAATTTTATTAAAAAAAATCCTAAATTGATAAAATTTCGATGATAGATACAAAGAACAGGTCTAGTTTGGTTAAGACTTGGTCGAGTATGGTTCAGACTAGGTCGAGTATGGTTCAGACTAGGTCGAGTACGGTTCAGACTAGGTCGAGTACAGTTCAGACTCGTGTAAAACGGTTAAGCACTGGTCAAGTACACATTCAGACTGTTAAGTATAGTTCAGACTACAGTCGAGTATTATCAAGTAAATCTCAGACGAATTCAAACTGGTCGAGTAAAAACCAGTACAGTCGAGTACAGATATAGGCCATTTCAGATTTTTAATGGTTTGTAGTGATAGTAAACACTTTCACCAGGACCTGGGTGTAGATCTGTTATAAAACCAACATTTGGAAAAGCAGTAACTTTATTAATACTGTTTCCTTGTTTATCAAGTATGTGCAAGGTAAGATATCCACCGACACAAATCTTATCGTTGACAATAGTGATACTCCAACAGGGACCAGTTACAGAATGTGTAGAATCAGCTTTCATTGTTTTAATGTCGATAAATTGTATTGATCTCATTTTAGGTAACGTAACGACAGCTTTATCTTCACCAGGAAAAACAGCTACATCGAATGAGCTACCAGACAGATTACAATCCTGTAAGTATTCCCCCTCATCACTGTATACTAACAGATTGGTACCTCTAGTATTACATAAAAGGAGACGGTTATCTTTTGTAATATTCATTGTTCTGATATGCATATCTTTGGATCGTTTGATTTCTATTTTACGGTTTAATATGAACTTCGTTGGCATTTGAGAAACTAATGATGGAACCTGAACTTGTAGAATTTTTGGTGGCTTATATTCTGCCTTATATTGCTGATTTTAAGTCGGGTTGATCCCAAAGAAGTTATGGTATTTTGAATATGCTCTCGCGGTTGGAATATCATTCGTCTGGTCATAAGATTTGGAAGCAAGTTCCCAACTTTGATCTCCAAGTCAATAATTTCTAGTTTATACTTATTCATCAGGACAAACAACTGATAGTGTGAACCACACCTGGATACTTGATCTATTTTCTTTGATATTTTTTTCAACGGTCTTTTGATTTGCAACAAACTGTTCTTATGTAAATCAGTTCGAGCACTTTGTTCATTCTTTAACGAACTAGTTTCAAGTATAATTCTTCCTTCAAGTTCGTCTAAATGTTTAATTAATTTAGCTTTGTTACTCGCAAGCTGACCTAAGATTGTAGCTTCGTCATCATCAAGATTTTCATTATTTACATCTTGACTTGTGATTGCTATATTTAATGTTGTTTTAATACTTGAGATAGAATTAGACACATCTTGAAACATAACTGAATTTTTCACATCTTTTGCTGCATCTTTTGAAGAAATCACCTTTTGGCACGAATTATGATCCTCGACCTTACAAGATTGACAACATAAGCAGTCATGTACAATGCAAAAGAAGTCGAGAATGCTGCCGTCGTGTTTAACACAAAAGTTCTCAAAAGATAATGTCGCAATGTCAATCAAATGATGCTCGTTAAATGCCGCATTCAAATTATGATTCGACAAGCATTGCCGACAAAGTTTACATTGACATTCAGAACAAAACTGAATAGCCTCTGGTGCGTCATTTTTCCTAGAACATGTGTCGCATATTAACCATGATGGGTCCATTTTCGTTGAGACTAAGTATTCTAAAAATAGAAATTATAGTAGTTTGATTTTAGTTATTACAATGAATCTCTTTTAAATGGACTAAGTCAATAAAAGTAAACATTAAAACTACGAATTTTAAAGACTAGCAATGTCCTTTAACTTTACTTTTCCTTTATATATAAATGATGTTCTCTAACTAAATAATGTTCATGTGACTATGCTGAACTAAGCTATCCCATTGAACTAGATATAAAGGATACAACATATACAGTTAAGTCTGCCTCATATCTTTACTTACATCTAGAAATTGACAATACGGGTTGGTTGAAAACAAAACATTACGACAAAAGAGATGATTTCAGCTTCCCAATTATGGACTTTCCATATCTATGTAGCAATATGCCAGCAGGACCTGCATACAGAGAACATATTCCCAATTGATACAATATTTCTCATAATGATTTCCTTGATAGAGGGTTGCTGCTTACAAGGAAGCTATTAAACCAACAAATCCAAATGATAAAGCTGGAATTACCCCTTCGTAAAATTTACGGACGCCATCACGAATTGGTTGACCGTTTCACAGATGATATCGAATATGTTCCTTTTGCATAACTACAATCCACTCCCCTTTTTCACTAGGAATATGACCTATCGAATTTGACAATTTACCGAGTTTGTAATAACATGAGCAATACGACAGGTGCAACATGTAGATCAGGGTCTGGTTACCCTTCCGAAGCACCTGAGATCCAGTTTTTGGTGGGATTTGTGTTGCTTAGTCTTTAGTTTTCTAAGCTGTGTCTTGTGAACTATTATACATCTGTTTTAATTTTCTATTTTTAGCCATTGCGTTGTCTGTTTATTTTCGATCTCTGAGTTTGACTGTCCCGCTGGTATCTTTCGCCCCTCTTTTTTTTTAACATAGTAAGTTTATAATTGTGTAATCTTTGCATCTTTGGAAACAAATTGTTAACGATTAAAAGTAACGGAAACGCGAACTTGGTGTCTGACAGATCAGAAAAAGCACTCATTCTAAACACTGCCAAGCTGTTGAATAAATATGAAGCCATTTTGATCAGAGTCAGGTGTGACAGAAATGTTCGTACGAAAAACGAATGGACTCAATGAGAATGCAGTTATTATGTTCTATTTTTATCAAAATGCAAGTGTGTTCGTAGCTTAAAATATAAAATAAACAAACATAAAATGTGATATGATAAACAATAAAATAAGTATCTACAAAAGTTAAAATGAAGTGGATGTCAGCAATTATAGGCAACTGTACTGCCATCAACAATGAAAAAACAACATATACCGTATAGTTGGCAATAAAAAGCCCCGACAAACAAATTATGAAACAAACCAATTGGGAAAACTAACGGCCCAAATTATAACAAAACAATTTACGAAAAGCACATAGGACACACATGAACACAAGACAACCACTGAACAACAGAACGGAATCGGGACAGGCACATTAAGAATAAGGCTTGTGAGTGTTCAACCTCCCTCTATCATTGGACAGTGCACACATTATAAAAATCATTTGAAAAAGGATAAACTCATCAGATTGTTAGAAAGAGACGTGAAAAACAGACAGGACGTAGTAGAGGATATATACATCCATAACACCAACAACGAAAAAGACACTAAGTACTGATTTGAGAATACTAACAGTTATTGACGGTAAGATCAAAGCCAATAATTAAAAAAAATCATGTATCTAAGGTTCAAATATCAATCACTTCACATTCAACATTCTATATATGCAGTGTAAAGGGGACACTAATAGTCAGAGTAAAACATGACCAAGTGCAACGTCAAAATGTAGGCACCGGCAGATTGTAATGCTTGATTAATAAAATCATATTTATGCAAAAAAACCAACAATATTTATAGATTTAATTACATATAAAAAAGAAGATGTGGTATGATTGCCAATGAGAAAACTGTCCACAAGAGACCAACATGACTCATACATTAACAACTATAGGTCACCCTACGGTCTTCAACAATGAGCAAAGCATATACCTTATAGTCAGCTAAAAAAAAGGCCCTGATATGACAATGTAAAACAATTTAAACGAGAAAACCAACGGCCTTAATTATATTAAAACAACAGTTTTGAATTGAAATCTGTAAAAATGAATTTATTTAAAGGATTGATAAGATTACGCGGATCGTATCTAAATTGAATTGCTCGGTTAACAACATCACTGTTAAATGACGGATGTATCTATGGAATAAATTTCTTCGTGTACGTTCTTTCATGTGATTTAATCATTATTAGAGATACAAATGGGAGTGGGATGGTGAGAAGTCCACAATAATCTATCACATGTTTATATGCCAGCTCTCAAGTCACGAATCTAGTTTAAGGTTAAGCTATCTTGCTATTGATTTTTTTTATTAAGTTTAACTCACAAGATATCCTCTTGTATGAATTTGATATTTAAATAAAATGATTTTCAGAAATAATTGGATATTTCAAAGAGAGGATGGAAAAATTATGTGTGTTAAAGAGACAACCCAAACAAAGAGCAGAAAGCCACCAACATGTTTTTTACACAGCAAGAAAATTTAAAATTGAATGAATTGTACTGCAAAAACGTAAACATTATGGCAGAATTAACTAGGCAATATTGAAGAAATGGACTAAAACCGACGGTATAAAATGATCTATGCAAAATTTGTTTTCAGACACTTATAACTTAATTTCAAAATGTTTGCCGTATTGTACATGCTGCATACATTTAAAAAAATGATTTGTTTTTATTAAACTTACTGTAATGTACGATGTATAGACTGAACTTGCTTTTTATAATTAAAACGGCGAAATAATGTATGCCCAATTATGTCACACAATCAATCCTAAGGTACTTAAAGATAATATATTAGGCCAGTACAGGCTTTTACTTTATATAAAAAAGAAAAATTGAGATTTTTGATTGTTATCGACATAAACAAGAGTAAAAGAGGGACGAAAGATACCAAAGGGACAGTCAAACTCATAAATCTAAAACAAACTGACAACGCGTACAGTAGACTTAAAAGGCTATAGCTTTGCGAAAGACCGTCCTTCGTGGGTTACCATAAATGATTTTTAAATTTTTTTTTAAGGAAGCTCGCTTGTCATGTTTTGGAATTTTGGTCAGATTTTCGGAATCCTCTGGTTTTATCCATTTGAATGCCTTAATAAAATTTGCCCGGTGACCCCCATTTTTCTTTTTATAATTCTTTTACATGTATAATGATAAGCTGTCTGTTAAAGTCTTATAAAATTTTAATTACTTTTTAATAGTTTTTGAAGACTTCAACGTGTCAATGATAAAGCTATGAAAAGTCAAGAGAGAACATTTTCCCGCCAAAATTCCAATGGCTAATATCTCGAAAACAAGCACGGTGACCTATATATTTTTTTGGCTTTTTTGATTCCTTTATTAATTCCCTATCAACATATGCTAGTGTTTTGAAAAGTTAATTACTTTGAAACTGAGAAGCCAGCTCCCATCTCCTATTGATGCATTTGCTACTTTAAACTTAAATTCTTTCTCTTTCATGTTTCAAAATCAATACTGAAGTAAAAAGTGCTCAATATTCTGGCTATACTAGTGCAAGAATATTCTCAACGGGAAATTTATCTTAGTTAACCAAGAAATATGTAAAATTTGGTTTTGAAGCATATACTCCGGGTCGGCTTAAAATCAATATTCCCTGAAGATAATAAATTAAAAAGGTTAGGCGCTTCCGGAAACATATATTTTGGTTGCTTACAGATGGGTGCAGTTCTAACCTGTACAGCCAGTTAACTTGATAACCAGTCATTTGGACTGGTCAAAGTTAACCTATGACCGGATTTAGGACTGCTCTGACCAGTGCTATGACCAAAATCTAGTTAACTTAAAAAGCGGACTTGGTCCTAGGACTGTGTTTATGTCTGCCAAAAAGTTAACTTGGAAACAGGTCCGCAATTAATATAAGTTAACTTCGAACCAGTCCTGTCATAAGTTAACATAAGTTAACTTCGGAACCAGTCCTGCCGTAAAGTTAACATAAGTTAACTTCGAAACCAGTCCTGCCACAAAGTTAACATAAGTTAACTTTTGCTTTGACAAATACGATCCAAACCAGACCTGTTCCCAAGTTAACTTTTGACTGGTCTGCTCAACACTAAGTTAACTTATAACCAGGACCGCTCTACATCGATTTTTTTAAAATATCTTTGTTTCGTAGTATAAAAATCGAAAATAAAGTAAAATTAATAATTCCGTTATATAAACAGGATTAAATACAAATATTTGAAAATAAAGTATGCATAAGACGTTGCTTGTGACACAAATTTATCTGTGATCTGACAATCTATCAATTATAAAAACGATCTTGGTTACAATGATGACAGGCACAGAATATATATTCCAATAATTCAACAATATTTGCACTTTATTATGTATATCTTTGAAAAGACGTATATTTGATGTTAGTTGTATACACACAGGCACTTGTCTCAGAAAAAAAAATTCATAGGTATATAGGAAATGTTTTTCTGAGACAAGTGCCTGTGGCACCAGCATGTCCTCCTTTTATTCAAAATATTGATACGTAACAAAATTTCAGTAGTTTTCATACCTCATGCTGACTTGTACAACAAAATTATTTGACCGCCATGACCGCGTCAACCAAAACTGACCATATGTGCACTTTAATTTGTAAATCTATATACCAGCATAGTAAATCAGCCATATTTTTTATGTCAGGATTCAATGTATAATACAATGGACAGCAATATTGCTATGCAATAACAACAAAATACTTTGACCAAAACTGACCATATGTGCACTTTTATTTGAAAATCTATATGCCCGCATAGTATTGTACCTAGCGCCTTAATGTCTTCTCCTGGCGCTAGCTTCTGTGCACATTTTAGTAAGACCGTAAATGTACATGTAATCAATAATATTTGAAAACAATTAATGCAAAAATTGTTCCGCATATATTGAGAGTGTCAGCATTGCATCTCTATATTCATAATATTCAACAGTCACTAGATATAGTATTTAATGATGGTGTGTAAAACAGAACTATTAGGCCGCATCACCAAAGTACCAACACTGACATGTCTGAATTCATTTGATATTATTAAATAAAAAAAAGTATATGAGGTTCTCTTCTGGGTATTTGCGCATTGAGTATAATTTTGAGACGTCCCATATATCAATCGGCAAAGACAAATCTCGCGACAAATCTGACGAATTTGACGAGATTGTTGATAGTTTTACCACACCGTATGCTTATGGACACTGTACAATTTCTGTTGGAATATTCTGCGGACAATAGAATAGTAAATCCATTGCAAACAAGTTGAATAACAATGAAATATCTATGCATGTATAGGAATGTATGCATAAAGTAAAATTTAGGAAGGGACAGGTAAAAAACGGGGAACGAAGCAACGTCGACAATGTTGTTGATATCCCGTGATATAAGAATGACACTGGCTACGGTTACATGGAAATGTAACAATAATAAAAATATTATTGTTACATTCGAGACTAAATGCCGGAATGCATGGTTGGGTAAGGACCTGTTTAATTACGAATGTAACAATAATTATTGAGGCTACGGTTACATTGCGTTATTGTTACATGAAAAAAAGAAATGTACGATGGGACTAGTAATATGTACTAAATAATAAAAGTTGAGGACATTTATTACATACATTTATAACATACAATTTATTTACTGTAATTTTTTATTTACAATGACAATTTCTACAAATCCAGTAAGTTGTTTTTAAAGTCCGACACATTTTTGATAAACGAAATTACGTCCTCCACGGATACGTGTACATACAGAATTTCTTAGTATTTAAGTTAGCAAACTTTGCTTTTGATTATCAATTTGCGTCAAGTTATAACGCTGTATGAAATGTATGTCTTGATATTGTTTCAGTTTCGTTTAAAACGAATCCCACATTTTTATTTTTTTCACCATAAACAAAATTGGTCCAAAGTATAATGACAGTAATAAGAGTAGGTGTGCAGTTAAATACTTTAAAAAAAGTGAAACCTATGAACTATATTTTTCGCCTTTGACAGTCACACTCCTAATCTTGAGTAGTATCTTTAAGAACATCAACACCATTAATACGTAGTAAAACTATTCAAGTTGTACACCATTTGTTGAATAATAATATTTTATTATTTATCAGTATTAAATAACAAGTATTTTTTAGTACATATGAAAGAATAAAGCAATACAACTATAGAAGATTTAAGTTTAATCAATCTAGCGTACATTGCTGTTTTTCATGTAACCGTAGCCCACTTCCGTAGCCTCAGTAATTATTGTTACATTTGTAATTAATCGGTTCCTCACCCAACTTTGCATTCCGGCAATTAGTCTCCAATGTAACAATAATAATTTTATTATTGTTACATTTTCATGTAACCGTAGCCAGTGCCTATAAGAATATTGTTCCGATGCGTCGGGTAACCTTTCTATCCGCCTTCTAATAATAATAATTTAAAAAAAAAAACACTCTCATTCCCTTTATGAGTAGCTGTATGTGCGTGTTTAGCCATTGTTTTATGTATAAATATAAAAAAAACATGTAGATATCAAATTTAAAAAAAAAGAGAATTTTGTATAATATCTAGAAGAGTCTATAGCGAGTAATTAAATAATTAAATTTGATATCTGTGGAAAAAGAATGCGAATGTTGTTTACATAATTTAATTAAACCTCAAGTCCACAGGTCTCGCAATAGCAGACTTGTCCACAGGTCTGGTCAGAAGCAGACCTGTCCACAGGTCTGGTCTTAGGCAGACCTGTCCTCAGGACTGGTCAAAAGCAGACTTGTCCCGACAAGTCTGGTCTGGGACAGACCTGTCCTAAGGACTGGTTAAAAGCAGGCTTGTCCACAGGTCTGGTCTGGAGCAGACCTGTCGATAGGTCTGCAGCAGTCCTAAAAAAGCAGACCGTAGGTCTGGTCCAGCAACGACGAAGTTAACTAGCTTGACTGCTTAAAAATTCTCAAGTTAACTTACAAAGCAGTCAACAAGTCTGCTCCAAGTTAACTTTTGTCAAGGTTAGGACCGCACCCATCTGTCTGTTCATTTTTTAATTTTCAATGATTAATGAACGTTTCATACCCTGCACTAATATCGTTAATAGTCACAGTCTATATATTTGTTGAGAATGATCAGCCAATACAAACTGAGATGAAGTGCTTATAGTTTTATGTATCTTTTGTAAAACAAAAAAGTGTACACTCCCTTCTTATAATAGCAGATTTCTTTAAGGATCCGGTTTCATTCCCAGTCCAATCCCGATCTTAGAGTTTTCAAAAATTTCCAACAGCAATACTGTACAGGGATTTTAGAAAAAATCTGGGTTGGCAAGGTCTTATGACTAGCCTAATATGTACTAGTACTGCATTACTGTGGATTTATTTATTTCGTGGATCAAGGTACCAATTTCTATTAATCAATGAAAGCTTACATTTTTGTGGATATCTAATTTCGTGATTTTGCCGAAAGTTTAAAAAACATTTGTCATTTGGTGAACATCGTTTACTATAACTCATGAAAATTTGTATCCAACGAATAATAATGAATCAACAGTATTTGCATAAATCTACTGCAGTAATTAACCATACCAATCAGTGTGCACAATATATTACTGGAATCCCCCAAAAGGGGTAGGAAGTCAGTTGCTATGATACATTACTTACTTGGTTCAATTTTCTCCTTGGATATCGTAATTTTAACTTTAACAATGGTTCTGGTATCCGTATCAAGAAGACAAATGTCAAGGAAATCTTTTAAAAACGACTCAACAGCCAGTTGAAATTCGTCGTCGCCTTGCAAGAAACACAGCTGAGCTGAAGTCTGAATAACCAGTGATCCCTTGTAAACAAACACTATACGGAAAAACTTTCCCATAAGAGATGAAAAATTTTCCAGTGTTTCCTTGATTTCGTCTACATCCCAGTTTCCTGGCGTCTTAAGAGTCCATTCTATATAACAAATGTCATCATCTGAAACAGAATCCAAGAAAAAAGTAGAATCACAAAAAATACTGAACTCCGAGGATGATTTAAAACGGAAAGCCTCTAATAAAATGGCAAAATCAAAAGCCAAAACACATCAAACAAATGGATAACAACTGTAATATTCCTAACTTTGTACAGGCAAATATAAAGTAGAAAAAGAGGAGCAAAAGATACCAAGGAACATTCAAACTTGTTTTATAGTAATTCAGATAATATTACAATGTTGACTGCTGTAACCCAATTTTTTACCTTTTTTTCCTATTATGTCTGGTTTTTCTTGCTGTTTAATACATTGTTGTCTCAGTATAATAAAATTCAATGTGACTGTCATACAAATGACCAGTTTATCTAACTACAAAACCTTGATTTATCCACTGTTTTATATATACTAGTAATGAAATGCCTGTACCGGGTAAGAAATATGGCAGTTTTTTTCCATTTGTTAGATGTGTTTGAGCTTTTGATTTAGCCAATTTAAAAAGGTCTTTCCGTTTTGGAGCTCGTTTGTAATTGTTACGTTACTATTTATATTATAAGTAAAAAAACATGGCAAAAAAACCCAAATCAACAGACAAACAACAGTACACAGAACTCACAATTGAACAACTGTGGTACATGTAATGGTCGTATTTTTTGTGTAAATACAATTCAGGTGATATGTGGAAGACGATAGGTTACATTAGTTGAAACGGGTGACTAGACTATGGTTATAACAATTGGAACATATCCGTTGTCATTTGTAAAACGGAATTTCCATAACAATTAACCAACTCGTGATGGCGTCTGTGAAATTTACGGAGGGGGTTTTCACCTTTACCACTTGACACTTATGGTGTAATAGCTTTTTTATGAGCAACAAACTGATGATATGATATGCAACGTTAGTGACAAATCATTGTTTTATTTTTCATCACCTGTTTAGTCTTGTATCTTTTTTGAGTTTAATCATGAATATATTTAATCAAAGTGTAACCAATATAATAAACCGAGCCAGCACACGAAACTTACTTTTGGTGACTTTTTTGTTCAATCTCATTTGTGCAAGGAATACTAGTACAAGAAGGTAAAAGAAAAAGGTCCTTTAGGTCTTTATTTATTTGCTTGAAAATTTGTGTTTCGTTAACGTATAAGATATTATAAACGTATAGCAACATCATTGATAATCAAATAAAAAGTTTATATATCAAATAGTTAACTTTAAACGCAAAGAACATACCATGTGAAAGTCCTTTTTTGTTGGGATCTGTTGCCTTAGACTGCTCATCTTTCCACCGGGTTTTTACTTCAAATACGACATTGCGTATGCCAACAGTCATATCTTTAAAATGATAATTGAATATTTAGTTATCTAAAAACTGAAAATACTTTTACATGTACAAAACAAAAATAAAACTACTTACATCAGATATTTACCAGTGTATGTAAAGTGCGGATCCTAAACTATCATTTTCACTGTATATGCCATAAATTTCTGATGTAGAATGATAAATAAACAGACGATTGTTTTGTTGTTGAAGAAAATGAAGAAACTTAGTTAAAATGAAAATAAATAATACTAGTAAGACAATGTAAGAGATGCGAATGGGGTTTTATCGCACATAAAGCCATCCAGATGTGAAATATAGACCGAAATAGGTGAAAGTTTAGGACATTTCACGAACAGATCGTACAGGTGATCTAAAACTAGCAGGTAAGATGTTGTTGCAGACAAATATTCATTTCAACACAACTATTAAAGTTGCATAACGTAGGTTTTGTCATTCAGTTTCTTCATATTGAACTAAATTCCACTATGATGCTTTCTTTATGCGAGTCATGTTTACTGTTGAATAATGATACTATACTTTCATTTTCACTGTAGAGCGATTCATTAGTATTGTATATGCGGTGCATTTTCACTATATAAATTTTGTAAAAAACATTTATCTATTGAAGTCTTAAATTAGCCGACTTGCTCAAACAAAAGATAAAGTAAGAGAAGGATTAGATAAAGTTTAACTTGCGGAGGAAATTTTTAACACTCTAATAAATTCAATAGAAATAACATGTATTTCAAATGTATTCCATTTAATTTCTCATAAATCGTAGGGATCTTTATCCTTGGTTTTATTTATCCATTTTCATGACACTTCATTCTTATTACTTTCATCATGATATAGATTAAACCGTTGGTTTTCCCGTTTAAAAGGTTTTACACTGGGGCCCTTTATAACTTCTGGCTTAAACCGAAACGGGGTGGGATAAAAAGGGGTGTTTTCAAATTGTACAATTTTGCCAAACCGGTTACGCGGATAGTTGTTCGACCGATTAACCGGTTAACCGATAGTTTAAGTTCATGTTTGAGAGCCTTACCTAAAGTACACTATAAATGTTCGTTTTCATAATACGATGAATTTAAAAAACATAGAGAATGGAAATAGGGAATATGTCAAAGAGACAACAACCCAACCAAAGAGCAGATAACAGCCGAAGACCACCCATTAGTCTTCAATGACGTTTGTCTTTTTGCATTATAAATGTTACAAGGATTGTCTGTGAGGAATACTGGCGAAGTTTGACTTTAATAATCCAATACCACCGTATATACTATGGCGTTTGTAATATCTTCATATTGAAATAATAAATAACCTTCTGGATCGCGTCGAATTAAAATGATTCGTTTTCTTTCTCTTGATGTCACAGAAAATACTGTGGGGTGTTTCAATTTGAATTTATTAAGCCAGTTGCATCAATTATACATTAATTACATTCATTTTGATTTTAGTATAATTTGTTTAGTTAACATTTCGTTTAAAGTATGACAAAGCTTTGCACACTCAGATGTAGGTCTACGCAATATCAAAAATAAGATAATGAAGAAAATCCTAAAATATAATCGGATTACTGATTTAAAGTAATTGTTTATAAAAAAAAAACATGTATACTACTCATGTTTACTTGAGATCTTGTCCCGAGCTGATAGTGTGAGCAAAAATTTGTTCCAGTGGAACTTATATCACAGAAAATATGTTCTGGGAGAACTTTTTTCACAGACAATTTCTATGTAATTTGTTCCATCTCTATACAATAAGTTCCACACTTTACCTGGTGAAATATGAACCGGGTTGGGGAAATATGTACCTTACCTAGTGAAATTAGTTCCGGATTTATGACATTATTTTGTTCCTTACCTTGTAAAATAAATTCTGGGTTTGTGAGATTTGATCATGAACTGGTAAAATAAGTTCTTTATCAGTGAAATATGTTCAACTTGTTAAACAAGTTATCTTATATACTGATCATTTGTCATCAGTTAGTTTAAAGTTATCATTCAAGTGCATAATAGAAATAAGTATTCTATGAATTGTACAATAAATAAAAAGTGTAAATCATCAAATTTGTATTCTTTGAATGTTTAATTATATAATCGTAAATGATATCAAAATGACTATTTGATCCAGAAAAGAGTAGAATAACAATTTTCATTTTCATTCTATTGTTACAGTTATGCCTTCGATTGCAAATGTATCCTATGCAAGCACACTCAGTACAGCATTAATCTTGCATTATGATTCAAGTCTAACAAGAAGCATTATAATTTAAGTGTAACAAGAAAATATTTTGTGTGAACTTATTCATTGATTTCTATGAAATATGTGCATATTCGTTTAAAAAAAATATATCACAGGAACCTATTTAACTTTTAATATTAATTGGAACAAAATTCATAGTTATGATAAAGGAAAAACGTAATTTTAAGAATACAATACGACATGTTGAGAAGTGTTTTGGTTACAAGTTTGAATACCTATATATTTGTTTGATGAAGAATGAATGAGGAGTTTGTATTTCAATTTGAAAATATCATAAATACTAAAGTCGTCAATTAAGTTTTTTCATTTGTTGCAAGTCCATTTATCACATAAATCTACAATAAAAATTTCTCGCATCTTCAAAAATTCTACATCAGAAATGATTGCACTAATAGTGATAATTCATCGCATCTATAGTTAAAGTGGATCGCTATATTATGTTGCTTTCATAAAACTTATTTGAACTTTAATGCTGTTTTTGTACATTAAAAAGACATATCACAATAAAAATATGTTTAAACTTAACTTCAAATCAATTATTTTGGCATTTTCGAAAAGTAAATAAATACAGTTTTCCCATGACCCTTTATTCTACAATAGACATACTCGCATATGATAGTGAAAATGAACTAGCTGGATTCGCACTTTATATATACACTGTTTACTATAATTTTTAATTGAGTACAATGTTTAACACGATATCTATAATATTCATCTGTATGACGGGGATTTCAATTATATAAGTATAACCGTATTTCTCTTAAGTTTCCCTTTTCTATTATTAAACTTCAATCTGGTGTTGACGAGGTTCGTGTTGCCTAATCTATAGTTTTTATGTAGTCTTTGTATAGATAAATAAAGGCAACAGTAGTATACCGCTGTTCAAACTCATTGAAACTAAAACTGAGGGAAACGCATTAAATATAAGAGGGGAACAACGACACAACACTACAATGTAACACACACAGAAACAGACCAAGCATCAGACAAAATCCAACGAGAATAACAAATATAACATCAAAACTAAATACATGAATTTGGGATAGACAAGTACCGTGACACGTCTTATCGCATTGTGAATTTACACTAAAAATTAAGAGAAAATAAATGACGCAACGTTAAAATGTAATAAAGTGTTGTTTGTTATTTCGTCATCTCGAATTTTGCAATATATTTTTGGTCACATTTTCTTATGAATTTTTAATCTTCATTTGATATTTTCGGAGCACCTGATCTCACCCCAGTGTTTGGTGGGGTTCATGTTGCTTAGTGTTTAGTTTTCTATGTTGTGTTCTGTACTATTATTTGTCTGTTTGTCTTTTTATTTTTAGGCATGGCGTTGTCAGTTTATTTTCAATCTATGAGTGTCGCTGTGTCTCTGGTATTTTTTGTCCATCTTTTTCTGCCTTCTATTTATTAAGAATTCCGTAGAAACTAGTTATTAGACGAAGTACGTTATATATTGGAGCTTGTTTTTGTTTTTATGTATATAAGTGTTCTACTTCGTCGTGTTTGGACCAGTGGCAATGTTGCCTTAATTGTCTTCGTAAATATTTCTCAATTGCAGAAAAAAAACCCAACACAATACTATTACCTTTTTGTTCTTGAAGACTGCTTAACACTTTCTTGTTGGTATTTTCTACAACTTTCGTTGTTTGATTTGTAAATGATTCAAGAGTACTTTTCTGCTCTTTTACAAACATTTCAAGAATCTGTAAAATAGATTTCATTAGAAATATTTGTCTGTACGATTTCGTATCGCGTTGTTAATACAGTTTAACCGTTAATCAGTAAAAATGAACATATTTTAAGAATTTGATTACATTTTCTGTGTGTACTGGGTTTGATCAGGTATCTTTTAAATTATAAGAAAGAAGATGTGGAAAGAATTGCAAATGACAAAAATCTCCACAAGAGATCAACTGACACAGAAATTAACAACTATAGGTGACCGTATGGCCTTCAACAATAATAAAGCCCATATCGCATAAAAGGCCCGCAATGACAAATGTAAAAATATTAAAAGGGAAAACAAACGGCCTAATTAATGTACAAAATGAACGAAAAACAAATATGTTACACATCGACAAATGGCAACCACTGAATTATATGCTCCTGATTTGGGACAGACACATACATACATCAGATAGATACAAATGTAAATACTGCACAGAGTGGAGTCCCGACTTTGTAGGGTACTTCTGTATCCAAACAACAACAAAAAACACGAAGTACAGATCTGAGAGTACTCGCACTTACTCACAGCTGGTTCAAAGCCACCAACAACTTACAAAAAAAATCATGCATCTAAGACTAAATTATTAATCAATACACATCCAACAGCCAATGGATTTAGTATAAAAACGTCATAAACAGTCCAAAAATGACCTTGTGCAATGCAAATGGTATAGGTATAAACAGATTGTAGATCCATGAATGTGTATATGTATTTAACAATACATTTAGTTTGCTTTTTTATTTAGTGGTAACAAAATCAATATTAATACATGTAATACCAATAAACAAATTACAGTGTTGAATTGGTAACCTTTTGTGTCCGGTTGAAGATCTATATATATAGTGAAGTGGGTTGAGTGGTCTATCGCGTCGGATACAGGCGATTTGGTGTTACGATATCTCAGTAGCATGAGTTCGAATCCGGGCGAGGAAAGAACAAAAAATTTGAGAAAGCAAATTAACAGATCTTATGCTGTTCACAGTTTATCTCTATCTATAATGATATTCAAGATGATATAAAAAAACTGCAAAATTTTCTTAAAATTACCAGTTCAGGGGCAGCAACCAAACAACAGGTTTCCTGATTCATCTGACATGGTCAAGACATATAGATCTTGACCTAATGAACAATTTTATCCGGTCAGATTAGCTCTAAATGTATTGATTTTAGAGATTTAAGCCAAATACGGCATTTTACCCTTATGTACTATTTTAAGTCATGCCCGCCATCTTGGTTAGCAAGCAGGGTCACTGGACACATTTTGTTTAAACAAGATACCTTAATGATGATTGTGGCCAAGTTTGTTTAAATTTGTCTCAGTAGTCTTAGAGAAGAAGATTTATGTAAAAAAAATACAAACATTTACGAAAAATTGTAAAAAAAAATGACTTTAAAGGGCAATAAGTCCATACGGGGTCAACTGACAATTTTGAAAATGTTGGCCCATTTGTAGATTTTACTTATCAATTTGACCAGTAAGAACGCATTTCACTACACAACAGCAAATGTTCTTGAGAAAATATACACCATCTTCAGAAATTAGATAAAAACGGAAAAGATCACACTCCAAAGGCCCTTGGTCTTAGTTTGATGCTTCTGATATGGCAGAAAATCTATCCACCTTGATAAATATTTATTTATAATTATCTGCGATTGGGCACTATTTATTAAGTACATAAAACAATATATTTTGCTCAAGCATATCAAAACTACCAGGCTTAAAATTTGTTTTTTTCAGAAACTGGATTCGTCTACACAAAAAGGTAGTTGTGCTCATATAAAAAATATTGGAAGGCCGATTCAAATACACAGTTTAAATTCAATAAACACTTACGCCTTATATTTATCAAAGGTACCAGGTATAATATTAATGTGTTACGCCAGACGCATGTTTCGTCTACACAAGAGTCATCAGAAACGCTCAGATTAAAACACGTTAGAAAGCCAAACAAGTATAAAGTTGAAGAGCATTGAAGACCCAAATTTAAATATTTTTTTTCCAAATTAAGACAGGGAATACATTCACACCCATCAAAGTATGTTATGCATGTGTACATCTAATGATCTGTTGGTGGTCAAGAAATCGTATTACAATCCTTATTTTCCAACAAAATGTCTTCTGTGCTATGATTTGTCTGTTTGTCTTTTTATTTTTAGCCATGGCGCTGTAAGTTTATTTTTAATCTATGAGTTTGACTGTCCCTTTTATATCTTTCCTCCCTCTTTTGTAAGTCAAATCTGTTAAAGAATTATACGTTTAAAGTTGAATAGTTCTCTTTTATTTCATTGGCTTTTACAAATGTATTTTAATTTGAAATTATTATCTTCATTTTATCCGGGTTACCGAGAGAAGCACAGCAACTGCATGTGTAAGAAATACAAGACAGAACTACATAAACAATAAAATGCAACAAAAAGAAACGCCAAAACACATATAAACAAACTATTTGATAACAGCTGCTATATTCCTGACTTGGTACAGGACATATTAAGAAAAAAATGGTTCCTTGAACAGAACACTCTCTTTGACCTCTTTGATTATAATCCCACTTACAACTTGTCTGTGGTATTGGCACCATAAAAAAAATAAATGGCAAACATATCGAATTATTTTATCGAATAACCAATACTAAGAAGTTTTTATTATCTTCTATTAGACACCCACGTGCAAACGTATGCCAAACCTGTTGCCATCCAAAGTTGTTACCAATCAAACATGTTTTGTTTGTGGATCTTGAAAAAGAGGGACATAAAATACCAGAGGGACAGTCAAACTCATTAATCGAAAATAAACTGACAACGCCATGGCTCAAAATGAAAAGGACAAACAAACAAACAATAGTACACATGACACAACATAGAAAACTAAAGAATAAACAACACGAACCCCTCCAAAAACTAGGGTGATCTCAGGTGCTTCGTAAAGGTATGCAGATCCTGCTCCACATGTGGTACCCGTGTGGAATATATGAAGAAACTAAAATGTTGAAACGGAAATTTTTATAATACTAGAAAGTATTTCGAAACTTTTTTGTCTCTTGAATTGGAAAGTTAGAAAGTGTTATGAAGATATCCTATATAATCCTAGGCTTATATTTTAGACATTTGTATACATAAACTTTACACAACGATTCAAAAAGTTATCATGGGTACAGCTCTTGCATGTAAGTTCATCTTTTTAAAGTGCGTTGGATTTTAAAATGTTTTGGGCCCGGGCATCACTGAAAACATCGGTTGTCTAAATGCGCATCTGATTGAAAACAATCTACAACTTCGTACTTTATTTGTCCTTTTTTTATTCGAGCGTCACAGATAAGTCTTTTGTAGATGTAACACGCGCAATCCTGGTATCTATGCTGTGTTTATTTATTTGTACCACCACTGGGTCGATGCATCTGATGCTGTACCTATAGCCCCTGGAGGTATTTCTAGCCGAGTAGCCATTACTTTGGTACTGGCATGAACATACGGATTACGAATTATTGAAAAACCCTGACAAAAACATTTTGGAAATTATTCAAGGGTAAAGAAATGTATCACTAAATGCACAGCTCTATCACAAAGCTGACGATGTAGGAATGTGAATAGTTTAATCGTACAATGTTCTGATCGTGGACTGTATTATTTTTTTAATGAGATTATTTGAGGCAGAATTAATGTTGGAATCAGTCAAGCAATACGAGATATCGAGTAACTTTTATTGACTTACCTGATGAATACTGTCGCTGTTATTTTTTTTAAGGTCTTTGTCGATAATTGTTGATAAATTGCTATTTTTAAAAATAGAAACTTTATCTTCAATCATTTTGAGATATACAGGACCTACTACACTAGCTATATTTAATATCGATTGTTCGACTAACGCAAATTTTTGATCGAAATCGGACTTAGTTATCTTATTACATGGATAATGAGCAATGCAATTTCTTGTGTTTTTAATATCCTCTATCCAAATTGGGTTTCCCGAAATCGACCAGGGTTGGCAACACGTCTTAATTACAGAAGACAAAAGTGTGATGTCCATTAAGTCCACAGAAGTTGTTCGTTTTGCTGAAACACTGCAAAGGCATAATTGTTTTATCTGTTGCCCTTGCTTTCTTTTGTGTCCTTGAACTTCTTGTCTTTCGTCTGTTTCAAACAATATATTAAACTGAGTATCAGTTAGACGACATTTTTTCCGTGAAGCCGCAAGTGAAAGTGTTTTACATTCACAACATGGAATAGATGGAAATAATTCATGAAATAAGACATGTTTATGATTATCCAAGAAAATATAAAAATCCATCGAGTTTAAAACTTTTATCTCGAAGTAGAGTTGGAGAACCTCTGTAGCTGGTCCTATGACGAAGGTTAAAAGCCTGATGTAATACTCTTCTTTCCTTTCCTCTGCCTCGGCCATATCGCTTTTAATTCTTCAAAATAGAAAAACTTTATATAATATGCAATAGAAAATCAGTCACTTAATATACTGCAAACTGGACACAACATTATCATATGAATTGTTTCATTTTTGTTTAGCGTAATAATCACCGACGCCGTTTTCATATCCGTTGATTGTAGTCTCAAGCTTATGTATTATAAAACGCAATGGTTAGGATCCTTTCGCTTGGGAATGTTAGAATCAGAACTACGAAGACAATTAAATGGATAAACGAACTCTACGTTTTTATTTTTTCTTCTAAATTTGACCTAGTTTCGTAAGAGGGATAAGCTCAGAGATATTTCCAAACTGCTTTGAGAGCGTAATTTTTCAGTTTATTTATGTTTTAACCTATTTTTAACGGTCACTGATTGGTTTAATTTTACAAACGTGCGAGCAATATTGAAATACAACCTTTCATAATGCTTAATGGTCACTATTCTAATATGTTCAAACCAAGTTTAAATGGATTATTATTCATCTTATTAATTAACTCAGCTTCAATATATTGATTGATTGACTGATTGGTATTTTTACGTCACGTTTATATATATAGTTCTGTAAGCTATCCACTTGACATTTTCATCAATTGAACAGTTTTACATGGTTATATGATTGACAAAATACCAAAAACATTTGATTATAGACAAAAAAAAATAAGCAGGTG
The DNA here is from genome assembly GCA_019925275.1 of Mytilus edulis. NCBI lineage: Eukaryota > Metazoa > Mollusca > Bivalvia > Mytilida > Mytilidae > Mytilus > Mytilus edulis. Next base: position 25,654,539 of record CM034352.1, read on the forward strand.
AAAAATAGAAATACGTTCTTTGTAAGTTTCAAGCTGCTACTAATTAAATTGTTATTGCAAATTTTTGAAATTTGCTAAAAGGGGTCGTGTGACATATGAAATTGAAAATGTAAATTAGCTCAGTTCAAACATAAAAAAAAAAAAAAAATACCGTTTCAACTCGAAAGAAAAGGTAAACTATTGTTATTAAGGGCAAGCAATTAAAATTTCTGAAATTGTAAGGTTGTTTCATTCCAAAAGGAGTCTATAATGTGTACATTTCAAATATCAAATTTCTGTCTCCTAAATGGAATGGGGCTATCAAGTGCATCCCCCTTCCAAAAAAAAATAACTAGATCATGGCGTTGTTGCATATCAAATGAATGGTTATTAAAATTATTATACTTCCTCTCTCGAAAATTGAGGATCATAGGGTCATGCAGAGCGAAAGTTGAAAAGTTTTAGGAAATATGTGTGTCGTATTTCAAATGAAAGGTCGTAAAGAGTATATTACAAACGTAAGATGATATGAAATTAATTTGAATTATTGTAAGTGCAACAAGAAAATCTCTAGCAACAAAACGTCATGCATATATCTGTTTATCGAAAAAGAAAGTGAAAAATTGATGTTTTTCATAGTATTCGATTCCAAATTTGAAATATTTATGCATTTGAAAATTATCATCATGAGAAATGAATTCAAACGTTACACATTTAAATATACAAATTAAAGTTATCCTTACATATCACACAGCCATGTATGTGTACTTCCTGTTCGTTGTCGGTTTTGTGTAAATGTCACATGTTCTTGATAACAAGTTATGTTAAGTGTCTATTTATCATTAATGTTAAAGTAGTACGACGTATGAGTCATTTTCAAAAAATGTCGAATTTTCAGTACACCCATGCTTAATTTTTTTTATTTTGAATGGAAATTTCAGTTGTAATGGTTTAAATGAAAGCTTTCGGATTTCTGATTCAGAACATTAATATTAAACACATCTTACATCTATTTTGATAAGATTAAACTGTATTTAAGTCCAATTTTGGGGGTATTTGTGTGCGTAGAGTATCAGAAAAACACATTTCAAATGTTTTTTTTCCAGATTTTCTGATCGCCTTGATATCTGCAAAAGGGACTTTTCAAGGAAGTTAATTATCACTCTAACAAAAAATCATAGCTTCTTTATCATTGTATGTAAGAAATAAAGTCATGTAAAATAATTGTTCTCTTTTACGCTATACTAGTATTTAAATAGTGATATTACGAACAATGTATTACTGATACGTATTATAAAAGATAGGCAATTTGAATTATCTTCCTTTTACCACTAAAAATATAATCAGCTGATATAACTTATACTGGCATGACTACTAGACTAGGTCTTACCTCGGAGGAAAATTCTAACTTAAATAAGATTGACCCATTGGTTTAAAAACGCATCGACTTAACCAGGCGTTTTAACCTTGTGCACCTTACGAGCGTATCGTTTTCCTCATAGTGTTTAATTCTGTCAGTTTTTCTTAGATTTCCCTTTTTGAAAATGACTTGAAGTTTGGTGTGGTGCTGTGGTGGGGTTTTGTATTCTTGTCTTTCGTTTTTGCTAATTCGCTTTGTCTTTATGCCTTTTGGTGTCTCTTCGTTACATATGAGGCAGCAGTGTCATTGTGCGTTATACCTTTTTGTTTGCTTTGTTATATATTTGTTTGTTTTATGGTGATTGAGATTACGACGCAATGCTGACTGCTGTACCCCTAATTTTGACATTTGTACCTGTTATGTCTTTTTGTTTGGTTCACATATCGTTGTCAATATAATGATATATTTAATAAACAGATTCTCTTTGATACCTTATTATTGCTTGAGTAAAAACATCAAACAAGATACTGATAACGACGACCACAACACAGCTGTCAGAACTAGACAAACAGATACGACGTCCTCATCTTTTTTATAAATACTTATACCTCACATTTGACATACGCGGTCATCTCAGTACCAGAATCAATGACAAACAAGTCGATTTTAATTTTGACATTATAAATTTCCCCAACTTAGTAGCAATATACCAACTTCACATGCATATGGGATATATGTTCCAGACCATATGGGTATTTGGACCGTACGCGTACGGTCCGGACCGTATACGTATACTCGTACGGTTCGACCATACGCGTACGGTCGGACCGTATGAGTATACGCGTATGGTCCAGTACGAGCTGACCATACATGTTATTGGATCGTGTGGGTTAAATCTAAACAAACATTTATCACAATCTTTTTTTGTAGTTTTACAAATTGTTATTATTACAACTAGATGTAGAAAATGAACAAACTAACATTTGAAATTAAATATTTGTTTAACTGTATATCTGAATCCTAATTTGGTACTCTCGCCCAATGTAACACTTGCTATCACAAGTAACGGTATATTTTTACATTTACATGTTTGAAGTTCATGCATATTCCGGTCTTCACATTTCATTTTTTTGTAAAGTTGCTAAATATTTCAAAACATTTGTCCTTTCACATTATGTTTACTTCCAATATCTTCAATACAGTAATCTTAATTCAATCAATGTACTGGTCGACATGATAAATACAAGAGATTAACAGATTTAAATTTTTAAATAGTTAAAATGTAAAGTTTTTATTTCTATTACAATTGAGCTTTTTTATATTAATTTGAGAGTTCAGTTATGTTGATCTGTTATATGCATTTGTATATAGTAAACTTGACCAACTTCTTAATATTAGTCAGACCGTATTTTGAAAAAGTACGCATACGGTCCAGACCGTACGCGTACGGTCCAAATACTCATACGGTCTGGAACATATACACTTCCAAATGTATTCTGTATTCAAGAGCTTACCGCTGCTACTGTGACTGTTTTGAAACGTCATCAGTGTCTGAGCAAATCGTTGATGAACCAGGGGTATATATCAAAGAAAGTCTCGTCCTTTTTCCAAAAATGTTCATCGTAATGTACCAAGAGAAATAATCTGTGTCAACTTCACAAATATTACACGATGGTCTTGAAGTATAGAGTATGAATACTGACGTTGTTCATCATCTAAATAACGTGTTATAATATTTTGTCATTAGTCTTTTTGAATACTATTTCTACTGATTTTAGTGATATCCATTTTACATGGCTCGGTATTTGTACATCCCGTCATTGTTATTGTGATATGATAACTATTTGTATTGTTGTCTTTACTTTTTGCTAATGTGCTCTGTCTATAAACCTTATGTGTTTCTTTGATACATACTTACTTGTTTTTAAAGTGACTAAAATTACAACACAATGCTGATATTTAACATATTACTAGCATGTCGATTTTGCTTTGTTGACAATTCGTTGTCAATATAATGGAGTTTTATGCAACTGTCATACATGTGAAAGTTTCGGGTGTGCGATTTGTGGAATTGGGCTGTTGTCTGCTCTTTGATCGGGTTGTTGTCTAGTTGACATATTTTCCATTTCCGTTCTTGATTCTATTAGCTAATCATTAAACCAGGTTTAACCAAACATTTTCTTAAGATACTGGGCTTTAAAGTTACGCCGAACGTTTTGTATACGTAAGAATAAACAGTAGCGGTCGAATCAAAACACACTTTCAGGGACAATACCTATTACCAACAGTGGCATCAAACCAATTGTTGAAAAATCTCACTTAAGATACTGGGCTTTAAAGTTACGCCGAACGTTTTGTATACGTAAGAATAAAGAGTAGTGGTCGAATCAAAACACACTTTCAGGGACAATACCTATTACCAACAGTGGCATCAAACCAATTGTTGAAAAATCTCACTTAAGATACTGGGCTTTAAAGTTACGCCGAACGTTTTGTATACGTAAGAATAAACAGTAGAGGTCAAATCAAAACACACTTTCAGGGACAATACCTATTACCAACAGTGGCATCAAACCAATTGTTGAAGAATCTCACTTAAGATACTGGGCTTTAAAGTTACGCCGAACGTTTTGTATACGTAAGAATAAACAGTAGTGGTCGAATCAAAACACACTTTCAGGGACAATACCTATTACCAACAGTGGCATCAAACCAATTGTTGAAAAATCTCACTTAAGATACTGGGCTTTATAAAGGCAACAGTAGTATACCGCTGTTCAAAACTCATAAATCCATGGACAAAAAACAAAATCGGGATAACAAACTAAAACCGAGGGAAACGCATTAAATATAAGAGGAGAACAACGACATAACACTAAAATGTAACACATATAGACAAAATCCCACGAGAATAACAAATATAACATATATATATAACATCAAAACCAAATACATGAATTTGGGATAGACAAGTACCGTGACACGTCTTATCGCAATGTGAATTTACACTCAAAAATAAGAGAAAACAAACGACACAACGTTATAATGTAATACACACAGAAACGAACTATAATATAACAATGACCATATTCCTGACTTGGTACAGGGCATTTTTAAAGGAAAAAATGGTGGGTTGAACCTGGTTTTGTGGCATGCCAAACCTCGCACTTTTATGGCCATGTGAAATATAACATCGAAATGACAACACAGGACTACAATATAAATAAATTGGAGAACACAATTGACAAAGAATCACACGAACAACAGCCAACAAAAGGCAACAAGTTCAAAATTTTAATACGCCAGAAGTGTATTTTGTCCACACAAGACCTATGTGTGACGCACAGATACAAAAGTTTGAAAGCCGAAACGAGTACAAAGTTGAACAGCATCGAGGACCAAAAGATCAAAAAGGTTGTGCCAAAAACGGCAAGGGTTTTCTGTTAAGTTACCAGAAAATCCCTATAATTTAGAGTAATTTATACTTTTGCAAACAGTAAATTTAATAAAATGAATATTCAAAAGATGTACATGATAAAGCTGAAGTATTAACTAATTACAGGAAACAACTGAAATACATTTACATAACCAGACATTTGAAGCACAAAAGTAGACACATCCGAATACGTTTAAACCTCTACGCCAAGTGACGTCCTATTTGAAACTGAAAAATGACGAAAAAATGACGTCAATTGAATTAGTAAAACAGAGCATCAAAAAATGAAAAATGACGTCACATAAGAATGAATAAGATAGAATTAGGATTAATTTAAGATTATATATTTGAACTAAATACTGATATTGCATTTAATAACAAAGCACATTTTAATTCTTATTAATATAAAACTGAGGTAGCAATTAACTATATTATAAAACTATGTCAGGTTTGTTATGAATCTAACTTCAAACGTATTTAAAGTTACGCCGAACGTTTTGTATACGTAAGAATAAACAGTAGTCAGGGGCGTAGCTAGGTATTTATTCAACTGTAGGCACAAATCGGCAGGGGGTCTGGTAGGGGGTTCAGGGGGCGAAGCCCCCGACGGAAAACGGATTTCAGCGTTTAGGCTGCAAGATTTTAATCAGGGGTTTCATTATCTTTCATGTAGACCGGTACATTCCTATTTGTAGGTGGTACTTTTCAATTTATTCAATGAACATCTTATATAAAAATTCCTGAATTCCTGCGGTACTAATCAGTAGCATAGGAGGGTAAAAGTACCGGGTACCGCCTCCTAATGAATGGCCTGATAAATTTTATGCACAAAAATATTAAATTTTCTGGTTATTTAATCATGATAATTATAATATACATGATGAAAAGTTTGAAGAATTAAGAATAATTTACCATAGCATCTGAATGGCGAATTAAATAACGAGGTACAATTGGAAAATCAAATATTAAAAAAATATATTTACAATATGTACTGCCCAGCATAGATCCGCGTATCCCTTAAATTAAGCAGTACACCCTGCAGTTTGGCCTTTTCAAATCTATTCCGTTATGATCGATATATACGTTTAACTTAATTGATAGTACATATTGACGATCTTCATTAAAAAGATAGGCACGTGCACGTAAACACTGATATTACTATATAATAACACTATCCTTTTGGCTAGAAAGACATCAACCATCAATCTTTTGATTCTTAAACCTTCACCCTAGTCACACAAACACGTACACACACAAAGTCAATGCCTAATGCAAAATTTCTGTTCTTTTCATACTAACGTAACACTGAAATTCAAGAAATTTGTATTTCTTTATATCCCGCTCTACTGTAAAATCCCTACCTGCTTAGGAATTGGAATAATTGTGGTCATTACATGTAGATCTGAGAGTACTCAAAACTACTGGAAGCTATTTGATAGATTGATTTTTAAACATCCAGTGTAAAATATTTATGCAAGTTTAGAACAAAAAAAACAAACAAATTGATTATTTACAATAAACACAACAGGTAGCTTAGTCCTGTAATAGGTGTTGTACAGGACGAAGGTCTGGAAATTTGAAAATGCCATGCATTGGAAAATGAGGGATTATGGATAGGAGCAGAAACTTTGCCTTTCAGTAGACCAACTACGAACTCCTCAAAGAGTGGCATTCTCTCTACAACTAGGCATAATATTAAATTTCCCCATTCTGACCAGACGTGACTACGTATTTATACATCCTGCACAGCCAAACGGACGACCAACATTGGCAAGTCGGGTGAAGACAAAGTGGAAAGCTAGTTGAAAACTAACAACAACTAATTAAAAATTCATGTGTCTAAGTTGAGGTTCATTCAAGTTTTTGATGATAGAATTGAAATGATCTGAACCAAAGTTCTAGTTTATAGTTTCTATATAAGGTACACACATAAAAACATTCAATTCTATCCAATATTCCATTCACTAAGGACGAGAGACTTTAGTGTACACATGACATTCGATAATTAGAGTTGTGACAACTTCATTGGATTTCATGTACATATAACGTTGTTTATTATTTTAAAAAAAATATTTGTGAAAAAACTTATGTGTAGGCACGTGCCTAAAGTGCCTAACGGCAGCTACGCCCCTGGTAGTGGTCGAATCAAAACACATGAAAGTCCAGTTGAAATACGAAGTTGAAGACTACTTAACCCCGAAGAATTCGTTGTGCCAAAAGAGTCTTAGGCAATCTAAGTCTAGGGTAGAAAATGTTGTGTTTCAAATAATTCAATGTTTGATGAACAGTGAATTCAAATAAAAGAAAATATCAATGTTCTGACTTCTTGGTTGAGTACCCTTGAGGAAGAACCCTACCACAGGCAGTTATTTTCGAACCAACAGTTGTTAAAGGCTATCAGAGACTATCAAAGATAACAGGCGTATAGTTTGATTTGTTGGATGAGTGTTTCATCAAAATAAGGCGAAATTAAAGACGAAGGTCAGGAGCATAAAAGCCAAAAAGTTGGTAAAAAATATGCCTTATACAGCAATGAATCTATACCACAAGCTAACAAAGCTTAGTGTAATTTAAATGATATTTTGTAGTGTGTCCTTCTATGTTGTAATGTTATACTACTATTGCAGGCTATGGCGAAGGTTAGCACCTTTTAAAACGTTTAAACCTCCTGCATTTCTATTGTATGCACTTGTCCTATTTCAGGAACCTGTTGTTCAGTGGTTGTCATTTGTTGATGTGGTTCATTAATGTTTCTCGTTTCTGTTTATTTTTTCGAATAGATTAGAGCGTTGGTGTGCCTGTTTGAATTTTTTTAATCTAGATATTTTTGGGCCCTTTATAGCTTACTGTTCGGTGTGAGCCAAGAGTATGTGTTGAAAGCCACACTATGACCTATATTTGTTTACTTTTTGCACATTGTGACTTGATGGAGAATGTGTCATTGGCACTCACACCACATATTCTTATTTCTATTTATTCAGTAGCATTCATACCATTTCCGTGTTTTTTGTCGTTGGTATCCATCAGTTATTACGATCCATCTGCTATATTATACTTACTGATATGCCTTAATTTGATGGCAAGTCTTAAACTACATGTACGTTTAAATTTGAAGAAGTATCAGTTTCTTTAGGAGAAAACAGAAGAAACTAAGAGTGAATTGTGAAATAATTTTTGAATAGCAAACGAAATGCACACCGGAAAGTCATACTTTTGTTGAGGCTAAATATTTTCAACCACCATAACATTTCTTCCTTGTCTAAGCAAATTACTTGTATAAGTAAATAAATCCTTCCAATACTATTTATGTGCTGCAAATTATTCTAGTTATTCAATTTTACGCCCTTATTTGGGTCATTATCAACAAAAGTGCAGATTTCGACGAAGTCATATTTTGAAAAAAAATGTCATTGTTTAAAACATTTAAATCTGTCCCGCTATTCTATAGTACGGTAGCAATGTTATTCAGAAAAATGCAATGGGAAAAATGAAGAGTTTCTTCAATTTTAACAATTTTAGGTCATCCTTTGATAGAATCGCGTCAATGGTGTTACCAATTTAAAGCATACATTTAGGTACAAAATATTATTGTTTAACATCAAACAACTGTTCCAATTTGTTGTTTAGGTTTAAATTACGACTTATTGACCTTATTCATATAGCTGTGCATTCTATTTACAGGGGTTTCATTATCTTTCATGTAGACCGGTACATTCCTATTTGTAGGTGGTACTTTTCAATTTATTCAATGAACATCTTATATAAAAATTCCTGAATTCCTGCGGTACTAATCAGTAGCATAGGAGGGTAAAAGTACCGGGTACCGCCTCCTAATGAATGGCCTGTATTTAAACATAAATTTCAGAATACATTGTCGTAAAAAAGTTGGCTGTCCTAATTATGGTCGTTGTAAATACTAAAAAATACACTCAAACTGAATATATGTGAATTGTATAAGATTAAATGATAATAATATACCTAATCCTTTGTACACGACCTAAAAACACTTTCATTTATGAATAAAGATAAAAAATGTCGCATTTTTTTTTATAGTAACACCACTAACCCTTCAGTAACTCCAATGACACAAAAGTATCACCATTGACATCACATTTCAAATTTTACCTTTATCAAGTACTGAACACAAAGCCAAAATCACCGGGCAAAAGAAAAAGATGAAAAAATAATTCTTAGGCTAAAAAATCTCAAATTATATAACATAACATCCATTACTAAAAATGTCATAGTGTTACTAAATAGTGTCATTGGTGTTACCAGCATACATCAGTTTGTGAAAACTGTACATGTGCATATGTTATACATCATATTGTTAAAACTTTGTGAAAACTGTACATGTGCATATGTTATACATCATATTGTTAAAACTTTGTTAAAAAAGTATTGTTTTTCATAAATAATATGATGTTTCGCTTGTTAAACATGAAAGAAACACAAAACAATGCTGATTGTCATGATATATTCAGTGGTGTTACTAAACTGGTCACTGGTGTTATTTTATCAAAATGGTCTCACCATTGACAGTAACACCAATGATTTAAGATGTATTTTAAGATTCAGTTACGAAATAAGTGTTCCATTCCCCTATTCTATATGTTGTTACTGGTGCATGTTTCTATAATCAATATATTTCATTATTCAAAGATAAGGAAATGTTTAAAAAAAAAATGATTTTTATAAAGGGTACACCATCGACACTATTTCCAATTACGATATCAGCTTTACTTACTTTTACGATTTTTTCACTAAATCTTCAACATAATTGTTTGTTTTCTTTTGCATAACATGCTTACAGGTAACATTGCTAAGGGAGAAACTGTTGTAAATGCACAAATTTTGCAAACTCTTACCCTACTAATTTGTCCCTTGGTTACACCATTGACTTAAAAAATGTTACATTTCCTTTTGCTGAAATTTTTTTATTATAAAACAAACATACACCTCCTAAATCATTAAAAAATGTTTGTATGTATCAAAATGCAATTAAAAGTAATAAATCATAATAACAAATGATATGAATAATATTCCTATTTCAAGTCTGAAAGGATTTATAGTAAAAGATAACAGTTAATTCTGGCTATATTCAAGGTTTTAAGAAAACATTAAGGATGTTTTTATAACATTTCATACTGTAAACTGTATATTGTGTATCACAAAACATTCATATCTAACACATGCAAGTGTTATTTTGATATATTTTCATGTCTGTGACTTAAAAAGACCCAATAACATAGTTTTGCATGTTTTTTTTATAATTACCTATTTACAAACGTAAAATGCTTCTATTTCATAAATTTATCTTTTAAACATTGCAACAGTAATTTGTTTGGTTCATTTACCAATTTATGTCAGGCTCTCACAATAACAACTATTGAATAAAGTATAAAACGACACTCCTCGAGAATGAGAAAATCCGTAAATAGCATATGTTTTTTTTAAATTACAAAATATATTAATCGAGTGAGCACCTTTTAACGCCTGACTCCATTTAGGAAAGTCGTTCGCAGAGTTTAATCATGAAAGTGTATGGTATACTTAAACAAAATAGTTATCAATAGGAATAGCAGGTTAACTACTTTAAGTAGCAAGTTAATCTTTAAATAAATGAGATAGCATATCATTACGGTTTTGCTTACAATGTAATTGTTTTCTGTTATCTAAAACATGTTTTAGACGCATGATCGAACAATCGTAGAAATCAAAATTCTTTTTTGAGATCCCAGTCTTTCTTTTTTTAAAACTCACAAAGCCAGTCTTTCCTTTTCAAAACTAACTAAGTTGAACAACAGAACGCATGCTAGAGTATGTAATATATGATTTTAGTACCATTCAAGGAGCATAAGCTGTCAAATAAGTATTTACCGTTTTCACTCAAATTCTCAAAACTTACTATAGCTACAAAAGAGACAATACACAATGAATGGTCACGCTATAATGATTTTTTGAAAAAGAAATTTGATTTACTTCTTGAATAGATTCCATCTTCTTATCCCTTGATATGGCCTCGATAACTGCAGTCGATGATGTAATCTGATTTAAACATAGATTTGTATATAAATGGACAGACAAGAACGTGCAGTTGTACAATGATGATTTTACATCGGCTAAAATAAAAGAAGATGTGGTATGATTGCCAATGAGACGACACTACACAAGAGACCAAAATGACACAGAAATTAACAACTATAGGTCACCGTACGGCTTTCAACAATGAACAAAGCCCATACCACATGATCAGCTATAAAAGACCCCGAAATGACAAGGTAAAACAATTCAAACGAGAAATCTAACGGCATAATTTATGTACAAAAATGAACGAAAAACAAATACGTAACAGATAAACAAACGACAACCACTGAATTACAGGATCCTGTCTTGGGACAGGCACATACATAGATAATGTGGTGAAGTTAAACATGTAGCGGGTTCCCAACCCTCCACCTAACATGAGACAGTGGTGTAACAGTTCAACAATAAGAAAGAACTATAGAAATCAGTTGTTTATCTCATGATTTAGGTAAAAAGTATATGTAAATATGTTTACACGTAGAAAAATTGTTTATGGGCGAAAAAAAAAATGTTTTTTTTCCACTTCTCAATGTTGACATTTCTTTTAAATGAATGAATATGTTAACTAAATACACTAGACATGTACAACACATGTGCATCTCATTCCACTAAACATTGCATAAAAGTGGAAAAAAATACGCATTCAAGTGCTTTGAATTATTGATTTGCAAGCCAATAATATATCAACGATATTTTTTAGGTTATTTTCACGAAAAAATACCATATTGTCTATTACAGGCGATATAACAGGCTTTATGCAGGCTTTTTAAATGTTTGAAAAATGAAATTCTATTTCTGTTGTTCTTCTTGTACGTTATACACCATAAACATAATTATTACGGGTATGTCTGATAATAGAAAGGCAAGTTATTTTAAACTAATGGAATCATTTTAATAAAAATAGCATAATAATTATGGAAAAACATTTAATTTCACTTTCCCTAATGGATAGACAGTGATACCCATCGAAAGATCATAACAAAAACATATCTTTTACGCCCATCTGCAATCAGGAGCCTACTCATTGATATTGAATTTGTGTTTGTTTTGTTAGCCTTTCCCCTTTTTATAGTAAGCCATTTGATTGATATTGTGATTAAACAACATGTTTCCAGTAGTGAAAAGTAAAATCACAAAAATACTGAACTCAGAGGGAAATAAAATCGGAAAGTCCCTAATCATGGCAAAATCAAATGACAAAACACACCAAAAACAAATGGACAAAAACTGTCGTATTCCTGAATGTAGAAAATGGTGGATTAAACCTGGTTTTATAGCGCTAAATCTCTCACTTTGTACGACAGTGTCATCAAATTCCGTTATACTTACAATGATGCGTACACTTAACAGACATAATTAATAAAATAGTCAAAATATTGGTACAGCAGTCAACATCGTGTTACAATTATAAAAGAAACAAATTAACAGAACACAAAAGCATCTATCAAATTAAAAACACACTCATAGCTGTGTCTGACGTCAGAACATTTATACGTCACATATTTCTGTCGTTCAATGTTTATATAAACAATGTTAGATTTTGAAATAGTCCGAGATTTAAAATTGTCCAAAAGTTCTATAGAATTTATAAGAATCCACAAATGGTTCATTGAATAGTTGCAAAGAAAAGAAAGGAAAATCGACAAAAAGACGATAAGTCATCAACAAAATAATACCTAGAAATTTAAAGACTAATCAACAAACTACAAACCGGAGTGAACTCTTTTGCTCTTGAAGGGTAAGCAGTTTCTGCTTCACATTGACATCTATTATGTTATATATCCAAGTACAAATACGGTGAAAAGCCTCATTCTGGATTTTTTTTTATCTTAACACTATCTGTCTGTATACACATATTTCATGTGTTCTTTTTTGTGTACGATATTATAGTGATGTTACTCCATTACTTGAAGTAATTCATGATAAATGTAAGTAGTCGAATTTTAAAAGAATTTGGATGAAACTACACACGAACTAGAAATATGTGACATGTTTATAGATACACAATAAAAGATAATCAAACACTATTAATTATTTGTATAAGTGAATGGTAATATTTGCTTGTTATATTTGAAAGTGTTGGTGGAAAGATATTCGATACATACTTCGTTAATATACATACTCTTTTTTATTTCCCTGTGTAATTGAAATCAAGATATTTTATAGAGACAATTGTTATAAGCTGACTGTAGTCCGTTCGTTGACCTTATGTCTTGTGGGTTGGCTTGTCATTAGGTATACCGTGTCATTGATAACATTTCCTTTCTTTCATTTTCGAAAGTATCATCGAAATATTGTCTCATATTTTCCCGTACGTTTGACTTTGAAATCGTGTGATCAGTAATCCATATATAGCAGGAGATACTTTAGGTTATTTAAGTAATGTCGTATATGTACATGATCTTAATTTATTCAGTGTTACATTTCGTTCGATTATTTTCAGTTTTACAGAGGACCATTGTAAACCTAAGTGAACATAAAGTTGCATACTATATATACCCAGTTATCGTATATCTCTAATTATCATGTGCTTGTCCATGGCTATGAATCTTATCTTATTGTTCGAACTGGTTTTTAATATTCGCATTTTCTCAAAATTTCTGAAACATGGAACATGACTTCCTTCTTACGTCAGTTCCCTTGTTAGCTGAATCTTGTGTTTTTTACGTCATATACTTTTCAATGGTTTGATTAGCATTTTACGACAACACCAATATATACTGAGACGAATCAAATGTAGTTTTAGGAATAACAGACGACAGCATATTCAATTTTATTTAGATATTAAAACTCTTTCTCCGATAAGTAGCTAAGATTCAAAAATCAATAAGAAAAAAACTTAACAATGCACTAAAACTTAATTTCAAATTTCATTACAATATCATTGGTTGTATCAAATACGTCAAATTTGATGCATTTCACTTTCAAACTGCATAAAATGTGCATGTTCAAAACTAATAATCAGCTAAATGTTAACTCACTTTACATTACATGCAATTTATCGTATAGTGCCGGTAGGCGTAGTATGTAGCGTTTCAATTGGAAAAGAATAAAAAAAATATTGACCTTAATAGAATTATATAAGGTTATTGCATACAAACATAGGGAGGAATATTTTAAAATGAAAACATGCATGAACGTAAATAGTTAAAAAAGTTCTATCACACGAGATTCCTTTGAATTGTTTCAGGTTTTGTTGTGTGGTGAGTCCAGTTCATTTTGCTGAGTGTAAAGTTTTCTATCTTGTATTTTTTAGATTGTTTTATCGTTTTTTTCTAATGCACAATTTTTTCAGTTTTGCTTCGAATTTTTTAAATAAATCTTCAATATCTTCGGTTTCTTCTGTCGGTCTTTCCAAACAGTCGCTGTAAAATATAACGATTAATAGCATGTTAAAAAATTTACCAGAACGTCTGAAGGTATTGAATGCTTTCTATAATATAAACTAAAAAAAGCACACTTAAAATTCAAAGACGCTGAAACAAGAAGTCACAGATGTAGAAACCACTTAAAAGGAAGACGGTCTTTTCTTAGTGTTTTTTTTTTTTGTCTTGTCCTGAAACCTTAATTTGCAAGCAACTTGAACATAAATAAAAGACACTATTTTGTGATAAAAATATAAACAATAGTTGAGATGTTGCTATTGTATCATTGAGAATTTTGCTGCAGTTATAAATTGTATTTAAATTTTTTTTTTATCGCACAATACATTTCAAAACAAAATGTCCGAAAGATGAAGATACCTCAAAATATTGAACTAATGAATTGTTTTCTCGACACGACTACAGTACTATAGCCGGTTAAAAATTAAACGAAGATAGTAAAACATTCTCAGATCATTACTGCATTAAGTATCAATAAATATCACTTTGTATTTAGTTGTAGCTTAAACTAAAATATAAATGAGAATTCAACAGAGCGAGATAATTTAGTACCCGGAAATGATCTTCAACTGTCTAGGAAACAAAGATAGATACTTGTTCAGTGAAAATACGTTGTACTTAAATAAAAAAAAAGTATCAATAAACTAAAATTAGGAAGACATCTCATGCTACGGAGTTTACTGTCTGAAACTTTCCCCTATACCTCTGGCCAATCTAGAATAAACAACACACAATAATACACACAGTAAAAATAAATTTTAAAGAGTTCGATGTTAGAAAGCACAACAAAAGTAACTAATCAAAATGACAATGATACATGAATAAAACTAAGGACAACTACCAAATACTGACAATACAACTCCAGACCTCAGTAAAACTGATTGAAAGATGATGTCTTCATCATATGAAAATCAACCAAAATCCCTTCAATTAGTGGTTTAGTATCATACCAGCATAAGATGTAGGAGAAGAACATAAACCATAGTATTGTTTACAATTAGCCATAAAAGTTTAATATGTTATGCATATTATTGATAGAGAAACACTTATTGGGATCACTGTAACTTGCATCATATTTTTGTTTATCCATGTTTAAAATGTACAACCAAATTTACTATTATTAGACCAGCGGTAGAATAAACAGAAAAAAATTAATGCACCCGCCGAACGCACGGCTGAATTAGATATCAATGGAAAAGCAAACTGGTAAACTTTCAGATTAATGATGCCGTAATCATGAGTAGTGGTCGGAATTTTGCATAATTGAGGTCAAGGTCAACAATTATATATTTCTAAATATTGTCCTAACTGTTAATTTTGAGTTTAATTCAAAAATGAAAAATATATTTAGAAAGCCGAGGACAAATTTTCATTCAGTATATATGTAGCCTGTAGGGAAAACCGGTTTTTACGTTTAAATTGACGTTTTTTTTTTTAGATGAAACATTTTGTTCATTAGGACTTCATTTTGTTTACATACAAGGATGGCCTTGAATTTTGGTATTATTATTTTTTCATGAATATGAAGTTAAAACACGAATTGCTAGTTTGCAAAACTTTATAGTCAAGTAAAGGAGGGATTAAGGTAATTTCATTGATTTCAGGTCCAGTGTCAATTTGAGGAAATTTTTTAAAATTTTTAATTAAGCTGTCTTAATATATATATTTTTTTACAATCGAAATGTATCTATATAATGTTTATGAAATAAAGAAGCAGCATATCAACGTATTTGACGTTATTTGACGTTCGGAATGTCAAAATTGTACTATCACAAGCAACATAAATAGGGTTTGTTGTCCAACTTACATTAACGTATGAATAATAGAAAAGGTAGATTATAACTGAAGGTAAAATAAATTTTATAAAGTCATAAGCGTGTTTAAGACGTAAATGGATCAGATAATCAAGCTTCCTAATCATTAATCTCTGTCAGGTGTGTTTAGATATTTTCACAAAAGTCAAATGTTTGACATTGACAAAGTTCAGTACTGAATGATTATTTTTAAAGCAGCACACACAACCCTTACTTCAAACTGATGTTTCTTTGCATGTGAACGTCAAATCTTGAAGGAAGTCAGATGATATTTGACCTTCAAAAAAAACCAAAATTTCTATCTTTCCAAACAAAATGTAGACGATCCGATAGCCGACTTGGCAATATTTGCATTCATCCAGACTTTGGTTTGGAGAGAAGACATAAAGACGTGAGATTTAGAGAATGCTTCTCAAAAAATATTTAGACCTGGTTGGAATCCCGCAGTTTGTTCAGATTGTTATGGTAGCGTGAATACTTTCCTTTCGGATCACACAGCCCTGTTATGAGTTTCGACTGACGTCTATTGAATGATATATATATATAATATATATACATAATAAAGAAACCAGGGACAAGTCATTCTACAGTGCATTTTGCATTGCGTCTTTGCATAAACCCAAACTTCGAGTGGAAATAAAAAAAAATTCTCTGTACCGAAATCGCAACAAAACCCAAATTAAGTATGATTGAGTTTTACAAATGTCGGAACAGGGTAGTATATCACTATTGGCTTGCTTTCGACAGCGTGACTCAGGGCGTTTGTTTGGATTACTGAATGGTACACACCTGGTTCGCTCGTCGACTGGAAGAGATCTTTCCTGCCCTGGTATAACTTTCATTTGTTCAACATAGCTTGAACCTGTCATGTATGTCTGCCGTTAAAGTACAGCCCTAACAATAGAATGAAAGGTATTCTCGCTTTTCACCGGTTCTGTATTAATGTACTTGTTATGAGATCTTTCCTGAATTTGACAATCATTAGACGACAACGGAACAACACAGTTTGGAACGGACATGCCGTTTTGACCTTGTCAATTTCTTGACTTGATCAGCTTGTTAATAACATTATTGGTACCAATTTTCCTGCAACAGATGAGCATTTCGACAATACATGTCTCTTCAGTGATGCTCTTGGCCAAAGTATTTGAAATCTAAAGCTAATAAAAAAGATGAAGAGCTATAAGTATCGCATTATATCGTCATACGAGCTTCCAAACTCATGAGCATACAATGTATTAATTGATAGTTTGCCTAATTCCTGATATAATTGTAGCGCAAGCCCAATTTGAAATAAAGTAATTATATCAGTACTCATTAATACATCTGAAGGACGCTTCCGGGTGTGGAAATTTCTCGCTGCATTGAAGACCTGTTGGTGACCTTCTGCTGTTGTCTGTTGTATGGTCGGGTTGTTGTCTCTTTGACACATTCCCCATTTCCATTCTCAATTTTATGCTTTCTGCAAGCGACATGCATCCTAGCATTTTTTCAACGGTCGTTTGAATTTGGTTAGAAATGTTCAGAAAAGATTTGTTCATCAATTAATCAACAAATAAATTTGGTCAGGTTGGGATGGATTGATTGAATTGACAACAGAAGAGGACATTAGGAAGGTGTATACTGTAAACCTTATTTTCGCTGATACTTTATTTCGCGTAATGCCTTTTTTAGTCCATTACGCGACGATTTAATTTCGCGATTTTACAATTTACTTGATTTAGTTAAATAAGGACAGATCAAAGTTAGAAAAATTCGCGACGATTTATATTCGCGTTATTTTTCTACTCGCAAAAGTTGCGAAAATAAATCGCTCGCAAAAAATTAGTTGGTTTACAGAAATTGTTGTTATCCATACGTTTGGTGACTTTGAGCTTTTGATTTTGCCATTTTATTAGGAATTTACCGTTTTGACTTTTCTTCGGATTATGGTATTTTTGCTATTTTACTTTTATTTCAGCAAGCTTTTACCTAATCATCGGCATTTTTTTTTCTTGTAGCAGGTGACATTATGCAAGAACTATCGATTTTCTCCTCCGTTTCCATAAATTCTTGTTTATAAAGAGTAAGATTTTGTTAGCTTGTGTATGATTAACGACAAGGTCTACGGTTTTTTTACCTTAATATTTTGCGAAATGATATGATTGAAAGAAAACAACTCTCTCTTTTGCAATCTTCAAAATCTCATATTTCTATTCTTAACCAGCTTATAATAAACAAAACGTACTTTGCCTTTATCAGTAATTTTTTCAGGCTTTTAGCCTGATAAGTAATGTCAATACGCTAATATAAGGACGATGTCCCTCTATTCGCATTTGTTCGGTCAAGTTTTTAAGGACTACATAACTGTGACATTTTCCGGAATTTTTTCTTACAGATCCGGAATATTTTTAACACAATGTTTATAACATTAAAAAAAAACTAACATTTATATCCACTCTACATGTTCAAAATATCAAAAAACAATGAAATTAACAACATAGCACTTATATAATAATGTAAAGACAGATATAAACACTTAAACATGTTTAAAAGTGAAATAAATTCAAACTATTCCAATGGCTTGCACAGTGTTAAAAGAATGAGATTTAAATAAGCTCGGACCGCCATTCCGGAATTACATAAGTAACAGATTGATGTATCCTATTCAAACTAAAAAAAATCTTGTAAATTGAATAACAAATGTAACAAATAAAGTTGTTTTGTATAAAGTAAATATCACAGTATATATTTATGCAAAAAAAAGCACAAATGAAGCGTTTTATTATTATCCTGTTTTTAAAGGAAACCGTTGAAAATCGTGTAGGGAAACTTCGCAAAAAAATGAAAATTTTATATTATGTTTATTTGATATAAATAATCATAAATTCATTAAAATTATTGTTCAATTCTTCTAGATGAGTGATTAAAATAAAAATTAAAATCCCACTATCACTGCTCGACTTATCGCCATTTTGACGGCATCTCCGATACAAATAGTCACGTGATGAGTATATTTGAATAAAATATCTGAAAACCACAAAGCCAAAAAACAAGCATGGCATATCGTATATTCAGTATCAAAATGACTTGTCAAGCGTACGGATGTTCAATCGAAGTTCACATGGCATAAGCTTACACTTTCCAAGATCCTGCAAAAAAAAAAGAGTTGTACCAGACGTGGATGATTAACCTCAACATAACACCAACCAACTCACAACAAGTTCAAGAAAGTGTGTGCAGACCATTTTGAAGCATCTTGTTTCGATGGAAATTTATAGTAATTATGATTTTTTTCTCATGAATGTTTTTATTGCTATATCGTTCCAAGCCTGGTTGAAAGGAAATTGTCAGATTAATATAGTTCAGTATTTCTGCATTCATGCATTAGTAACAGATTTTGTTGTTTACAAGTAGAAATTTAGTAAACGGATAAAAAGTCACAGACAAAAAAAATGTTGAATATATATAGGAAAAACATCTTCAAATATTATATTATTTATTACATTTATTACATTTTAAGTTTATGAACATGTTCACAAGCCTTAAAAATAAAAAGATATTTGATTTCAATCATGCAAAGGATATATATTTCTAGGGACAATGAAGCCATTTAAGGTACCTAGCCACTTAGGCATTTTGATTTTATAACAATTATTTGATGTCATTGATATTTATTTAATAACTTGTTTAAAACTTGGTTTAAAAATAATATTTCAAGAACAAACCAAAAAAGAATTAATTAATTTACGTTTTCTCGTTTAAAGAAAAATAAACTCGAAACTGAATTATGACGTTTTGTTCTGTGACTTTCTGTCGTAAATTCACAAGTTCAATGAAGTATATATTTTTTAGGTGCAAAAAACCTAGTATACATAAAAAATTACGTAAAACATTTAAAGGGTCATTTGTTTAATATAATAATGGTTTAAAAATAAGACTTTATTTATTTACATGTAGTATAATTACAGATGCTGTTTACCCCCCCCCCCCCCCCCTCCTTTTCCATATTGTGCCATATAAAAGGTTGAAGAGGTGATAGGTAGATGGGAGCATATGTCTTCCCCGATTCGTGTGGAAACTTAAAAGATCTTACCGCCCCCTTGTTATGCTTTATAGCTGTCTACTAGGTCAACGTAGTTGCGTAGTCCTACAAGTTAAGGCTGAGCAGTTTCGGGATATAAAATGTCGATAGCTAGGCTAGCGAAGTTTGTAATGATTTATGGTCAATCGTAGTAGGAGTATTTTTTCTTTCTAAATTCATGATAACAAGATAAAAGATAGGAATACATCTAGTGGGGCGGACACTAATTTGGAAGTTGTAAAAGCATTAATATATTCTTATCTGTAGCGGCTTTAGACTTTTCGAAATGCTTGCCAAAAAAAACCCCTTTTTTATGTAATAGATTTTATTCATTTCGGGTACTTCTAATATGAAAACCGTCGATCTTTTGAATTATTGCCAGAGGTCATGTAATAGTGTCACATTCGGGTATTCTAGTGACTTCCTGCGGGCTAATAAACTGGTGACATTACGCAATCCAGGTACATGCATCGCTTCCCAGCTGTTTGACCCAGGTGTGCACAGGTAAAAGTACCATCGAAAATGCTGTCAGGTGTATTATACATCCTGTTAACAGTGTATGTCCCTAACCTGATTGAAATACACAAAGCCGTCCAAACATGAAATTAAGAGTTTAAAATTTATATCTACAGGCTGATTAATTCTGACATGTGCAAAGACAGAAATAACAAGACCGTAAATTATTAATTTTGACTTCTGTTTCAAAATTCATGTGTAGAAGATTATCTGGTACTGTACCATGTAAAATGATTTTTTTTTTCAAATTTCAATTTTACTTTTCGGGGGCGGATCCAGCCATATTAAAAAAGGGGGGTTCCAAATATATGTCCCACTTCAAATGCATTGATCGGCAAAAAAAACCGGGGGTTCCAACACCCGGAACCACTCCCCCTGGATCCGCCAATGCTTTTGTACACAATAGCTTACATAATGTTTTGTCAGCTTGTTATTTGCTTAGCAAATGTTTAATTTACGTTATGCGGTCTAGAGTTGTGATGAATAATTTAAGAAAGAAAAAAACATACTGCATCATTTTACAACATTGTTTGGAGTAAATCCTAGAGAATTTAACCGAGAGAATACGGATGACTATCTTTCATACTTTCTTGTCCTATTTCCGATATGAGCGGGCACATTTACGAAATATTTTGCCTATTAGAAAATTTGCGTTTACTTGTATGTGAAGAGACAAGCATGCGCAATTAGAACCGAAGACGAATTTATTCAGTTATATGTCCTCTGGGGAAAACGTTTTCGTTTAAATTACGTTTGTTTTTCTGTACATTTGTTCAACTTCATTTTTTAATCAGGATGCTTGAATTTTGTATTATTAATTTTTTGAAAAATTAAAACACGGAATTGCTGGCAAATTTATAGTCTTAGAAAAGGATGATTAATGTAAAAGATTTGTATGTCTTGGGGAAATGTTATCTAAACATTTTTAAAGTCTGTTTATTATTATTTTTTTACAATTCAATTATTTTAATGTTTATGAATAAGAACCACAATTAACTATTGACTTTTGCGTACGAATGCAAATTTGAAACAATCAAACTAACATAAAAAGTGGCCAACTTACATTAACGATGAATAAATGAAAAGTAGTTATAGACGAAGTAAATAATTTTATAAATATGCTTTAAGACAATGATCAGTAATGCTTCTTTTCTCTTTGTTTAGATATCAAATAACATTTTGAATTGACAGTTTCATGTACTATGATTATTTTAAAGCAGCAAGCACCTAAAACGATGTTCTATTCATGTTAACAAACCTTGAAGGAGTCAATATAGCTTCAAAAAAACCAATAAATCTATCGATTCAAACAAAATTAAAAAACTTCAATATTCATTCAAAATTTGGTTTGAGAGAAGACAAAGACTGAGAAGAACCCCAAAAAGATTACCGGTTGGAATCCGGAGTTTCAATTATATAGCGACTCCTTGGTAACTGTGTTAGATCGATACTCTATTAAATGTTATATACAACATGAATCATAATAAAATAACCAGGGAAAGTCATTTACAGTGCATTTTCATTGGTTTTGCATAAACCCAAATAATGAAATAAATTTTCTTGTAAAATCGCAAAAAACCAAATTAAGTTGATTGACGTTTAAAATTGAACAGTTAGTAATCATATTCAGTTGACAGTGTCACTTTTTTGTTTACTGAATCACACCTGTTACCTCGTCCGACTGGAAGAATTTTTCTGTTTATAATTTCATTTTTCAACAAGCTTGGGAACTTCTGTATGTTCTTGCCGTTGAACTTCATGCCCTAACAATAAATGAGAAAGCATAATGCCTGCTTTTCAGTTTGTAATTAAGTACGTATGAGATCTTCCCTAATTGACATCATTAGACGACAACGGAAAAACAGTTTAACACATGTTTTGACCTTTCATTTCTTCTAAATAGCTTGAATAAATATGGTACCAATATTCGCAACAGATAAATTTCGACAATTGTCTTTAGTGAGTCTAAAAGTATTGAAATAAAGCTAATAAAAAATATGAGACTAAATATCGCATTTATATCGTCATACGAGACTTCTAAATATTATTTGCATACATGTATTAATTGATATTTCTAATTCAGAATAATTGTACGCAAGCTAAATTTGAAAATAAGAATTATATATTAATTAATACATCTGAAGGTACTTCGGTGTGGAATCCGGATTGAAGACTGTTGAGTGACCTCTGCTGTTGTCATTTGTATGGTCTTGTTTCTCTTGACAAATTCCATTTCATTCTCAATTTTATGTTTCTGCAAAGCGACATGATCTAGCATTTCAACTCGTTTGAATGGAAAATGTTCAAAAAGATTTGTTCTCTTAAGTCAACAATAATGTCAGTGGATGGTTATTGAATTACAACAGAAGAGACATTAGAAAGATGTATATTGTAACTTATTTGTCCTGTACTTTTTTCCGTAATGCCTTTTTTAGTCCATTACCGACGATTTAATGTCGCGAATTGACAATATTCCCTTGATTTAAAAAAAAAAGATAAGAGTTATGAAACCACATTTATATTCCTTATTTAATTACTATCAATTCGAAAATAATCGCTCCGAAAAATTTAGTTTTTAAATTTTGTTACCCTACGTTTGTATTGGAGCTTATTTTCATTTTATTGAATTACGTTTTGACTTTTTTCATTATGTATTTTCTATTTTAACTATAATATTTCAGCAGCTTTCCCTAATCATGATTTTATTTAACTGTACAGGTGAAATTATAAGAACACGTTTCTCTTTCCATAAATTTGTTTATAGAAAGTAAGTTGTTGCTTAATGTATGAGTAACGACAAAGTCTACATTAATTCCCTAATTTTTAAATAAATTGATTTGAACACGATAAACATACTTCACTATTTCAATCTTCAAATTCATATTCTATTTTGACCAGCTATTTTAAACAAAACAACTTCCTTATCAGTAATTTTTTCGGGCCCTGCCGAAAAGTAAATGTACAATACGCAATATAAAATCCTCTACGCATTTTTCGTCAAGTTTTAAGATCAAACAATTTCCGGAATTTTTTCATACAGATCAAATATTTTTAAACGATTTTACATTGTTTATAACATAAAAATCATTTATATATCTAATGTTAAAAATATAAAACGTGAAATTACCTACACTATTAATAATGTGAAGACTGATATAAACATTATAGCTGGTTTAAAAGTGAATAAATCCCAAACTTCATGCTTGCACTTTAAATAATGAGTTTAAATAAGTGATCGATTACGGAATTAAATAATAACAAGATTGATTGTATCCGATGTAAAACTTAAAAACTCGTAAATTGGGAATAACGAAAGTAAAAATAAAAGTTTTTTATAATTTCCTTTATTATGTTCATACCAAAAAAACATCAAATAAGGTTTTTATTTTTATCTGGTTTTAATAGTGAAACCGTAAAATCGTGATTTCCAACTACTGAAATAAAACGGTTTTTAAAATGTTGATGGTCAATATTTTAAAAACGATTATTGTCTATTTTTATAGTCAGAGTTATATTCTTGCATTTGCATATTAAAAAATAGCCGTAATATTGCGATTCCTAAAAATAATTTACATTTTAGTGTGTCAGTGAATGTTGTCTTATACACTATATAACGTCATAAAAAGTCATTTTTACGGAAATTCGACCATACGATTTTCTTACGGCATGTTTAAAATATAAGTTGAACATGTATTCTTTCATTTAAAAAAAATTCATGGGTGTGTTCTTTGGGTGAATTAAAATCCTTTACTAAGCGTCTTTTCAGATTTCGCCGCTGCACTATGTATAGATGTGAAAAGATATGGTATAGCTGCCAATGAGACAACTCTCAATCCAAGTCTAAATTTATAAAAGTAAACAATTCAAGGTCAATGTACGACCTTCAACACGTTGCTTTAGCTCACACTGGACAGTAAGCTATAACGAGACACATAAATGACTAGTGTAAAACCATTCAAACAGGAAAACCAGCGGTCAAACCTATAAAAAAAACGAGAAACGAAAAACACACGACAATCACTGAATATCAGGTTCCTGACTTACGAATGGTGAAACAAAACCAACAGGTTTAAACTTTTAAATAGACGCCATTTTGTTGTTCTTTACAAAAAAAGTTGATGATTTTTGTGAAAAAAAGTTATCAAATTCACAATTTATAAGCACAATTATAACCATATTTTAGTCAAATTCGTTAATAAAAACCAATTTCGTGTAGATATATTTTTGAAATTATGGCTTATAGGTAGCTATTTCAATAAATCCATATTTCATGTTGCAGAATGACAGAGTGGCAACACAGGCAATATAAAAAATTGCAACAATCAGAAACTTACTACACTGCGACCAATTATAGTTTAATAATTAGACTTTAGGTACATAAAGGTCGGCCTACCTCTATAAACATATTTCATTTAGGATTAGGGGAATGAAATGTCAGCGATGAAATATTTGTCTCGTACCTCAGCTGAGTTGATTATGTATTCACCTAGTTTTGTTTGTTAAAAGTGAGACGATGTTGAATGTTTCAAGTGGTAATTTGACAGTTCATGAACTTTAAATGATTGATAACTTCCTGTTTGTAAAACATTTACGTAAACCTCTTTGTATTGCAATAACGAACTGATTTCCCATTAGACCAATAAAAAATATCAACTTTAACATGTATCACGACATCAATAAAGGTCATGAAATGCCTCGAAGAATAAACACATCGTACGGATGATTATTTTTGTATTTACAGAATTTACGACTCCCATTGATCGTTAAATCAAATAGACACATACTTCATATAAGAATGTTAGACGTCTATTATAACGACAAAACAAATGCAGTATATCCCTTGCTCTTTGTAAAAGCGGAAAACATGCAATGGTATTTGTTTATTATAGGCATATCGCTGAGATTTATTTGTGCACTTTTATCATTTCTACAGTAAAATGTCTGAATACAGGTATGAGCATACAATAAATTTCTTTATAGTTCAAGAACATCATTGCCCCGACAAGCACAATTTATTAGAAAAGAACTCGAATTCTATAGCTATAATGGAGACTACCGTTCAAGGTGGTTCATTGTTTGTGCAGATACTTAGTCCTGTGTTTGGAATCGATCTTGTTATCTTGGTTTTTTAATGATTTTTTTTCATTTGTGTTGGAACACATTGATGTTACATTGTTTTTGAATTAGATAGGACTTGGCATGACGTATGACCTTGAACATAGTCCATGCTGCTATCTATATATTTCCCCTAGTTCACATTCTGATAAATTTTACAACAGGTACAATAAAAATAACATTTATCAACACAGTTGTACAATACTAACATTATGAAGGAACAATACAATAAAATCTGAAAATAGGACAGCGATTACACTCGACGCTATTTGGAATATTGCTACGTATAGTAGTCAAAACTTGCCAAATCTTGTGATGATACTAAAAAATCCGAAAAAGGTTTAAAAAAATAATAATGTTATAATATACGTATTCAATTATATCTTTATATGTGTAAGTTGAAGCAAGTGAAAAAACAAGATGATTAATTTGTTTTTAAAGTTAACTTCAATTTCTAATTTTGTCTATTTCATAATTTATTGATAAATATTCTCATCAAATTGGACACTTGTTGGTTTCAATATATTGCCACTAAATGTTCAGCACATAAAGTAAGGTTGTCACTAAATATTCAAATCAGAATATGAGGTTGCCACTAAATGATCAGCACATATGATGAGGTTCCTACTAAATGTCCAACAAATATAATGAAGTGAATTTGACGTCGAAAATATCCTTTTCACTGGCTCCACGTCGCTAGTAAAAACTTCATTTTCAATAAATCGTCAAAATGTTGGTGCCTATTCGTCAAATAACAGTACTGTTTTCGTTTACAAAAACAGACTTAAGGTGAAAAGAAACATTCCTCTTCGTGGTATAGTTTGTGATAAAGGAAAAATGTTCACTGATTAATGATGCTCAAGTTAGAATTAAAGTAAAATAGGGTTTGTATGTATGCTTGTAAATGTATTATGCTGTTGAGAAAAGAAAGTAAAGAAAAATGTGTTTCTGAAAATCAATGTCATATTCACATGCACAAACCATTAGGAAAACAGGTAAATGTTGGCAATTTTAAAATGTAATATTATAACTGTTATTTACAAACTGATATAACTAAAAATATTCAAGGAAAGTTTACTTCTTCATGATATATACTTTTGAAAATGTACATTTCGTGTTTTATCTTAGTCCTCCTCTTCGTCCATTATTGTAGAGGGTACAACAATGACATGACTGTTCATATATGGTGAATACTATTGTTAGGTTTTGCATGTTATTTAAGGAATACGAGCACTGTAGTTGAAGATTTGACACAGTCAATTGGTGATTTGACGGTCGCAAATGCAGTTTTACTGAGCATTCAGAGTAAGTCTGAGTAAATGTTGTGTGATACGAAAATGTTTGATACGAAAACCTATTATCGATTGTTTGTCTGTGGTGTTTCGGAACTACCTAATAATCCATTGCGGTTGATATTGCATTCAGTAATTTTACTGTACACTTGATAAAAGTGTATAAATAAACATTAGAAAGAAGAGAGATAAGTAAGAAATATATGAAAATCGTCGCCTTGTTCTCCGCTTTTTCAGTGAGCAAACAATTATATTATATGTGTTGTTTCGTAGTAGAGACGTTTTAATTTCTGTTTTGAATCTTGTATGTCTAGTTAAATGAATAATTGGAGTCTCGATTTCTTTAAATACATAAAATATAAGGAAAACAAAGGAACACCAGGACCACTGAATTGCAACAAAAACAAACGCCAACATACAAAGAAATGAACTATTTGATAACAACTGCCATAGTTCTAATATGACATCGGTCAACTGCCATATTCCTGATTTGGTACACTACAAATTGAAAATAATGGTGGGTTGAACTTATATGATACATTTGAATAAGATGGAGTTGCTACAGGTCTTGTTAAAAATCACTTTATGAAGATCGATTTTGCAATATCGAGATGTTTTTAGTATTTATTAAAAGCTATATGGGGTTTGACTGATTCCTACCCTCCATAGGGACTTTTCCTGCAAAGTTTGCATTGAAATAAACAATGAAATACAATTACATTAATACACGACGAAACCATTAATGGTAAACATTGAGTAATGATGATATTTCTAAAAAAAATATACCCATCTCCTACGGATCAATAGTGAATCACCATATGCACGTAATGGCGTTTAATCAATCACAACGTAACTTTTTACACGTTTGCGATATATTTTACATGTAGGACAATGAAGGAGGTTATCTTCATTTCAAGTTCATGAACTGTCAAATTACAACTCGAATTATTTGACATCGGTTATTTTTTAAGGTAAGCGCCCCCCCCCCCCTCCCCAAATTCAATCAGTTTTGGGACGAAACAAGCTTTTCATTGTTAAACATAAGGTTAATTATATGTAGCAACAGTACAATAGCGGCTTCATACGGAGTATATATCTCCCAAACAATTTTGCTGGGCTTGTATTTCCTATCATGATGTCCTTAAAAGCTGGTTGAAATCACAAGGAAGCTACTAAACTAAGAGGTCCAAATGTAGCTGGAAATCATCCCTTCGTAAATTATACGGACACAATCACGAGGTGGTTGATCATTATGGATTAATAATGATTTCGGACGAACAGTCCTACGCAAATATTTTCATGGTGAAACTATAAGAACAAATTATGTCAACATCTTATGGTGTTTATGTATCACAACTAGTTCGTTATGGCCGTGGGGATCGTGTAGCTTAGTATTAAGTTTTCTTTGTATTAAGTTTTTTTATGTACTATTATTTGTCTGTTTGTGTTTTTCTTTTTAGCCATGCCGTTATCAGTTTGTGTGTTTCGATCTATGAGTTTGACTGTCACCTTGGTATCTTTCGCTCTTTTATTTAAGATCGCACATTGATAAATAGCGAATAACAGCTCTCTGAATTGACGTGTTTATCGAAACATTTATTTTATTAAAGTTTTACATCTTATGAGGCTTCATGATCTTGTTTATTCAATAGAGAAATCGGGGATTACTACACGCACCTGACATGAATTATATAAGTATAAAACTTGACATAACAGTTTTATAGTTGGAACTTCCTGTATTCACTTCATCGTGAAATCATGTTGTTAAATATGTCTGATGTTTCCACATCGAAAGTAAGATAAATATATTATTGGATTTTCTAATTTAGCATAAAATTTATAAGGGTTCCGTGGAATTCAGTGTCTCGCCTACATTTGTTGTTAGTCTCATGCTCAACAAAAAATTGGAAAAAAAATAATAAAATGTTACCTCTAGATACTATCTTTTTATTGTAAGAAGCTTCCGTCCAAGTTTTGTAAAAACCCAGGATGGTTTATGAATCTTAATTATGTTTAAAAAAAAAAAAAGTCCGTTTGTAATATTACCTGGAAGAAAAACTAAGTCCATTTATAAGTAATATATGGAAAAACAGGAAATAAATGTTCACAAAAGAGATACTAGCTTTTGTTCATATATAGCTTCAAAAATCCAGGATAGTTAAAGAAAATTATATTAAAAAAAATATAATCACAGAGTGAATGTAATGTTAACTAACAAACAAAAAAAGTACACATGACACAACATAGAAAACTAAAGACATATAAATCTCTCCTGGTCACTCATAATTTTCTATACAAAAACAGATTTTTACGATTTAGAACATCATATAAACTAATCTGAAAATGATCTGCTTATTTCTTGTCTTTTCTTGAAGTAATTGAAATTGGAATATAAATAATTAGTTCTTAAGTCGAAGTGGAAATGGCTAAAAGGTTACGACAAAAGAGATGATTTCAGCTTTCCAATTGTGAACTTTCCATTTCTAAGTAGCAACATTCCAGCAGCACCTGCAGACGGGGTATATATCTCCCAATTGATACGATATTCCCGTGCTTGCATTTCCTATCATGATTTTCTTGATAGAGGGTTGCTACTCACAAGGAAGCTATTAAACCAAGAGTTCCAAATGGTGAAGTTGAAATCATCCCTTCGTAAATTTTACGGACGCCATCACGAGTTGGTTGACCGTTATGGAATAACCGTATCACAAATGATATCGGATATGTTCCTTACGTCGTAACTACAATCCCCTTCCATTTCCTGAATGTGACCTACCGAATTAGACTATTTACCGGATTTGTTATCACATAAGCAACACGACGGGTGCCGCATGTGGAGCAGGATCTGCTTACCTTTCCGGAGCACCTGAGATCACCCCTAGTTTTTTGGTGGGGTTCGTGTTGTTTATTCTTTAGTTTTCTATGTTCTGTCGTGTGTGCTGTTGTTTGTTTTGTCTTTTTCATTTTTAGCCATGGTGTTTGTCAGTTTGTTTTAGATTTATGACTTTGACTGTGCCTTTGGTATCTTTTGTCCCTCTTTTATAAAAATATTTAAAAAAAAATAGAAAAATTTACCATGTGCATATAGCTAATTTCGGTAGTTATATTTAAAAAAGAATATGCAGCTTTTCAGTTTTATGTATATATCGGGTCTGAAAACTTGTTTTATGTTCACTGCATCCACCTCCAGGAGAAATATGTATTTGCTATAAAAAATAAATAAAAAAAAAGCTTTTATAAACCAATCAATTACCGTCAGCAGATGTGTGTTTTGTTTTATTGCCTTGTTTAATTAATTTTTCCCCCACTCTCCATTTTTCATATATGTGATATATAAATACATCAATGGTAAAAATTCTTTTATAGTACAAAGTCAAAGCTATTTATAAAAAGAAACATGCCCTCGGGGTACAAGCTTGCACGAATTTATTCCATATATAAATATATACATAGATTGAGGCATCAATCTACATTGTATTGTTACTTAAGCTGTTATTAGTTGTTTGATTTTGCGTCAGATCAGTTTTCTACATATAACCCAAGAGAGTCTGGTAAACATAATTACATAGTTTTAAACCAAGTCTCAGCGGAAACTACTCAGAACATTCTGGAACAATTGGAGAATAGTCATTTATAATTCTACAGAGTTATATTGTCATAATTTAAATTGGTCGTGGTTAAAAGTTTGTTTTACAACAATACCAAATGCATTGAGTTTTACACAATATCAATAATTTTACAACCAAAGTTCCATAAAAATTTATTAGTATACATTTTGTTAAAACAAGATCTCTGTGAAGCTCATTACCTTCTTGGTTATGACCATTAAAAAAAAACGTATATTTAAAGTTGTCTCGCCTATTTCAAGAATTGATTAAAACATTTACTGAGATGAATTCACTATTCCTTAATCATTTTCACTACTACCTCAAGAACATGTTGTTCAGTCGTTGTAGTTTGTGAGTGTGGTTCATATGTTTTTCTCTTTTTTTTTATATATATTATTTAGACAGTTGGTTTCCCTGTTTGAAACGCTTTCCACAAGTCATTTCATGCCCCTTATAGCTTGCAGTTTGGTGTAAGCCACGGGCCCGTGCTGATGGCTGTACTTTGACCTATAATTGTCATTTTCTATACAATGTGACTTGGATAGAGAGTTGTCGCATTGGGCACGTATACAAATCTTATTTATAAGTATAGGTTTTAATTCAGTTTCTGTAATTCCTTTGCAATTTAACTTTTTTTGACTCATTGGATAAATAGTTTTGATAAACGTGTTGATGGAGTTGATGTTAGACGATAAGTGGCTGAGTTTCAGGTTCACAACCATTATAAGCTGACTGGATGTATCGAAATATTCTTAAAGTTGTAAGAAAATATTTTGGAATGTGAAAGGCATTTGAAGGGATATTCCGTTTACTAAAAATGATTGATTTGATAGGC
Organism: Mytilus edulis; assembly: GCA_019925275.1. Taxonomy (NCBI): domain Eukaryota; kingdom Metazoa; phylum Mollusca; class Bivalvia; order Mytilida; family Mytilidae; genus Mytilus; species Mytilus edulis. The sequence goes on from CM034352.1 coordinate 25,686,027, forward strand.
ATTAGAGAAAAATATTCTTGGAAAGTTACTCGTAGACTATCGGATTTATCGAATATCGATAGTTGAATTATCAATTATACCATTTAGATAAGTTATATCTGATAATCCTTATCTATAAATACAAAATGGTTTGCAGTGTGATATTTGTTATGACTCAACATATGTCTCTCAAATCTATGAATGGAAGCAATTTATTTGGACTAACGGCGGTCGATATCTAATGTAATGATAATAAATATCTATATCATCTTTCAACGTATCTTGAGCATGCTATTACAAATACCGAGATAACTCCCTTTCTCTCTCTCTCTCTCTCACTCGTTTCTCTTTTTTCGTTTTTATATAATTTAGATATATATCGGGTCTGAAGAGTTAGTATTATGTTCACTACAACCACCTCCAGGAGAAAGATGTATTTGCTATAATAAATTTAAAAAAGCTATTATGAACCAATCAATTACCGTCATCAGATGTGTTTTGTTTTATTGTCTTATTTTATTAATATTTCCCCCGCTTTCCATTTTGAATATATGTAGTATATATAATATCAATTGTAAAATTCTGTTTTAGTACCAAGTCAAAGCTATTTATAAAAAAAAACATGTCATCAGGGTACAAGCTTACATGAATCTATTCCAAATATAAATATATACATAGATTGATACATCGTATTGTTGCTTTAAGATGCTATTGGTTGTTTGATTTTGCGTCAGTTCAGTTTTCTACATATAACCCAAGAGAGTCTGGTAAACATAATTACATAGTTATAAACCAAGTCCCTGCGGAAACTACTCAGAACATTCTGGAACAATTGGAGAATAGTCACTTATAATTCTACAGAGTTACTTTGTCATCATTTAAATTGGTCGTGGTTAAAAGATTGTTTTACAACAATACCAAATGCATTGAGTTTTACAAAATATCAATAATTTTACAACCAAAGTTCCATAAAAATTTATTAGTATACATTTTGTTGAGACAAGATCTCTGTGAAGCTCATTGCCTCCTTGGTTATGACTATTTAAAAAAAAAACGTATATTTAAATTTGTCTCGCCTATTTCAAGAATTGATTTAAACATTTACTGAGATGAATTCACTATTCCTTAATCATTTTCACTACTACCTCAAGAACATGTTGTTCAGTCGTTGTAGTTTGTGAGGGTGGTTCATATGTGTTTCTCTTTTTTTTTACATATTATTTAGACAGTTGGTTTTCCTGTTTGAATAACTGTCAACAAGTCATTTCATGCCCCTTATAGCTTGCAGTTTGGTGTAAGGCACGGGCCCGTGCTGATGGCTGTACTTTGACCTATAATTGTCATTTTCTATACAATGTGACTTGGATAGAGAGTTGTCGCATTGGGCACGTATACAAATCTTATTTATAAGTATAGGTTTTAATTCAGTTTCTGTAATTCCTTTGCAATTTAACTTTTTTTGACTCATTGGATAAATAGTTTTGATAAACGTGTTGATGGAGTTGATGTTAGACGATAATTGGCTGAGTTTCAGGTTCACAACCATTATAAGCTGACTGGATGTATCGAAATATGCTAAAAGTTATAAGAAAATATTTTGGAATGTGAAAGGCATTTGAAGGGATATTCCGTTTACTAAAAATGATTTATTTGATAGCCATTAAGAAAAAATATTCTTGGAAAGTTACTCGTAGACTATCGGATTGATGGAATATCGATAGTTGAATTATCAATTATACCATTTAGATAAGTTATATCTGATAATCCTTATCTATAAATACAAAATGGTTTGCAGTGTGATATTTGTTATGACTCAACATATATCTCTCAAATCTATGAATGGAATCAATTTATTTGGACTAACGACGGTCGATATCTAATGTAATGATAATAAATATGTATATCATCTTTCAACGTATCTTGAGCATGCTATTACAAATACCGAGATAACTCCCTTTCTCTCTCTCTCTCTTTCTCTCTTGTTTCTTTTTTTTTCGTTTTGATATAATTTAGATATATATCGGGTCTGAAGAGCTAGTATTATGTTCACTACAACCACCTCCAGGAGAAAGATGTATTTGCTATAATAAATTTAAAAAAAGCTATTATAAACCAACCAATTAACGTCATCAGATGTGTTTTGTTTTATTGTCTTATTTTATTAATATTTCCCCCGCTCTCCATTTTGAATATATGTAGTATATATACATATCAATTGTAAAATTCTTTTTTAGTACCAAGTCAAAGCTATTTATAAAAATAAACATGTCATCAGGGTACAAGCTTACATGAATCTATTCCAAATATAAATATATACATAGATTGATACATTGTATTGTTGCTTTAAGATGCTATTGGTTGTTTGATTTTGCGTCAGTTCAGTTTTCTACATATAACCCAAGAGAGTCTGGTAAACATAATTACATAGTTATAAACCAAGTCTCAGCGGTAACTACTCAGAACATTCTGGAACAATTGGAGAATAGTCATTTTAATTGTTCTGAATAAACTCATCAGAGATACCTTGATTCAAATCTCATAATGCCAGACGTGCGTTAAAAAAACGACAATCACTGAATAGCAGGCTCCTGACATGGGACAGGCACAGACATAAATAATGTCGCAGGGTTTATTATCACTATTTAAAAAAAACGTATATTTAAAGTTGTCTATAAAGCTTGCTGATTTCAAGAATTGATTTAAACATTTGCTGAGATGAATTCACTATTCCTTAATCTGTTTCACTACTACCTCAAGAACATGTTGTTCAGTCGTTGTCGTTTGTTAAAGTGGTTCATGTGTGGTTCTCTTTTTCGTATTTATATAATTTAGACAGCTTGTTTTCCTGTTTGAATTGATGTCCATAGGTCATTTAGGCCCCGTATCGCTTGATTTTCGGTGTAAGTCACGGGCCTGACTGCCGTTCTGACCTATAAGTGTTAATTTTTATACAATGTGACTTGGATAGAGAGATGTTGCATTTGGCACGTATACACATTTTATTTATAAGAGTAGGTTTTAGTCTAATTTCTCTAATTCCTTTGCAATTAACGTTATTTTGACTCATTGGATAAGTTCTTCTGATAAACGTGTTGGTGTAGTTGATGTAAGAAGATAGTTGTCTGAGTTTCAGGGTCACAACCATTATAAGGTAGCACTCCACAGTTAGAAAATAAAATTAGAAATGAGCCACAAAATGTGTTATCATCTCCTATTCCTGGATTTCTAATACATTAACCTAATTGTTTTTGTTGAACATGTGCATATGCATGTTATCAGAATCGTCAGGAAATTTCATTTTCAAAAGTTAAAAGGGTGAAAAAAAATCCTTTTCTGTGTATCCATGGCAACATTCGCATTTATTTACCATAAAATATTGCAAAAAAGGGGAATAAACATGTAACATATCCCCCAAAAGTTTGATCAAACCAGAATTTAATGCCTTTGAGTGATACCTTTTTAGAAACTGTTTTCATAAATCTTCTTTATGATAAAAAAAAATGGGTGTCCTTCGCTTCATTTTTTCGTAAAATCTAATTACAAAGTTCGTGCGACAAAAAGTTGGAAAAAACATTACAATAGTTGCCGGACCAATGTATGGTATGGACATACAAATACGGACTGTCATACAGGAAACAGCCTATATTACATACATTATATGATCTTCATGTTCATATAAACCCAATACGAAGGTTATTTTAATACTCAGAAATTCAAAATGAATTTTATTGCACACTTGCTCTTATATTTTAAAAATCCACAGGGGCCAAAATGCGAAACTACACTCCTAATTGTGGAGTGCTACCTAAGCTGACTGGATGTATCGTCATGTGCTAAAAGGTGTAAGAAAATAATTTTGGAATGTGAAAGGCACTTGAAGGGATATTCCGTTTACTAAAAATGATCGATTTGATAGCCATTACAGAAAAATATTCTTGCATAGTTACTCCTAGACTATCGGATTTATCCAATCGCGATAGTTGAATTATCAATTATACCATTTAGATAAGTTATATCTGATAATCCTTATCTATAAATACAAAATGGTTGCAGTGTGATATTTGTTATGACTCAACATATATCTCTCAAATCTATGAATGGAATCAATTTATTTGGACAAACGACGGTCGATATCTAATGTAATGATAATAAATATCTATATCATCTTTATACGTATCTGAATCATGCTATCAAAAAGACCGAGAGAAATGGGTGTAGCATATAAAACAGGATCTGCCTCTACAGGAGCACATGAAACCATAAATGTGTTTTGATTGGATATGTTCTGCTGAGTTTTCAGTTTACTCGGTTTAGTGAAATGTTGCTGTCTCTTTGAAGTTTCTTATTTTTGCAATAGCATTGACCTATAATTTAAATGTGTTTTTAGTATAGTTTGGCTATCTTTTAAGTAGGTGCGAGCTATCAATGATACAGTGTATTATATTGTTTTATATCTCATTTTGTTTACTTGTGGTTTTTGCTATCTATCATTCCGTCATTCAAGATGTTTATCATATATCGATTTTTATTCTAATTTTGATAATGTGTCTCTTATAGTTCAGTGATAGGATTAAAGATTAATATGGGACGGTAGAAGGTTTTTAAAGTGGTGGGCTAAAGGTACCTCTCCTTGGTACCAACTAACATCCTGAGGTTAATTCGTATTATAAGGCAATATGGTGGAAATAGACAAACATAGCGTATTCATTACAACAGGGAGCTGATGACTTTTATGACTCTTTGTGTGTGATTTCTATTATCTTAGATGATTATTTGATCAAAATATAATATATCTGACAATATACTCGAAATTAATATATCATTTCATTCCTATATTTTGAATAAAGATATATTTTTTTTCCGTATCGATCACACACCTTGATAATAAAACTTAACCTGAGGCAAATCATGCTTACAATTGTTTTGTTATGAATTGAAATGATCAACAACAAATATGATATATGCTTTTATCATTAACAATAAAAAGAGTTAACAATATCAGAAGAAATATTACTTTCTACCAAAATACAGATTATACTCGTATGAACTGTTTGCCGGTAGCCAATCGGGAACTGTTGTCCGGCGCCTTAATTAAGCCCAGTTTTATGTCAATCTCTAATGTTATGCGTAGTGTGTTTAAAATAGTTTTTTTTACTTTGTGTCCTTTTTTTTTTTTTTTTTTATCTATGTCATGTATCTGTTTATTTTTCGTCTACCCTTTTGCTAAGATACCAGAATATTCGTCTGATCAGTATTTTCAGCAATTTATGTCTTAATCCAGATTATGACATTTTCACCAAGTAAGAAAAATAAAAGATAAATTTATACCAACAAAAACAAATAAAAATAAAACTATTTACCATACACACTTTTATAAACATCCGGTTCCTCATTACAGTGTATTTATATAAAGGCAACAGTAGGATACCGCTTTTTTTATAGTCATAAGTCGATTAATTAAAATCAAATCCGGGTTACAAACTAAAACCGAGACCAACACATCAATTTTAAGAGGAATACGACGGAACAACATAAACACTAAACTCCAACAAAAACAAACACCAACATTCGTAGAAACGGAGTATTTGATAACACCTGCAATATATATATGATATGGCATCGGTCGTGCATCAGGAATGCGACAGAAATTTTCAAGAAACTAAAAAATTATCTAAAATCTACAATAAAGACTATTCCTGTCTGGACAAACACTTAAGAAAATCTTATTAACTTCTCTTAAATAGCTCTCGAACTTGAAAAAAGGTCTTTTCAACATGTGTTGAATTATTTTGATTTCAATGTGGAAATAATAATCGAAGCAAATAAAAGGACATGAATCCTGAAAACATTGGTTAGAACACATTTTTCTACCAAGTAAAAATAGATTTTCTTATCACAATGTGTAATGAAATGAACAGCTTTAAAGCTGGCGATGTTGAAAAACAGCATTTCAGAAGCCAAAACTTTCAATAATGAACAATCGAAACAAAAGAATAGTACCGTCACAATTCGGTTGCTGAATAAAAATAAACTCTTCTTTGTAATGATATCTCTTGTTTAATCAATGCATGCTGAATGAAAATGATAACAAGCTTAAATATGATTATTTCAGTTGAATTACAGAAGTGATTCTTTCCGAGGAAGAGTACGGGGATGGATTTCTGCTGCGATGATTTTTAATGACAAGAACATTCCGTTCAACATTGTTTGTCATACACTCCATACTAAACGTGGCTTGTGGCTTGTTGTATCGTCCAGCATCTACAAAACATGAAAGCATATTCAAATCAGCAAGCGTAATAATTTGCAAATGTTTATGAGGCTTTAATATTAATTGTATCTTAAAAGATCACCAGAAGACATTACATGGTTTTACACAGACAACTTCTAAGTTCTCATATTAAAAATAGAGCATATTGATATAAACAAACTAGTTGACTGATCGGCAATCACATCTTCTTTATTATTTTTATAATGTGCAAATTTTCTTTGTTTTCCTGAATAGAAATAAGCAGATATGGCTTCCAATTGTTCTGCAGGTCGAATCAAAGATCTATAAGTGGTATTTCTAAACTCGATACTCTCGTTTATATGGTTTATCAAACTTAATTTCAATTTACTACTAAAGTACTAGTTGGACAACAAGGACATCATTGTTGTTAGTGCATTAAGGTCAACATCATGCCCCATAACATTCGTCGTCATGGTATCTTGATATCCTTAGCTTGTAATAGATTATCTAATTCTAGATTGTTAATGAATTGTAGAACTCACAATATTTAAATTATCTAACTTTAGATTGTTAATGAATTGTAGAACTCACAATATTTAAATTTTCTAACTTTAAATTGTTTGGTGTTAGTGGGTTAGTGTTTCGTTGACATAAACGCCACACCTTTCTCATAATTCAAATCTTGAATGTTAGATTTTTTTTATTTATGGGTGTCATGACAACAAAAAGAAAATAAACAAATAACCCCATTTCTTGTCGATACGACTATAAAGTCCTGTATAGGCGAATTAGTTTTGTGAGATGTTACAACATTTTATATCTGGACATAGTTTTATTTCATTTTAATACAAGTACAAGAGGGCTAATTTGTCGACTTAATATAATTTTGTGAATGAGTTGACCGATTTTATACAAAATAAATTACTTCTTTATAACTTTTATCGCTATATTTATTTGAATCAATGATAGAAGTTAGGTCTATAAAAAAGTAAATTATATTTTCTTTAAGTCAGTTCTTCAAATTTAATTCATCCAATTACTGTTAATTAGGTACTGTTCAAGACTTTGCCTGCAGTCAATTAGACGTATAGTTTATATATTTTCAGAAAAATCAATGTTCTGTGAATGACTGTGAATATTGAATCTTACATAAAACTGGTGATCAATCTGAGGAGAGGTATTGGAACACGGGTTTACTTAGTTTAGTAATAAAGCTATATATATATATATGCCTATTTCTATCGAATAAAACTTATATATATATATATCTTTGTCTTTCTAGATTGATTTATGAATAAATTTCGTGAAAGGTTAAACAAAGCATCAACACTGTGCAGTTCAAAATGTAGTGTATTTGGTTTTAGCTCTCTCTCGCTTTCTCACTTCTGTAGTTAGTTACTTTAAAGTAGCCGTGTTATATTCTGTACATTACGTCAATTTAGTTATTGTTAATACATACATGTTTTTAAGAAATGTTTATTATATTTCAGATCGTATTGAACCGAATTTCGAAACTGTCTGATCGTCTATCAATGTTTTATTTGTTATTCAATTAGAAAACATTGCAAATATTCGACCATGAGCATTCTTGATGACGTTAAATCTAGAAAAGCGTCGGACGCATACACTTAAAATGTATTGCTTTGAAACAAAATGAAGATTTTACAACCAACTGCTTGAAGCAATATAAAATGTAAAGCCACTTTATCCAGAAACTGTTCTGCGTATTGGGTCAACGTATGAATGCGAAAAAAAAACTATTTCGGATTTTTGTTTAAATATTTTTGTAAACACATCTTAACCATGTCGTTTACATGTGATGTTACACTATCTTGACAGATAAGGGTGGAGGTTTGGTACCATTAGAAAGTTTAAACCAGCTGCAGTTGTTTGCACCTTTCCTAAGTCAGGAATCTGATGTTCAGTAGTTGTAGCTTGTTGATTTGATTTATAAGTGTTTTTTAATTCGTTTTTATATAGATTAGACCATTGGTTTTCCCGTTTGAATGGTTTAACACTTGTAATTTTGGAACCCTTTATAGCTTGCTGTGCGGTGTGAGCCAAGGATCCGTGTTGAAGACCGTACTTTGACTTATAATGGTTTACTTTTATAAATTGTGACTTGGATGGAGAGTTGTCTCAAAGGCACTCATACAACATCTTCTTATATTTACAAACTACACTATGTGGTTTCATAAAGAACATTATAAAAAAAAACATTTTTACGGAAAACATTCCAATATGGAAAATAATGATAATAATATTTGAATAAATTTATCAAAATAACAATTTTTGGAAATATTTGAGTCTTAATTATTCTTTAAAAAAAAACCGGAAATATGACATAATGATTGTCATAACAATAAGGTGGTACCCAACACCTTGACTAAATTTAATTTGGCTCGTTTAATTTTCATAAAATTTTGACAAAATATTAACTTTGACCCTTTGAAAAATATAAAAATTTCAGAAAACTTGAACCAATCACTTTCTAGGAAAAAAAATTGTTGGATAGATTGCAGTTTGACAAACACTTATCTTGATCATTGAGAAGCTTAATATTTCCTGAACAATACGACGTGATTCAAACGTTTCACTGTATTGACAGAGTTATCTCCCTGTAGTGTGAGGTACGTACCACCTTAAGGTATACCAATTAATACCCCCTTCACATACACGAATGTGTCTTACGATTCCTTACGAATGTTGTTTGTTTTATCAAATGCAAGCATTCGCAAGCAATCGTAAACCACTCGCAAGCAATCGTAAATCACTCGCAAGCAATCGTAAACCACTCTTAAACAAATCGTAGACATTCGCAGACAATCGTATCGATTCGTAAAACTATTTGGAAATTTTTGGACATGCCAAAAATTTTACACGAATGTCCACGAATCATTTCATTCGTAAAGAGCTCGCAAATCACTCGCAACAATTCGTTAATGCATCGTTAACCGATCGCAACAACTCGTAAATCATTCGCAAGAAATCGTGAACAGTTTGATTCAAGAATGTTTAACGATTCATTTACGAATAGTTGCGAGCAGTTTACGATCGCTTTGCGATGGATTAACGAATTGATACGAATTCACGCGAGTGCTTTACGAATATATCCGATTGCTTTACGAATGTATACGAATATTTTGCGACTGCTTTGCGAGTGCTTTGCGAATGTTTTACAAATAGGAATATTTAACAAATGATTTGACGATAAAATTGGGGTTTTGTTTTTATTCTAATAGTTCGTTTCAGTTGTTATAAAATCGTGGAAGAAGATTTTATACAGCCATCCCAGCTTTCATCTACATTCACAGACCCTTCCCAGCAAGTAAATCGCCAAACATTACCTCAATTTACCCAATTACAACCTCAACAGCAAACTGCAGTAGGAAATAACAGGCCTTCAATTAGACCGACAACATCATCCATGTCGTTCAGGCATCGTCAGCCGCAACAAATGTCTACTGATCGCGACTATATCATTGCACGCAACTTAGCAGCTTCGAATCCGCCAGCTGACGTCCTTCAACAATATGGTCGATACCAATGGGCAGAACTGCAACCGACTAACTTGCAACCTATCTTAATGGGTCAACAGCAACAGACAGTATACTCAACTCACACTACAAGTCAGACACCAAGTGCTATTGAATCAACTGCGACAGATACAACATCAGTACTGACGGATGCTTATGAGACAATAAACCCAGAAACACCTTTCATATAGATCTTCGACGTGAATGACTGTTTATTTTCATTTAGAAAAGATTTAGGAAAATCTTGAATAGAGAACCTTTAAATGTATAACTATTTGTAGATTGTAGAAAATTTGTAGCTTTTTTTGAGAATGAAAAGAAATAGGTTAATCCACATTTGTTTATGTTGTTTATTTTAGGAACCAAAATTTTTAAACAAAACCAATAAAAAATGACATCGCTGAAAAGTGTAATATGCAAACGGAATCTTTTGCCATTACTTGGCGCCTGTGCCCTTTTCAATGTACATTTAGTTGTAAATCAAATTCGAACACACTAAGGAGCAATCAATAATCATAAACCACAAAGAAGACAATGCCATGGCAAATACACAACAGGCAACACAAATAACAACATAACAAAAACTAAAAACAAAGCAACATGGACCCCAAACAAAAACAAAATGTGGTGAACTCAAGTACCCTGGAAGGGTTAGCAGCTCCTGCTTCAAGTGTGACAACCGTCGTTTAGCTTAAATGTCAAAATCATTCTGAAACTCATTTATTGATGCTTATCAAAGTTTGTGTTTAAACTCAACCTATTCTTTTTTGCGCGTGTTGGGTCGTTGCCTCTTTGACACATTCCCCGTCTTCACTCATATTCTATCCCTTAAATACCATTCCAAGTACTAGTATTGCAACAAATTTGTATTATAAAGTGTATGTCAAACAAAGTTGGAGTGAATTATTCATTATGATAGAACCTCATTCTGAGATTTTTTATAGTCCTATCTATATCTAAATTTTTATTTTTAAACATTACATCAATTAACACAATACTGATGCATTCAAAACAATCAATGTTTCTGAACCAGTCAAATCATGTTCTCTTGCCAATCTACGGCGCCTGCTTCCGAGTTGAAGTAATTTTTAAGATAGTTCCTTTGATCAATTCCAGCAGCGTTACCAAAATTTCTCTGATACCCTGGGTCTCCGTCGGTAAGTTGCGCACCTTGTCGCCATTGTCCCTCTATTAAATTATGATTGTTGTCTTCTTCGTCAGCAAACAGTTGTAGATCAGCACGTTTCCTTATCCGAAGTAAGTTATGAAGAGTAGTACAAGACAGTACGATTAAATCTACTGTTTCTGGCAGTTGTTGCATAGTTCCAATCAAAATCTGAAATCTCATGGCAAGAATGCCAAAAGCATTCTCCACAATTCTACGTGCACGGGACAACCTATAGTTAAAGATGCGCTCATCGTGGTCTAAACGTTTTCTTGAATAGGGTTTCATCATCCATGATCGGAGAGGAAATGCGTCATCGCCAATAAGAAAATAAGGAATATCTGTTTCACCATTTGGAAGAGGGGAGGGAGGCGGAAGATCCAAAGTTCCATCTTCTAACATTGGTCGTAGTTCCGAGTCCCTAAATATCTGGCTATCAGATGCACTTCCGTATGAGCCCACACTCAGCCAAATAAACTTATAATCTGCATCAACTAGAGCCATCATCACTGTAGAGAAGAAATGTTTGTAGTTAAAAAATAACGACCCCGAGTAAGGCGGTTTTCTTATTCTAATGTGCTTCCCATCCAAAGCACCACAAGCGTGTGGGAGGTTCCATATTCTTTCAAAGTCAGATGCTATACGCATCCAATCTTCCGTCGTAATCTCATCCGGCATGACTTCATCTTTGTATGCTAAGTAAATTGCTTCGCAGACTTTAGGCACAAAGAGTGATATGGAGTTCCGGGCAACACGAAAGGCATACATAAGATCAGCATACGTGGAACCGGTAGCCAAATGTCTGAGTGTAACGGCTAACTTCAGTCCTGGTTCAAGTGGTTCCCTGTAACGAGAAATATTTATCTAAACTTACAATGCAATTAAAAGAATATTTTTTGTCGCATAAAAGGTAAACTGGAAATGTGTCATACATTAGAATAACAAAAGACAAGACAGTTTAATATACCCACTTCCATATGAATACGAACGTTATTTGGGGCGTTACTAACACGTACTTTGTTCACTTTGTATTAAATTGAATTATTTAGAAGCAAAGTGCTTAAGGAAAATTTTTTAAAAGATTGTTTTGCTGACCTTTTTACTTAGATATGAATTTCTGAAAAAACAGTTAGTATGGTTATCTAAACTGACTATATCATGCGGAAAATCCAAGCCTCGTCCTTCGGCACCGTCGGATATTCATATGATATAGTCAGCATACAAAATAAAACTAACTATTATTCTTAATGTACATTTCTGTTTTATTTTGCTTGAAAATTGAAGTACTTACCTGAAAGAGGTAGAGCTTTTTCTGATTGCAGGGGTAATTCTGTCAAGTATCTCCCCAAACAAGTCGGCATCAACTCTTAAAAAGTTTCTGTAACCAGACGCATCTTCCCGGTTAAGCTCATGCAGGAGTTGGTCATATTGTCCAAACAAAGTTCTTCTGATGAGCCATGGCCTGCACCAAAATCTACGTTGAGTCCGCCTCCTCCTCCTCCTAAAACAAAGAGGAAACAGTTGTTGATTTTCTTCCTCTGCCCTCTGTGCCAGTGGAAGAAGAAGTCGAAGGAAGTTATGGAAGAGTAATAATTTATTTCTCTCGTAAGACATGTCTTGTTACTCCGAATGTTTACATGGATAATAAATGAGACTGTATGGCCTACTATCTATATGAGTGCATGCATTTCCCATTGCAAAAAAAATAAACATTCGTAAAACACTCGTAACTCAATCGCAAATGTTCGTGGGCTATCGTAAACTATTCGTTAACCAATCGTAAAAACTTGGATCAGATCGTTACCATTCGTATTGTGCTCGCAAAACACTCGTATGCATTCGTTAATTGCTCGTATCTATTCGCAATGAATCGTCTACTGTTATCGTAAAAGCATCGCATTCATTCTTAGTAAATCGTAACCAATCGTAAAGCACTCGCAAATCACTCGTAAAAGTGGTTTATTCGCAAAAGATTCGTTAAAGTTTAACGAATCTTGTAAATTTTGGTGATTCGTTAGCATTCGTAAGAAACATTCGTGTATGTGAAGGGGGTATAAGTCACTTTCTATGATTTGGTTAGAACGATTCAAAGACACTATTCAAACTGAATATAGTATTATTTCATAGAGTAATATACCTCACTACTTATAGTGCATTTCATTTCTTAATAATTGCATACACCAACTTATGTGTCTATGGCAATGCTTATCTAAATATTGTGGAAAATGGTTTCTTTAGGTATCAAACTATGAAATATTTCCCCATATTTTAACTCTATTGCTTGCCGTAATGTCATACCACAAATATTTGTTCTATAATAATCTTCTATACTTACAGTGTATGCATAGGAAATAAAACTCGATTTACACATTAACCTAATTACATTTGTCATCTGGCCTATCGGGAATAGAGTATAATTGACCATTCACGTCATGATAAAAAATGAGGATTGTGTTGAACGTAATATTTTTGAGAAAGCTGGGGATAATTATTACTATTAACATGATAATAAATCTTTTTCAAACCAAAAAGATGTTCATAAAACCAATAGTTGCTTATTTAAAATATATTTTAAAAAAGTTGATTCTACAGTAAAATTTGAAACAAAAGTTAAATAAATGTGTTTATAAGTGCAAGTACGGCCACAAATAACAGACGTCTTGTAGAAGGCTGGTCAATGTATCTGAGACTCGATAAACGAAATGACGATGTTTTGTACTTCTAGAATTTAAAGTAAAAACAAAAAAAATACCTTAACGTACCACAGCTCAGAATCTTTTGGAATTCCCTTCTAAATTTAGCCGACATGGCATTATACAGGATAGGATTTATAGAACTGTTGATATAAACCATGACTCTGCAGAATAACAGGAACCATATGTCTAAATATTTTGTCTTGGCAAAGGAGTTGTATACCACCATTACACGATACGGAAGCCACATAGTAGCAAATACACTAACTATAACTATTAGCATTCGAACAACCTGAAAATAGAAAAAAGACTTAAGTCTGAAATGTTTGTCTATTTGTATGAATTATGACATATATTTACAAATAAGGTTATTATTATTGTTACAATATAAAACCATATAAAGAGGTAAAACATGCGTAGTACTGGGTACTTTTAAGAACTATTTTCACCTCGATACAGTCTGTCTCAAGTCATGTACCTCAACAGTGGCTATCTTAGCCCCATGTATAGATTGCCGAAGCCGTATTTTGAACCACATTTTTTGTTTTGTTTTAAGCTCTAAACCTTAATTTTTTTAAATTTAATTGGCCTTCCATCTGTTCTCAATCGAGGGTCATTGGTAAGTCTAATAAATGTGTATATGAGAAAAACAGAATATATTTGTTTAGGGGCCAGTTGAAGGACGCCTCCGGGTGCGGGAATTTCTCGCTACATTGAAGACCTGTTGGTGACCCTCTGCTGTTATTTTTTATTTGGTCGGGTTGTTGTCTCTTTGACACATTCCCCATTTCCAATCTCAATTTTATATTATAAAAACAGAAAAAAAATAGAGTCAGTGAGACAAATCTCCACACGAGACCAAATGACGTAAAAGGCTAGCAAATATATATTCACGTACGGCCAAGAACAATGAGCAAAACCCATATCGCGTAACAAGCAATACAAAATCCAAAAAACAAAAAAAGTAACAAAATGTAAAACAATTCAAACGATCAAACTAACGGCCAGATGTATATACAAAACAATAAATGAAAAACAAATATGATATGCAGCAACAACTGATAATCATTAAATTACATTTTTGTTACTTGGGAGAAGTACATACAAAGTGTGGTGGGGTTAAAACTGTATCCTTGTTGGCTTTTCAGTTCCAATTATTATTTAAAGAATCTTATACTAGCAGTTAAATCTGTTGTAACATTTCGAGGCGATACAGATATTATTCATTTGCACTAGACAGTGTGTACGTAGGCAGCTACAATAATAAAATAAAAACCAATCAAACACAATAAATCAAGGAAAGACATGTACCAAGTCATATGGGTTTATGACATCCGGAGATTAATAATGACAGCAAAATGTTATACTTGTATGTATTACTAAGAATTGTTATTGTTGCTCCTATCAAACATTACGATTTAAAATACCCATTTATGAACATTAAGAAAAAAATACGCACTTATAGACAGTCATTTCAGTTTCAAGTATCATTATAATTAATCAAGAATGTCGAAATAAACATCCATGAAATTATTTTTGTATGTGAATGTTCAGTGCCAATACTTGATGGTCCATCGCCTGTTGCTTCAATAAAACTTACATTTTTGTATATTGAGTGGTGTTTTCTGGCGGTCAGTGTATATTGACCTTATTTTGCAAATCTTTATCATTGTACCTAAAAGCTTGGAATATATGGCTAAATTTCATAAAAAATGTATTAATTCATGTATTGCATTTTTTTTTTAAAGTTTAATCTCCTTATTATTTGAATTCTTGCGTTTTGAACTATTTAGACAAAAACCATTCAATAGAAGTTATTTAAGCAACTGCTGATTGATTCATTAAACGTGTTTCCACCACAGCATAGCTGTTAACAACATACAGTGGCGGATCAGGGGGGGGTTGGGGTCGCACCCCCCCTTATTTTTGCGATATGATTTGTATCGGACATATGTTTGCACCCCTTTGCCTCAGGGCTGGGTAGCACCCCCTTTCGAAATTCTGATCGCCTGCGTAAGTAATGTCTATAACTTAACCATCAAACGGTTGAATTCTACAGAAATCATCAATCTTTCAAATAAACATATTAATATATTTGTATGGTATGCAAAATTTGTACGCGAATAAACGCATTTGTATCATGTTTCTTTTGTAATAATAACTTAAATGTTACCAGTTATCATATAGCAATACGACATAAACGGTTACCCCAAATTAAGTTTCATATTCATTTCAAACAAAGGTATCTTTTATATCTGAAGAGCACTTAAGTATTCATGAAATTACAAGGAATTTGAAAGCAGCTTGACCATTTATATACCTTTATTGTCATTATATTATAATTGTATTCTCTGTACATGTACTACTGTTCTCTTTTGTGCATTTGTTTTTTTGTCATGTTATTTATAGATATGTTTCCCATAGCAAGTATTTTCTTTCCAAGTAAGGATTCCCCAAAGTAGAAAACAAGTATCCTTCTATCAACAATATTTAGTAGAATTCCAATAGAATAAAGATTTTAAGACCAACCACGCTAAGGATCTATGATTCTTACTCTACAACATATTGTACAATCAATTGAACCAATTATTCATTCATATCATGATAATTTCAAGTTTAACTGTTTCGATACGAAATCTAACCCAAGATGAATATTTTCGAAGTTTTTGGTAAGAGTTAGCACTGCAAATCTCTTATATATGTAAAACACGTTTAACGATGCATTAGTCCCTTTTCAGTATATTGACCTTCCTTCAATTGAAGGTCGCACTACTTGATATGAAGATCGGAAAGTTTGGTGATAACCGCAATCGCTAACACATTTTTTCTAAACCACTCCTGAGAGACAACACACGTGTTAACTGTAGTAATTAGCAAATTATTGGTATTTGGTTTTTCTCTGTGAGCAGCTGATTACATAATCAGACGCTTTGATTGCATTTTCAGAAAGAATTGTCATGATACAAAGAAATCCCTATGCGTTCGACTTAATATCTTTGTCATTGTATTCATAGGATGACACGGAATCGAAATGAAGCAATTAGATGCCTAATAGAGACTGATGTAATCACAACGATAAATTACACTCTTTTCATCAATTTATCGTGCATTTAATTTATTGTCATGGAATGTGGTTGCCGGAAGTGATTAAAATGTCTTTAACTTTCCCTGCGAAGTGTCAGTCATATGAAAATCCCATCGTTAAAGTGCACTTTAAATTGTTACATATAATAGATACATTAGCTGTATAAAACAGAATTGAGACAATTTTCTGAATTGATGTATAAGGATTTGAAAGACAGCGCGACAATTCATTCTCCTTTAGATAACATAAGCTACTTCGTATTTCATGACAGTCGACAACACGCGAACAAGTGAATCGCATTGGATGATTTAATCATTACACAATATTTCTTTTGAGTGACGATTTTGTTTTAATAAATCATTTTATTATTTACTCGTAATAAATAGTCGAGTTGTAGTTCTAAAGTGCTAAGCAAAAAGTCAAAGGTCATGGAAAATGCAAAATGGCGCATTGCAAGATTTATTAAATATTTAGACAAAGCAATTGTGTTGTTTAGAATGAGTATAGTTGATGTATGGGGATCATTCATTGATAACACGTTTCTTTTAAAAACAATGGCATATAAAAAGCTGTTCTGTTACTGGTTTCAGAATTATGGTTAAAGTTAATAATCAGACAGAATCACAGAATAAATAGTTCTTTAGATTCCTAGATCGATCGATGATGAGCATGTACTAAAATAATCTAAATACGAGTTTTAAAATTGAGAATCGAAACGGGGAATTGGTCAGAGACAACTCGACTGAGAACAAACAAAAAATAGCCCGTGTTTAAGACTGATCAACTGGGAGATCGAAGAGATTTTGTTAAACTAGGTATTTGTAAGAACTATTTGATATAACTTATCAAGTGTCATGAAAGTTTTTACTATAATTGATCGTTTGACCTTACAGGGAAATAGCTGGTAGGTAAAAATCGTGCATATGCAGTGTAATATGGTAGTAAAGTGGTGCAAACTTTTATACGTCCTTTAACATCCAGTTGTCGATTTTTTAAAACACTTTAAACAATGCGCTAAATTAATTTCTTGCGTCTGAAACGCTATTCTGGATTTATTTTCATTAGATTGAGATAGATTGATCTCTGTAAATCAAATAATAATCATAAGACTGCCTTTTCTGTATGTAAACCTCAAACTCATACTTATTTGAAACTACAAAACTTCGGAAGTCTTATTTTTAAAAGCATGTCATATTTCACCCGTAAGGATACACGTGAAGGTAAGATATATATACCAGGAATGTAAAAATATGTTTAAAACATTGTTCATCAGCAAAGAAGAGAAAAAGAGTGCTAAGAATCATATAGGGATCCTAAAACTGAAAAAAAAAAAAAAAATCCAAAAACATTTGTATTCTCTCAAAACTGCTGAATTCGTTTTTTAATTACGAATTTTGTTTTACAATCTCACCTCCTAATTATAGACATGAATGCAGACTGATTGTAATTTCCGTCCTAGATACATATTTTTTTCTATTAGTTGTTATTGTCTTTGAACTAACCATCATTAACTCCGCGTACTAGTACTTTCAGATCTGTACTTAGCACTCGACCAAGTACCCGTCGACGTCCACTTTGTGTTTTTGCTGAATGTATTTCTATTTGTATCCATCTGATGAGTTCTACTGATTGTTTTTAAAGTTGGGTCTTATGTTGTACTTTAACACCTTTGTCACATAATAGGGGAGGGTTGAGAGCTCCCAAACATGTTTAACCCAATAATATTCTTTATATGTCTGTCCCTAGTTTTAAAATTATTCATGTCGGGGCATTTAAAGACGACCACACGTAATGGGTTTTCTCATTGTTGGAGGCCGTGCGGTTGCTTTGCTTGTAATTGCCTATAATCGCTTGCATCAACTGCATGTGGACTTTGGTTCTCAATTTTATTTGGTGAATGATTATCTCATTCATTTGGCAATTGTACAGCATTTCCTTATTTATTTACATTTTTGTTTTTCAACGTCAAAAACATGTCGAAATTCATATCGAACATTGCCATCTCTATAGCATCGTTTTTGATGAAATTGAATAAGAGTCAAAAAGTTATTCGTAATAAAACCCTAAAAAAATACATTTTTTTAATGAATTAATTGATAAGGCTTATATATAAACATTGACAAGAGCTCAAAAGGGTCTGCTTCTTTCAGATTTGCTTTTACTGAAGTTGTGTACCATGAAAGATATAATTTAACGATATACATACTGCTATCTGAAACCCTGTTGTCTTGTGAACATGTGAAGAAGGTAATTTGGTATTTTAATAAACGATCAAAAACCTAAAAAAATATTGTTTTAAATAATCAAAAGTAAAAGTTCTTTTTTTGCTTTATCTTGATAGTTCCATGAAGGTTTTCAAGATGACATATACAACTTTCAATTTAAAACATACTAAAACCAATTCGCTCGAGATAGTATTCGAATATAAATGCTGAGGTTATGTTCAAATTTTCAAAGAATGATTTTTAACTTAAACGGAATATAGTTTTGTTATGGTCGTTATTATATGCTTGCCAATTGCTAGCTTCCATCGAACCGCCATTTCCTGTTGTCAACAATAACTAGTGATAAAATCTTTATCCTTACAGCTTTCAACAATTCTTTACTTGGATAATTTATAGTTAATACTTTTAAAAGGCAACTTTTATAGAAGAAACGAATCGGAACTTCCATATTTAATGATGTTAACGATAAGTGTTCCTTTTACTTGTCCCTTAAATAACTGTAAAAGTGAAATATTTCAGTACTAACTACTGCTTTGAACACCGTTATACGATTGTTGTCTTTATTGAAATATATCCAATACAGCTGATGACGTAGATTGGAATTTTACAAAGACACTCCTTAAAGTATAGTTGAAACCTTTTGAATTGGAAGCAAAGTCTCACAAAAGTTCAAATAGTAAGCACTTTAAACAAGAACAACACATGTTTTGATATTAAAACATGTGTTTACTGTTACGTTCAAAATAATTTAATTTTTTTATATGGACAAGATTATCTTCTATATCCATAATTGCACTTATTAATCAAAATTATATATCGTATACCATTTCTATGGAGGGAGTCCACAAATCAAACAACAATGTGCAGGTTATTTGTCAAAACACGAAAACAAAGCTGTGTATAAATTAATTAATAAGTTAAGAAAGGAATTTAAACTATCCTTTGAACAATTTTAAAAATCATAAAAAAAGTCAAACAAATTAATTTCAGGTCTGAACATTTCCTGAAACAATGTAGTTCAACTATATTTGGATCAATTCACAAATTATGAGTTTGTACAGTTCAGTTTTGAGCGGTGTTTTTTCATAGAATATAAATTGATATGTAAGCACCTACTTTTATACTATATCAGTAAATTAATTACTTGGTTTTTTTTTGTACAAAAGTCATTCATCCAGAATTTATGTCTTTTTAAACGAAATAATAATTACAGTGTTTCCTTTTGTAATATCTGTAAATGAAGATCTGATTGTCCTTCAGATTAGAGAAAACAATCTATACGGTTTTATCCTAATGATGGAGTTATTGATCTGTCAGAGTATTACAATAAAGTCATTAGCAAGGATGAATTAAGAAAAGACCTAAACATTTATCAGGGTTGTTATTCAACAAACCTTTCAATTAACAGAAACCCTCAAGTCTTTACTTATCTTTATAGATATTGTAATTTCTTGTACTTTTCTAGACCAGCAGAAAAACCTTTAATAAGTTTGAATGTCCGTTTAACTTTTCTGTATGCATAACTTCATAACAATGTTTGGTCAGAATGGAAATGTCTATTTCGATGTTACGTGTTGGATGGATGTAATGCTTTCTGCACGTTCAAGAAACTTTGCATCAACTCTTTAAATAGTTCTTTTTAGGCAATGCAAGATGTATGTCCAATCTATAACAACCTTATTGTCGAGTTCTAGTATAAATTAAATGACCTTTAACCAGGTTGTTCCCTCTGTCAGAACCTACCCCTATTGCTTTGATTATTTGTTCGATATAACCGCAAAAAAGTACATCACTCTAACACGCTCGCCGCAAGCCATTTGTATCTCAGTTGAAGCATCCATTAAGAAACAGCTCTAAGTAGGTCTTTTGATTTATCAGTCATTTAGATAAGAAAAATGTGCAAATAACTAAACAATTTTGGTAATAATTTTGTTTCTAAATAACAATTTTAGGTAGATAATATATAATTACTTCCGTTCTATCACATTTCAGACCAGAATAAGAAACCACATGGAATAATATAGAATATTGAACTTGAATATGCATCTTATAAAATGAAAATGTACTACATAACTTCCAGGAATTGAAGAACATCACGTAAAGATAATAAAGGTACCGAGTTTTTTTATAATGATTTTTCAGCCAATGCATTTAAAAATGTATATTGAAAACAGCGCACTTTGAATTAAACCAAATTATCTCGTAGAGGAACTTTATACTTTCGAATCGAAATTCCCAAAATTGGTCACTTTGTGTGCATTGTCTAATAACTACAAATACATTATTTTTTTTTAAATTCTGTTTTAACAAAATATGTTAAGACTCCAATCAATATTCAAGACAAGATATATTAACTTCAATTTAAATCTTAACTATGATATATTTTATGTTTTTTATAGAGACCATAACTTTATTTAAACAATTCTTTATTTATTATTTTTCTTATTGATATCCAGACAGGGGAGAACATTCGGATAAAAGAACGCTGATTAAAAAAAGTGTCCTATATCTCTTTCGCCCATCTTTTATATCATAATGCTTTTCGATCATTGGTCGCAGTCATGAAATGTCCACAACTACAAGCACATAACCTAGAAATTTGCAATCTATGGAACAAGATTTTCAACATAAGCACTAATATATACGAGATATGTTTTACATATATATACATAAAGATAATTGGATAATTTTCTTTATTGTATTTCCAGAAAAAAAACTTATTCAACAAATTACTACTAATTCCCGTGCCTTAGATTGGACTTTTTTTGTTACTTTTTTATCAATTAATCAAGTATTGGATTTGAATTCTAAGTAGGTATAAGGATGATTTATAGACAGGAGAGTATCCGCCACGTGTAACATGCTAGCTACCATATTTTTCACACTTGACATGAACAAGAAACATTCGAAGAGAATCAATAGTGTTTCTGATTAAACAATAAACTGTCTTAGAGGAAATTAAATCAAAGCAATGAATGTGTACAAGAGAATATGCACATTGTAGCAATTTTGTTACTTATTAACACAATTATTTGTCAGTTTATTTTCGATTTATGAGTTTGACTGTCCCTTTAGTATCTTTCGTCCCTCTTTTATGTCAGAATCGAGAATTACAGAAGTGATAGGACAGGTTCCAAGTGTACTTATAATGGCATAAAATACTATTTGCACCCATTTGGACAAACGTTCAAATGTTCCTAATGATACCAAGGGATTGGAATAAAACAACTAGTTTGGTAATTATTTTTCAGGATACTTTTTTTTCATCCTATTGCTCTTCAAATCCATTTTACTACATGCATACATAATGCTGTTATTTATATATTTCAAGAAAAGTGCATAAAGACTCTCACTTAAAGACCCAGTAATCTTGTTATCAATCATTTATATAAAGAGACAAATACAAAGTCTATGATTTTCTTAGTTTGTAGTCCAACTCTATCTCGATCTGTTTTGTTTTTTCTGTCTTTTTGTTATTTTGAATACTACAGAATACGAAGTTACAGCATGCAGTTAGAATAATAGACAGGAAATGTTAACGATCAGTTTATTAGTTTGATTAACTTAGAATAAAATTTGGTAAAAAAGATATTTATGACGAATTTGAAGAATCAAAACTATGACGTCGCTTTAAAGTAACCAATATAATTTAAAAAGATTAATGTATTCACCTATAATAAACAACGGTAGCTTCTTTTGTATTTATGTAGGATTTTATCAGCTATTGCAGTACATAATCCTCATTATTGATGTGGGAAGTCAAAGCGAGCAGTGAAATTGACAATCCTGTTCATATGCCAAGAAATCCATGCTCAATTCTCCGGTGGTTCTTCAACGGCACTAATTAGTAGTTGAACATTAATTTCGATGTCATTCAACAAATTAAATTTTGACCTTCCTGAACCTGACGATAAGATCACCCCCAGTTTTTGGTGGGGTTCGTGTTGCTTAACCTTTAGTTTTTGTGTAGTGTTTTGTGTACTATTATTTTTCTGTTTGTCTTTTACTTTTTTAGCCATGATGTTGTCAGTTTATTTTCGATCTATGAGTTTGGCTGTCCCTGGCATCTTTAGTTCTTCTTTTACGACACGGCCATTTTCAAAATGGTAAATATTTGTCATTGGTATAGTTAACTCTTTGGGGTGTTAGCAAAATTGCAACGGCGGCAATGTCTTGGCATGATTTAAATTGAAGTCAAAGGCACTTGCCACGTGCATGGTTTATGCTAACAACCTCAGTGTCCAGAGTTTGCTGTAACATTAGATGGACTATTTAGACAAGAAAGTCACCAACGTCTCCCATAAGTATAGAAATGAAGTGAATAATTCTAACTGAACATGTGCCATCATTAACAAAATGTAGAAAGGACAAACCATTTATTAATCATACAACTTACCAAGATCTAGATAAAAGCCTTATGCACGAATCAGCTTTAAAAAAAATTAAATGATATCGGGACTTACCATGCTAAATAGAACATTTTCAAATAAAAAATCAATTTATCATAGAATAATTGCAAATTGAGGTTTACTCAAATCAATTTTCTAAATTAATAAGAAGCTACTGCGTCCAATCATAGGTTTCATCATATAAATTATATAAACATTTCATTCACATTTGTTTGAAATAATGGAGATAATTACCAACGTCCGGTTAAAAAAATGTCACTTCCGGTCTCATATGAAAACTGTTTTTACTGAGATTTCAAAAACATATGATATATATAAACTCATCATAGATACCAGGACTAAATTTAGTATATACGCCAGACGCGCGTTTCGTCTACAAAAGACTCATAAAAAGTAAAATCACAAAAATACTGAACTCAGAGGAAAATCAATTTGGAAAGTCCATAATCACATGGCAAAATCAAAAAACAAAACGCATCAAAAACGAATGGACAAGAACTGTCATATTCCTGACTTGGTACAGGCATTTTCAAATGTAGAAAATGGTGGATTAAACCTGGTTCTATAGCGCTAACCCTCTCACTTTAATAACAGTCTCATCAAATTCCGTTACATTTACATGATGCGTTAAATAAACAGTCACAATCAATAAAATTGATAAGTGACGCTATGTTCTTCTTTTGAAACGTTATTGTAAACTAAGTTGAAGTACAAATCAACAATCCTTAAATTGGAATATTTGTGGGGCAATAACTACTAAAAAATGTCATTAGATTGTTTTGAACTAACCGTAATATCTATTCACCACAACAGATTAAACAGTTTGCACTAGCTCTTTTTTAGATAACTATTTGAAGTGTCAGAGAAAATGCAGAAACTAGCGAAAATCAAATTGAGAACATGACCTTCACCTTTGATATTGGTCTCATTTTCCAAGGGTGACTGTGGAATAGAAATATGGTCATTTGGTCTTCTTCCGACCTGCAGTAAAACGCTTGCCAACGTAGGGCGTCCGTTTGGCTGTGTGGTATATACATGTTTGCCAGTCAGAGTTGAGAAGTTAAAGACATTGCCACGTGTAAAGAGAGTGTCACGATTTTTGAACGTTAAGAGGAACCCTTAAAACAACTCTTTGAGGGACCGTAGGTTTTTCTCCTATCAAATATATCCTCATTTTCCAGTGGCAGTTCAAATCATCATCTCGGATAGCCTCTATTACAAGACCTACCTACTGTATTTGGTGTTAACTTGTACTCGTCCTTAATTCGTCCTTAACATCCATGATATATTTGCCACTGGAAAATCAATCAACCAAGTTAGGACACAAGGGCATCAAATAAAAAGATTTTCTAGCATATAAGGTCTTCAACAATGAATTGAACCACTCATGCATAGCAAGATTTAAAAGGAACTTACGTGACAAATGTTTAAAAATTTCAAACAATAATCGAAAAACAAAATTGATATACACCAAACGATAACCACTGCATACCAGGCTCCTGACTTTGAACAGGCAAATACATAAGGTTGAGGGTTAAACATTTAAGCTGGCATCCAACATATTACATTTGTCAAATGTGTTAAGTTTATATAGTAGGTATCCATTTATTCTCCTAATTGTTTTTTGGTAAGATATGCCATTTTCTTTATAAGTACATGAAGCACTACAAGAATACATTATTCAAGTCACATTTAAATCAATCTGCAAGAACATCTAACCTTTTAAAGACACAAAGGTCAGAAAAGACTCAAATTGTACGAACGTGATTTTATTAGATTACTTCTGCTGTCTTTGATTGTGAATTAAGATAACACAAGAAACCTTTATTCCACTATAAATGTTAGTAGCGGAAATTGAATTTTCTTTACTATGATCCCAGACAAATTCTGATAGACAAGGATTTACGGTTTCATCTACATAAACGTGACAAATACCTTAAAATGTTTCATTTTCTACAATACGTAGGCGACAATTAGATATCATTAGGACAGATCAAAGTAATTATCACTAACATTACTGTTTATTATTACTAATTAAAGATTATTATTTGGACTTTGAATGCTAAACCTACGAAGATTTATGTCTTCTGATTTGTTCAAGCTATTAAGAGTGCAATTATATTTTTCCCCGGACAGAAATAGGCGAAAGTAAAAAAAGAAGAATATATAATAATACGAAATTTTTTTCCAACCTTTAAGGAAAAAACTAGCTTAAAAAAATAGATTAATATTTTTTTATGACCGCAAATACAGGTCTTGCCATTCCGTTGTTTATTTGTAACTTAAGATGCAACCCCTTCCCTGTACATATGTTCTGAATTATCATAAAGTATAAGTACGTAAATTCTCTACATATTTTTGTCAATTATCAAAATGTGTTAGGATGTTCCAATGACAATTGGGGTTAGAACTGTCCTAAAAGAGGGACGAAAGATACCAAAGGGACAGTCAAACTCATAAATCTAAAACAAACTGACAACGCCATGGCTAAAAATGAAAAAGACAAACAGAAAAACAATAGTACACATGACACAACACAGAAAACTAAAGAATAAAAACAACACGAACCCCACCAAAAACTAGGGGTGATCTTAGGTGGTCCGGAAGGGTAAGCAGATCCTGTTCCACATATGGCACCCGTCGTGTTGCTTATGTGATTACAAATCCGGTAAATAGTCTAATTCGGTAGGTCACATTCATGAAAGGGAAGGGGATTGTAGTTACGACGTAAGGAACATATCCGATATCATTTGTGTAACGGTTATTCCATAACGGTCAACCAACTCGTGATGGCGTCCGTAAAATTTACGAAGGGATGATTTCAACTTCATCATTTGGAACTCTTGGTTTAATAGCTTCCTTGTGAGCAGTAACCCTCTATCAAGAAAATCATGATAGGAAATGCAAGCACGGGAATATCGTATCAATTGGGAGATATATACCCCGTATGCAGGTGCTGCTGGAATGTTGCTACTTAGAAATGGAAAGTTCACAATTGGAAAGCTGAAATCATCTCTTTTGTCGTAAAGTTTTGTTTTCAACCGACCCTCATTGTCAATTTCCAGATGTAAGTCAAGATATGAAGCCGACTTAACTGTATCTGTAGTATCCTTTATCTCCAATTCGATGGGATAGATGCGTTCCACATAGTCACCAAATTTTGAATTGTTTAGTGAAAGAACGTCATCTATATAGCGGAATGTAGAGTTAAAGGATATTGCTAACTCTTTATCTTTCTTCCTAAGAAGTTCATGAAGTCAGCCTCATAATAATAAAGAAACAAGTCGGCAAGTAGAGGGGCACAGTTTGTTCCCATTGGGATGCCGACAGTCTGTTGAAAAACACGTCCTCCGAACGTTACAAATATGTTGTCAATCAAGAAATCAAGCATCTTGATAATATCGGTTTCAGAAAAATTTTTGTTTGAATCAGAGTGATTCTTTACAAAGTATGATTTATCCCTCCCTAAGACAAGATACTTGTATCTACGTTGGCCATTCTTTTTTATGAAGCAAAGTAATACCAACTCTTCCTAAGATAGCCTTGTTTTACACCCTTAATCATGTCTTAGACTCTTACTAAAAAAATCTTAAATAAAGTTCTAAGATATCTGAAGAAATTTCATTGTATACTTTCATTAAAACACCCTCTCAAGTACACCATCTTCATTTTTAACAATAACCAACCACAAATTATGTAAACCTACCTTCTTAGGTACTGGCAAAATATAAATTCCTGATTGTAACCTAAATGTATTAAACAAATTTAAAAGTGACACATTTTCGAATACAAAATGCAAAAAAAAGGAGATGTGCATTATACGTCGTTGACCAAAAAAAAAAACAAATCACAGGCCTTTTGTTTTCAACAAAATGAAATATTTACACTACGGACCCGGGACTTGAATAATATATATTCCCAGAGACTTTATGTATCCAATTTATTTAAGAGTCTCAGTGAAGATTTTCTTACGGTTCGTATTCTCACGTTCGTTTAAGATGTTCTTGTTTGGGCTTTTTCTTTGCTAGTTGTTCGTAACGCTTTATCTGTTATTGGAAACCACATATAAAGATAAAGGTATAAAGATTTGAAAGCAATAATTCCATACATTCATGTACTATATATTGAAGTTATCTTTTCAACGTTTTGACCAAAGTTATGTTGAGGAAATATGAATAAAAAGAAACACACCCACATGTTCTCTCTGCTGGTCGTACTATACTAATCAATTAATGTTAAATTATAATACATTAAACCAAAAGACGTTGGTGTTAAAAATCGCAATTTGATATAATGATAATTTTCAAAAATTGATTTTAATATTTTATAAATGCTTCCAATGGATTCTAGATCAGTTAACTTTTATATGCTAATAATGTACATCACACGAAGGATTTCAGTTACATTAGGCTTATCAAAAATACTATTTGATAAGGATTTATTAAATTTGGCACTGTTTACACTAAAAGTTTTACCATTGATCCCCCATTTTTCTTTTTATAAACCTTTACATGGATAATGATAAGCAATTTGTTAAAGTCTTATGAACTTTTAATTATTTTTAATAGTTTTTGAGAACTTAAACTTGTCAATGACAAAGCTATGAAAATCAAGAGAGAACATTTTCCCATCCAAATTTTTATGGCTTATATCGCGAAAACAAGCAAATTGACCTACATATTTTTTTTGCTCTTTATATTCCTTTATTAATCAACTATCAATGAATACTTTTGTTTTAAAAAGCTGATTTTTTTTTAAAAATCAGCAGCGAACTCCTTTAAAAACCATTAAAAATAATCTTAAGGAGACATACCAGTATATAGTTTGCATAGATATAAGAAGATTTGATATGAGTGACAACGAGACACTTCTCCATCCAAGTCACAATTTGTAAAAGTAAACTAGTAAAGGTCAAAGTGCGCTCTTCAACACGGATCATTAGCATGTTTTAAAATAATTCAAATACATACTGACCACTCAAGAAAAGAAGATCACTGTTTCTAGAATGCATATTAATATGATGAGAATGTACAAAAAGATCCATACTGTTTTATCTTAAAGAAAGTCACACTTATACAGATTGATTCCTATCTAAAAATTAACAATAACGTCAAAACTTTACGACAAAAAATATTACATGAAATTCTGAAAGGTAACCTTAAGGTAGCGTGGGCATGTAGAGTATATTAAGAAGATAACCAAGGGTTTGCGTTTCCTGTCATAATTTCCTCCATAAAAGATTGAAGGTTTAAAAAGGATTTGAAACCCGGTTGCAATTCAGTAAAGTAAAACATATGGAACTGAGATCTTACAAAGCTCTATGGACGCCATCATTATTTGATTAATCCTTTTAAAATATTTGTGCTATAGATGATCAAGAAAATGGTTGACTTATCGTCTGTTACTAAAATGTGTCATCAGCAACTGTGTCTTTTGACCAACAATTTACTTTACCATGAGCAGCACGACGTATATTAATATTAGAGAGCAAGAACAACCTATAATTCCGGGGCACCTGAGCACATTGTTAAGAATCAGCTTCTCAAATCCGGAAAGTGAACCGTTTTTCTTTCTCTTAAAAGATATCTATGCATGTTTGTCAAGGCTTTCTCTTCATTATGCCATTCACATTATTCACTTCAGAATTACTGAACTGCTCAATATTCTTGGAAAGTAAAGACGACAACTTAACTGCCCTTTAGCGTTATGCAAAATTTCCCGTTTATCCGATATTATTGTAGTAGCTTTTTTTCAGCCATTTTGATATTCACGTAATCAATATTCTTAAACTAGTGAAAGCTTTTGGGTATTGGACAATTGGTTATACAACTGCACATTTCAACACAATGATTTGCTTTGGCTTATTTTAACGGAAACAATTTAAAAGTTGATAAGAAGCCTAAACGACTCCACATACTACAGTTACACAACGTTTATACCGACCGATAGTTTTCCCTCGGATTATACTATACAAGAGTGACCACACCTCCTTACAGCTGCAATAGAAGATCTGACAACAGAGGGTGTTCAAGAGTGTACCCTAGGAATAAAGGCCATAGACAGCAGTCAAGTGTACATGGTTTTAATTGCATATATCTCGGAATGGTTTATCTTTAAAAAAAAGTAACAAAAGAATTGCAGTTTCATTCTTCGTCTAGTGGAAGAATCAAGTCCTTAGCATGGAAAAGGATAAAAAAGAATGATAAGACGATGGCATACAATCTCATGATAAAAAAAAATGATAAAACGACAAACACCAGTCCCTAAAATCTTACACAAAAGGATTGATTAATTGTTAACAAAAACATTACGAATCATGTGTGTAGCCATTTAGATAACTTTTGGTGTATCTCAAACACTCATTCAGCATCATTATTCACAGGTGAAGTTAAGGTCGTTATTATGATAAAGTAAGGCCTAAGTATAAATCATTGCGATCAAAGTAAAACAATGGACCAGTTTCCATCAAGTACTAACACTTTAATCTAAGTTATTTCTTAAAAAATAAACCTCAGTTTCATCTAAAGCTTCATGTATATAAAAATCTTAACATCATAAAAACATCAAGTGTATGCTGTCAGTCCTAATGATTACAGTCTTTATGTCTGTATTTGATACAATAATTTTCATTATTTTACACATGTTAAATAACATTTACAAGACACTCTTAGTATCGAGTTGTATACATATTATACAAATTAAAAGCTACCAATGGTCTGTACAAATTTGATAATACGGTAATACTGATAAAGAAATCATATTCATTTCCATTTCCGCCGATCGAAGTAGAATGTTTGTCTCAATTTAAATGTCTACTAGTGTTTTTTGAAGTCCACAGCTATACCATCTTTATTCCTTAAAAAACGACTATTTTAGATAAAGTAACAATTGTCTAAGCATCAAGAGTTATTTTTGCCAGTTGGAAAGTTGTGTTAATATATTACTTTGCATACTACTTTCTGAAATTGGTAATATTCGTATAAAGCAACGACAAACATGTAAGACCTAAGTTGTATACATTTTTTATATTAAACTATTACTGTTTGATATTAACATGTATTTGTTGAAAAGATATAAAACGGTTGAGAAAATAATCTTATTGAAATAAAGAAAGGAATGTGGCATTTACTTCGATGGGACAATAACCCAAATGACAAAAAAAAAATAAATAAGAAAACTTTCGTCTTCAACAAAATAAAATGTTTGAATATGGACCTGTGGCTAGAATAATTGAGAATATTTTCGCAAAGACTTTAATAGATCTGCATGTCTTACTGAATATATATACACTAAAACCTATTGTAAAAGTGCTTATTTATATGACGCTACTACTCGAGCTCATTGATTAGAATATTAATCCTTTTAAGATAGTTAAATTAAAACAAAACTAGAATGTCGAACTTTGATCTATCTTCGTGGAAGAGTCAATAATTGAATACAGTATATTTCGATTGGAAATAGAATTATGGCATGTTAATCTTTGAAATGATTGCTTTGTAAGCACCCGAGAAAGCACATTGTTTTTCATGCTTGCTTTCAAAAGTCATAGTGAAGATTTGTTCTAGCGGTTCGAATGCCCATTCCTCATGACAAGTTCAAGATGTCTCTAGTATTTGGTAAAGCGGTTTAAAAAGCAAGTTTTTTTTGGTAATGCTTTACCTTTCATTTAAAAAAACATACATTTCGAATCGTTGACATAAATGCCAATCTTGATGCTTTTTGCTGGTATATAACAATTTTTTTTTCACGGAAAATATAACTATAGATATAGGAAGATGTGGTATGTGTGCCAATGAGACAACTCTCCCTCCAAGAAACAATTTATAAAAGTCAACCATTATAGATCAAGGTACGGCGTTCAACACGGAACTTTGGCTTACAACGAACAGTAAGCTATAAAGGGCCCCAAATATTACTAGTGTAAAACAAATTACTATGTCTGTTAAAAGTACCCTCACAATGCATCCTGTTAATTATGCCATACACATTGTTCCCTTCAGATCTATTGAACTTCTCAGTCAGTCATCTTAGAAAGTAAATACGACTACTTAACCGCCTTGCAGCGTTGAGCATACTTTGCCGTTTATCCGATATTACTGTAGTAGCGTTCTAATCAGCTTTTTAGATAACCACATCTTCATGATTTCTTACACAAGGGAAAGCTCAACGTTGATGTATTGGAAAATTAGTCATGCAAATGCACATTCCAACACAATGATTTGTCTAGGTCATTTTTTAACTGGAACAATAAAAATAAGTGGAAAGGACGATCAACGTGCTGCAGGCAAACAACGCCTATACAAACCACTATCAAATCAGAAAAGATGTGAGCACTCATACTTCCCTCTGAATATAGCTACAACAAATTTTTAATATTAGAGGGATTCGAGAGTCCATTGACCAACAGTAGTGCAACCAAGAAATTGGCACCATAGATAGCAGCCATGTGAAGATAGTTTTCCTTGCAGATCTCTTGGAATGTTTTACCTGGAAATAATTGCAAAATAATTGCTATCTCATTCTCCGTCTAGTGGACTAATACTATTTTAATAAGAAGAAGAAGAAGAAAAAGATATACAAAGCAATGATAAGATGAATAAATTTGAAACGACACACACCAGTTCTTAAAATCCTACTCAAGTGTCCTGGTTCATTTTTGACAAAATCTTAACAAATCATATGTGTAGTCGTTTATAGAACAGTTTTTTGTTTAAAACACTCAATTGAATTATAAGGTCGTTACCATGATTAGGTTATATCAAAGTAGAAGTCATAGGGATTAAAGTAAAAAGATGGTCCATAAAAAACTTATCCTTAAAGAAATTGTGGCTTAATCGTCGAAGGGACAACAACCCAACGATGAAACAAACAAAAGACTATCGTCTTGAACAAAACAAAAAGAAAAATTCACTATGGACTCTGAGTTGGAATAATTGAGCAGATATGTCTTACTGAATACATAGTTCTAAAATTTGTAAATTTTTTTTGCTCGAAATATTTTATTCTATCGTCTCATGATCGTTTTAAGAATTAAAGGACAAGTTTAGTTGTTGTTAGTTTATTTTATTTTCACGAGAGCCTATTGAAAAAGGCTTTTATGTATGACGCTTCTTCTAAAGCTCCTTAATTTCCATATTAAACCTTTCGAGATAGTTAAATTAAAGAAAATATTCATGATGTCTAACTTAAATCGATCTTCATCTAAGAGTCGTAAAAGTTCAGTTATTCAAATCTCTGAAATTGGAAATTTCAAAATCAAAAACTCAACAAGGAACTACATAATCTACCAACATGTTTAGCTTAATTTGTTCCTTAAAAAATGCTCCACTGACTAAACGTATCTATTTAACATTATAGTGGTTTTTTTTACTTTCACCTAAATACATCCTTGATAAGATAAATATATCAACGAACAACATAAATAATATGAAGTTTGTCCAGGCCTTTCAATGATGTTTATCAGTATTAAAGAACTTGGTTTTGTCTTCAAATTGCTGTGTACAATCAAAATATATAAGTCAAGTATTATCTGTATTACTTAATGTTATTCCTTATCAAGCTATCAATAATGTTTAAATCTGACATTTTACCAAAGTATGATAAAACTATTAATATCTTTATTAGAAAATCTTGTTTATCTTTAACCTTTTACTTAAAGGTTAAAAGCAAAGATGAAATCGGGAACATAAACATTTTATTACAATTTATGACAAAAATCAGCAAAGACCCATCGAAACAACATCTGATACACAAATTTAATAATACTTTTAAATATTTGGATGATATTTTGGCTCTCAATAATGACGACTTCAGTATGTATACTAAATAGACAATAATAGTGCATTGACTTGACATATCAATGATATAAGGATGAGGCTTAGAAACGGGGACATGTGAGGCTGTGCCGAGCATTTTCCCCGTTTCGGGCCGAATCCTTATATCGTTTATATGTCAAGTCAATGCACTATTATTGTCTTTATACTGCAATCTAAAAAAAAACATTTTCAATTGTTGTTTAGTGTGTTAATGTTATTTGTTTGATTTAAATATTGGGAAAAATCCCCCTTTAAAAAGGCCTCATATCACACAGGTGGAGAAATATACAACACGATGAAATGTACATCATTTAATTTACCTGTTGAAAACCGCAATCAATGGTGAACGAATTTGTTTGTTTACAGACTAAAATATCAACAATAAACATAAAACATAATGATTTATAGGTTGCAAACAAAAAATATTAATAAGTGAAATATGTTTTCCCAAAAATTGTAAAAGAAACACGTTTGAGTCGTTAAACGCATCGTTGTTTACATTGGAAACAAGAACAGGTTGAAGAGGTCGTATGAATAATTAAATATAATTTCGACAATTTCTATTCAAATATTCATGAGGAAAAGTGATATAAGGTCAGTGACTGTATATGACATATACGGTCAACGCATTTTGACTGCTCAAATAGAACGAGTGCAGTATAAAGAAATTTATCCTGTTTAACTTATTTTAAAGAAAGCTAATACTAACAATGACCACTGCCCTTTCCTCGATTTGATATCTATGTAATTAACGGAAAGCTTAATTATACTAAAATTTGTAAATAAAGAGATGATTTCTCATTTCCTATCGTTTATTATCCATTTTAAGATGGTGACGTTCCCTTGTCACCATCTTACGGTGTTTATAAATCTCAACTTGCACGATTCACTCGTGTATGTAACAATGTTTTAGATTTTAACGAAAGCAATTTGTGTATTACTGAAAAATTATTACACCATGGTTTTCGATATCACAAACTAGTCAAAACATTTACTAAATGTTATCATCGGTATAGGGACATCATTCGTAAATATAGCTCAACATGCTCAACATGCAGACTTCTTATACGTTCAGGTATTTCACATCCAATATTTCATGGTAATATTCTTTATCAAGCACAAAAATGTCAGTATTCACCTCAGAAGCTAACACAACCTTTAAATAGACTTATTAAGAAGGGACATAGTTACGATACTGTTGTCAGGTCATTAAAGATTGCATATTTTGGCGTTAATATTGACTCCCTTATAGGGTCTGTGCATCGGAACTAAACCAATTTATTTAAAAACCAGTTGTTTACATGACACGGGTTATGTTCTTCTCATATATGTTATGATGGTATAATACTAAACCTCTCACGGGAAGGATTGCGCGTGATAGTCATATGATGAAGACACAATCTTTCAATCAGTTTAATTGAAGTCTGATGTTAATTATGTATTATTGTCATTTTGTTTATTTTCTTTTGTTACATCTTCTGACATCAGACTCGGACTTCTCTTGAACTGAATTTTTAATGTGCGTATTGTTATGCGTTTACTTTTCTGCATTGGCTAGAGGTATAAGGGGAGGGTTGAGATCTCATAAACATGTTTAACCCCGCCGCATTTTTGCACCTGTCTCAAGTCAGGAGCCTCTTGCCTTTGTTAGTCTTGTATTATTTTTAATTTTAGTTTCTTGTGTACAATTTGGAGTTTAGTATTGCGTTCATTATGATTAAACTAGTATATATATTTGTTTAGGGGCCAGATGAAGGACGCCTTCGGGTGCGGGAATTTTTCGCTGCATTGAAGACCTGTTGGTGACATTCTGCTGTTGTCTTCTCTATGGTCGAGTTATTGTCTCTTTGACACATTCCCCATTTCCATTCTCAATTTTATTCAAATGACAGGATCACAGCAACGAATTGTAATGCACAGTATCATGACTTTAACAATGTTCAATACAATCTTTTTTAAAGGTTATTGAACGCTTTTTTTTTATTTCACAGATAAACAATTACTTACATCAATCTTTATTGTACTGCATTGCATACAAATGTTTATGCTTTTAGTTTGTGGCTTCTCATATGTTTTCTTTACACAGAAGTTACTTGAATAAAGACCTTCTATATGATTCTGTTTTATAAGTTATCAAAACTACAGTATAAATAATGTTGTAAAATTTATTATAATGATTAGATATTAATCAATAGAAGAAAATGTTGGGTTAACTTTAATGAGCTCACAACACAACGACAAAGATTACTTAAAATACGTTTTAAGATAATGATTTCAACTTTATACGGATTGATAACTTAAAGTGGAGATAAGAAATCTGTCACAGTCATCCTCTATTACAAATTCATATTACTATTGTCATCGTACTTTGACAACTTCGTTGAAAGAATGTCACTTTTATAGAGAAATAAAAAGGATACTGACTCAATTTTGTGTAATTAAGATCGTTTATTGTTAACATATTGCCTTCCCGTAACTGTTCTTGAACCTATTAGAGAAATTGTAAGAGAATAATGATTCCAATCCGTTGAAACAGTTAAAATAAATTTATTGATGCTATGAATCTAGTGCGATTTCTCCATTTTTTTTTATAAAAAAAGGGCGCCAACTTTTAAGTTATGTCAACAAGACCGAAATTGTGATAAATACTTTCCGCATCCTTGATTAATGACAGGTGTTTTATCATTCTTCTACAAAAGCTCCAATATGATGTATGTCCCATGCGAACAAAGGATGCTAGTAATGACATATAATAGAAGGGAAACACCTGATTATAGTTGGAATGACACTTGACGAAAATCAAATCATCCAAATGTAACAAATATGTAACAAATATGTTATCAATAACACTGAAATCAAGAACCTTATTAAACATAATTGATTTATGTTTTGTTTTAGAAACTTTATCATATGTATCTGTATTTTTTGGCATGTAATTTTAAATTGAAATGAAATTTACATTGGCGGACAAAATCAAAGACAGTAATAATGACAAGAAAGGCAGTACTAAACAAATTGACTATTGTATACTTGAGACAAAGGTTAGCTGTATATGGTTATGAAATCGTACCATGTATGTGGTAACATTTAGAAACTAATCAGGGATACATTCATCAATAAGTTGCAATGAACAATTACACGCATGACTAAGTGTTATTGTTTTGTCACAATAAATTTTATTTAAAATCTTGACGTTTTCAAATTCAAAGAAATTGTAATTCCGTTTGCACTTTGAAGGCTACTTGTTGTCGTTCTACGCCTTCACAAAAGTGTAAAAGACATGATTAATGTTTCAACAGATTTTTCTTTAGATTTGAAAATGAAAAAAATACGTCATAAATTTTGTACGCCCGAAGTTTTTTCTGAATTTATTTTCAATACTTAACATATAACGACAATTGGAAATACAAATGTATTTGCTCTCATTGCATGTGTGTGTATTTTTATCATTATATGAGTTTTTAATGTGGTTATACATCTCTTAAGACATTCTTGTTTATTGAAATTTTGTTTAGACCATCCAGGGTAATTGTATTACCCAATTAATCGTTCTATTTCGATGACTGTGTGTTTGCTTTTGTTTGTTTTGTTTGTTTGTTTGTTATGATTTAAAAATATTACGTTGAAGCAAATGAGGATATAAGTAAGACTCTATATAAGAATGTAGTTATCCCTGTACAATATCGTTCATCGTTGCAAAGAATCCCTTTAGCATCATGTGTACTCGTCTTTTTTATGAATACTGACATTGATATATCTTTTAAAAAATCTAAGTAGAGCTGCACTAGTCAGATGCATTTACACGTATGATATAGAGATTATTTCACAAGAGAAGCGTGAAATTAGAAGCAAAATTTGATAAGAATGTTCATCAATATGTAAAATCTTCAAAAGAACATGTTTATCTTCTTTTGTTGTTCTATGTCAGTCAATAATGGTTATATCCAGTGTTAATATGACAACATATGAACTAAATGAGATTGATTGATATATTGCTTGCAAAGCTATCTTCAGCTGAATGATTTCATGTCTAAGGAAAGCTTTGTAATATTGAACGTTTAGTTGTAATTTCCCCCGAGGCAAATCATAAGGTTTGACTTTCACATAATTGTTCAATCCTAAAAAAACGAGATATGAAAGCTACAAAGTGTTACAGCAGGAAAGTCATCTGCAGTTTATATAAACATAATGGTTTATAATGAAGCAATTAGTAGTAATTAACGAATTTATTGTCTTGTTTTATATTTTCGTTTGAAATTTTGTAAAGTATATTTTTGTTTTACTGGTGACAAAGGCGATTTTAACTTGATTTATCTTCCGACTAATTCCGAGTTCTTGCTATTTAGACTGTAACAGAATAGATATTTCTTTAACAACATCTGTATTGATGATATCATGTCACTCAGTTAATCACATTTCAGTAAGTTATTGCATATCATTTATTCAACTAGAGTGGAGATTGCGAAAACCACATCAACTGATCAAGATACGTATACCCGGTTTCTACCCTTAGGGGTCAATTCATTTTTCTTATAATGTTAGTCTATTTTTATATTGAGCGCACCTATTATACTGTGTAGCAAATACGCATTAGATAGCAAACGACCTAATCTTTATGTTTACCTTTTAAAAAGCTCTACGATAAATGGACAGGAGATAGAAAAGGAGGATCCAATCCCGAAGCCCAAAAGAGACCAACACATCATGGGAAACAAACGCTATTAAAGGTGAAAAGGTAAAGTCCTGAGATAAAAAAAATAAATAGATTAACAATGAAAAAAAAAGATTGAAACTTACATGTATGCTTATTCATTAAATACAATTCGTTGATTCTTCCATCAACAACCTCCATACTATTCACATGCGGTTATGTTTACTACAATACGAATATTTCAGAGATAAAAGAACTTCCCGTATTAAATTTGGACCTTAGAGTTGTTGATGAAACATATGAAAAATACCAAGAGGAGCAATCAAAATCACTAGTTATTGAGAACAGACAACACCATATATTAAAAAGAAACACAAAGACATCACAGAGGACAGACAATAATGTGCCCCTTGAATTGGTTGTTCAATTTCGGTTACACAATTTGCATTTGTGGCGTTGCTAATGACACAGGAGTATCCATTTATTAGTCTCAATGGTGGTGGAGCACATTATGAAATCAACGAAAATTTGTTTCTATCAAAGCATTCTGTATTTTTCATTATATTAGTTATTGTCTCAGTGACTGTTCTTTGACTCTTTTTCTGTCATTTCGAAACAGTAACGTGTAGTGAAGACTGGAGGCGTTACAAAAAGGTAATTTGAAAAACAGTATTGGTAAAACAATGACTGATATATAATAATTTAATACTGTATGTTTATTATCCATTCTTTCAAACTGTATGAAAGAAATGCTGGTTTAAAAAGTAAAACGTTCCTCAGATGATTGCTAGGCGGTATCGTAATCATAATCTTCTATGAAAACATTATTAATATAAGTCGGTTATTGTCCTCGTGAGAAATAAGGCAATAATGCTCAGATACATTTATCTATGTAAACATTTGTGTAATTTTATTGTTTGCATGATTTCTTATCTCTTTTGT
Source organism: Mytilus edulis (assembly GCA_019925275.1). Classification (NCBI taxonomy): domain Eukaryota; kingdom Metazoa; phylum Mollusca; class Bivalvia; order Mytilida; family Mytilidae; genus Mytilus; species Mytilus edulis. The sequence goes on from CM034352.1 coordinate 25,724,759, forward strand.
AAAACATATAACAAATTCCTCTAAGGAGAGTAGACAATTGTTTTTAAGGTGCATTCTTACATTAAGGAGGGTTCTTTTCCAAGCTGTTTTCTACTGCGTTATATTTGCGGACTCAGAAATCAAATCAAACAATATACCGGTATTGGAAACAAACATTGGAATATGTTTATGATTACAACTTTGGCATTGTATATACACATACAACATCAATCATCAAAGTAATGGCAAAATTTAAAACTCACTCGACAGGACAATATACTTAATATATCTATAGAAAAAAGATGTTACATGAATCTAAGATAAACACTGTTGATTATTTTTACTAATATTATATGATACGTATATTTAAAGTCTATGTTATACCATTGCTGTCTTTCGATAAGATGAATATCTTTTTTTTTACGTTAGAAAAAACTGATATTTACTGAGGCCAAGGACGAAGTCATATGAGATTGTTTTTTAAAAGATCAACTGAATCTCACATTTAACGAAAAAAAACAGGCAGACATTATGTCAGTTCTTATTTTGATACAAAAGGTATTTACTGCGAATAACTGTTTCCATATCAATGGTCTTTTAAACATATTGCAGTGATTATACTTGAAACGGCAGGTAACATTTGTCGGAGGAAATATTACTTCTTTTTCTGGTGATATTATGTATTATTCAAATCAAATTCATTTACTTGATAAAATATTATCAATATGGAATAATTTTCTTTGTTCAAAGTTCGTGATAAAAGAAAATTAGCCATTCCCCCAATCATAATCATGATAATACGTTTTCAAAGTAGTTTAAACTTGTCGTATTTCATGGTAATAACATTACATCGAACTAATAATAAATCTGACATTTCCGAGTTTAACCTCAACGGTTCTTATGCTTAATTGTTATAGCTATATACAGAATATTGTATAATGATCAGGCAGTCACCAACACCACAAGAACACAAATTAATTAAACAAAAAAGATGATTCATTCTTGTTTATAGAATGTGATGTAATATTCATTGAACGTATTGATAACTTGAACTATTTTAGAGAAGAAAATTTATAAGCTGACAAAATCAAACAAGCTTATTTTATCGCAAGATAACGTTACTTTACCTTAACAATTGGAAACCCTATAACTGTCAACAAAAAATTAATTGGCGGATTTTGAAGAATCAAGAAATATTGAACAAGAGCCAATTCAGTTGTGATATCACATCAACGCAACACTAATATTCTACAATGTTCTTATAGAAGTTTTACAAGTGTTCAATCATTAGTAAGAAGATCAAATAAGTTTATCGGGAGTAGTTATATTATTACAGACTCGTGATGTCAATGGTCGCTAAGAGTCCATTTGGATATAATGAGGAAGTTATTCCAAGTATAATCATGGTTATGAAGTAGTTTAATTCAATGGGAGAAGCTTTAAAGATTTTAAATCATGCTAACATGTACTGACGATTATTTTACTTTTCTATGTCGAAGTCGTTATCCCTTTCTGGTTATGGTAATAGGAAAGTACTCATAAACATCGGAGAACTTTTACTTGATACAAATGTTTCCATATCTAAAAAACCTAAAACATGATCTTACACTATTTGCTAGGTCAATGATTGTTATCAAACAAATCTTAAATTCCGTTCTCGTTGTTCAAAAGGTGAAGATATATTTACTTAAAACTAACGATACAACTTTTTTTATCTTTGAAATCATTTACATTGTGCTTCATAATTTTAAATTCATTGGCACTTTCTTGTAAATATATATTTGTTGGTCAGTTGGGTTAAGTTAGCTAGAGATAGAGAAAAAAAATGGATGAAACATTCCACTTCCAAAAGTCAAATACGAAATGATAAAAATAATGTTTGCCATGTAGTTATTTTTCTAGAGTGAAGCCATACAAATATTTCTTGTAGGCTTAATAAAAAAAAACTATAAATCTGTGATAACTGACCCTTTATTGACCCATAAACAGCCCATTGTTTTAGTTTTTGATATTGATTCATGTATCCAATTACTTATGTGTACTCATTACGACTGGACTGAACACTATAGTAAGGTTTATGGTCACCATCACAATGGGTTGGTCAATATAATGTGATTGTGTCTTAACAAACTAGTGAGGAGTTTTTCGCAGTTTTTGATATCTAGATACCGGAATAGTCATCTAAATTGTAAATTTACCGAATGTGTCCAATACTTTATAGAAATATGTTTCCTTATTTGATATGTATTTGTTGGGTGGTGCAGACATTACAGGATATGTTTTCCTGGTACACAAACTGGTTTGGTTACAATCGGAGTTTAGTGATTCCCTCCTGTTTTGGTTATTTGAAATAAATTCATGAGATTTGATCATCGGTAAAGTATTGGTGTGTCTCATCTTATGAAATTCAAAAATGAAAGTTTTTTTTTGTTTGTTTTACTCTTTTAACCCTACTATTTTGATTTAATATTAAGCTATGATTGACAATATGGTAACGTCTTCTTGTTCATCATCGTAAATTTGAATAACATGTATTGGTCAACCTCTTGTAAAAATATAAAAATAATTCGTCAGTCAATACGGAAAGTCAGGTTGTTGATGCACAAGTCAAAGTTCAAATTTATATTATATAATCAATACGTCATTAAACATTTATACTCAATCTAAATATTTCAGAATAATTTTGTTCGTGCTTACAGAATAATCCTCTTATCTCTTTCTGACAGAGTCTAGGATTGCAAGAGGCATTTTATTTTCTTAAGTTATTGATAAAGTGAAGATAGTAATGTCTTAGAATACAGATATAATTGAGAAAGGAAATGGGGAATGTGTCGAAGCGACAACAACTCGACTATAGAGCACAACAGCCGAAGGCCACCAATGGGCCTTCAATGTAGCGAGAAACTCCCGCACCCGTAGGCGTCTGTCAGCTGGTCCCTTAAAAAATATGTATACTAGTACAGTGATAATGGTCGTCATACTTAACTCCAAATTATACACAAAAAACTAAAATTAAAAATCATACAAGACTAACAAAGGCCAGAGGCTCCTGACTTGGAACAGGCGCAAAATTGCGGCGGGGTTAAACATGTTTATGAGATCTCAACCCTCCCCCTATACCTCTAGCCATTGTACAAAAGTAAACGCATAACAATACGCACATTAAGATTCAGTTCAACAGAAGTCCGAGTCCGATGTCAGAAGATGTAACAAAAGAAAATAAATAAAATGACAATAATACAAAAATAACAACAGACTACTATCAGTTAACTGACATGCCAGCGCCAGACTTCAATTAAACTGATTGAAAAATTATGTCTTCATCATATGAATATCAGGCACAATCCCTCCTGTTAGGGGTTACGTATCATACTTTCATACAATATATGAGAAGAACATATCCCGTGTCACACCAACAACTGGTTTTTTTTAAATAAATATGTTTAGTTCCGATGCAAAGACCCTATATGTGAATCAATATTAAAACCAAAATATGCAATATTTAATGACCTGACAACAGTATCGTAACTATATATCCCTTGTTAATAAGTCTGTTTAAAGGCGTTGTAAGCTTTTGAGGTGAATACTGACATTTTTGTGCTTTGTAAAGAATATTACCATAAAAGATTGGATGTGAAATACCTGAACGTATAAGATGTCTGTATGTTGAGTTATATTTACGAATTATTTCCTTATACCGATGATAAAATTTAGTAAATGGTTGAATAGTTTGTGATATCGAAAACCCTGGTGCAATAATTTTTCAGTAGTACATAAATTTCTCTCGCTAAAATTTAATACGTTGTTACATACATATATGCTGTACACTAGTTTTGAAATAACTGGTAAACGCAAGTATACATTGGTAACCTATTGTTTTTAAATGCATAAAAACTACAAATAGAAAAAAAGCTTGAAACTGTGAATCCATTACATTAACGCTACACCGTTCAGGAAAGATGAGACAATACGTCCATTTGTATAAAAATAAAACAGATGGATTGTTATTTTCGCTTTGGATGAGTAACCTTTGAAAAGTTCCATAAAAACGAAGATATAGACCAAGATTCATAGCTATATATTGTACTACATTTGTATACATCTTTCTAAAGATCTTCATATTTTCAGTCTAAACTAAAAGATTTGATAGACAGCGTAATATTTTAGTTTATATTGACACTTCAACAGACTAAAAATTGAGAATTGAAATGGAGGAATATGCCAAAGAGACAACAACCCGAACAAAGAGCAGATAACAGCGAAAGTCCACCAATGGGACCTTAACACAGCGAGAAAATCCTGCATCCGGAGACGGTCATCAGCTGACCCCCAAAACATGTGTTTTAGTCGACATTTCAGTGGATAAAGATTGTGCATCTCTACTTGACGACTTTTTCTCTTTCAAAATGTATGGGATAATCTACATAAACAAACAGAAAAAAGAACATATTGCAAATTTTTCAATTTTGCTTTCAGACATATTCATGATGTTCAGTCAATCAATAACCCTCAATCAAGTCAGTTTTTGCTTTACATTCATCCAATTGAATTTTAAAAAAACCTACTAAAATTAGGAATTGATTCTGTATTTTGATCCATGCTATTGGCATCCATTATAAATAATAACTTCAAAATCAATATCCAATCTATGACATTATAATGATTTTCAATTGTCAACCTCCCATTTCTCACCAGTAACACACTATTCTAGTGTATGAATTTTTCGAATATCAACTGGTCAACTACACTCGTTTGTATTCACAAGTTCCAGACTTCAGTAGCAGTGTCGTTCGGTTTGCACAAAAAACTGCTTCAACATAGTTTGAGAAAGAAGGACTGAAATCGACCCTTCATAATATTTACGATCATTTTCAAAAGTGGATGACTGGTAAAATATGTTTGTGTCTCAGTTAGTTGTCGGCATATGTTTGCAGTCTTAGATCTTTTAATACCAGTATATATAATCAGTCACTTTACAATAGCAACCGCTGAATTCCTATCATCATATCCTTATATGCATTTCCGGGTTGGGTATTTTCTCGCAGTGTTTAAAAACCGTGGGTGATATTGGAATTTTTTTTGCTGTTTGGTCGGGTTGTTGTCTCTTTGACAACTAATTTTCACAATTACAAGCTACTTTCACTGTTTATTGATTTATAAAATGCTAGCATCGGAAAACTGATGTTGTCTAATTTTTCATTAATGAAACAAAATCCTTATATAAATCAAAATGATTGATGCTTCAATTTTCTAAAACATTTTATTTTGTTTACATTAAAGAGAAGCAGAAAAATAAGTACACATGCAGAAATAAATTTAATTCTAGTAAATCATATTTTATAGAAGTAATCAATTCTCGAACCAAAGTGTACGTTGTAGAGTTAATGTAACGGATTAAAAACTAATTTAAATTGGAAAGGAATAATGTAATATTTGTTACAGATTTCAAATAATTTTGTTCACCGATTATTGATATTTCAATTTTCCACAAGAAATATATCAGATTATCAGAACAGTTTTATCATTTTAATAAACTAAGGATCAATAACCTTTGATGATATCTAAATAGAAATCTTTCTATTTGGATTACTTTAATTTCAAACTGTGATTTAATTTGTTTTCCCTGAAATAAATAGTGCTTGAAGAATTTTACTAATATTTGAATCGTTACAAAAGCAGTACATACGTAAAAAAAAGAATAATAAATAGATATATACTACATAAATAGTGTAAGATATTATGGACATAATTGTGCAAATCGTGATTCAAGCATGAAATTTGGTATATTGGTGGACTTAATGATCATTTAAAAAAATATCAGCTGCTGGCCATAATTGTTTTTTCCAAGATGGCCACCGCTCATTTTGAAAATGGCGTAATATCCAATTGGTTACATTTCGTTAATCTTTTGAAAGCTGTATAATATGTATAATCCAATGTAAGTTTTGATAAAACTTAGATAACAGTTCCTACAGTATGAAAAAAAACAATACCTACATGAAGAAAAAAAGTAACTTCCGGTCCCAAAATGACTGCAAAACGTAGAAAATGTCAATTTTATCATTTCAATAAACTTAACAAGAGATATCACTGATTTTGTAAAGTTCAGATACATATATAGTTTGTTTAAAAAGACAGGTTGCTTATTTTATAATTATCTGACAGTTACCAATACACAAACATGTGCACGCGAACAGTAGGCCAGAACGGTAGCATTTACAGTTACCAACACAGCTAAACGGGAGCATTATAATTATATATATCAATATAAACATTTAATCAGAAGATCATAAATTGCGTTACACTCTGTTCAGATATTGTTTATATCGTGGTATTAAAAACAATATGATGAAAAGAAAATGTCAATTAACTTGTCCGATTGATTAAATTTTCATATTTCATAGGTACTATTCGCCGGAAAATCCTGATTATTTGATTAGAAATAGACACTTAAGGATGTACTTAGGTGAAATTTAAAAAATCAAGAAATTAAAATTGATACTACATTTTGAAAGAGTACCAGTTAAGGAACAAAATAAGCTAAAAATATTGATAGGTCATGGACCTCCTTTTCGAGATATTTGAGTTTTTAAAAAAAGCGGGAAAAGGCTGACTCAGACTTTTACCTTACATTTGCATTGGTATTATTTGGGTCTCAAATCCAAAGAACAAAAATTAAGAAATTGCTCAAATTTTGGAAAATGGCCTTTTATGAGCTATTGAAGTCTTTTATACAAAGAAAAAGGGGTGTTATGGGGCAAAATATTTTACCCTGTATTGATGGAAAAATACCAAGGAGTCCGAACATTTGACACCAATTTCCAAAACCTCACCTAAGTACATCCTTAAAGGATAAGAATGAAACATTAACTTTGGAAAGGCTAGAATTTGTATATTATAAGGCAAGACTAGTGCTTTTCTGACAGATTTATTGAATTATAACAAACGTTCAAAGATTCTGTATGATTTGGTCTTTGTATCTTCGACACTCAAGGTAAATGCTGACATTGTCTAGGATTGATAAAAACGTAATCAATGCAAATCTATTGACTTTGTGGTTAAGTTTTATTAAAAAATTAGACAATTGCTTTCTTTCATTAAAAACATGTCAATTGCCTGCAGCTTTGTCATTTAATGTTTCCGTTTAGTGTTAACTAATTGTTTTCCCTTGTTTAAGAATCTTGCTGATTGTAATTTGAGATTGGACGTTTTATACTGGTCCTGTGGGTAAAACGAATTCTCTTTAAAGTTGTTCATTAATAGTTTAAAATCTGTTTGTTCCATAACGCATTTTACTATCTTCTTTATCTTTATACACACTTTAATCTACTGATAGTACGTTTTAAATGCATTTTTTTGTAAAAGATAATGAACTACTTTTGAACTCTTGAATATGATATATATCGAAATTAAAAGTATTGAGGAGTAAATGTATACGGAGACGAATGTCAAATGAAAATCATATAAAAATATAGAAATATGTGAAAAATAAAGGCGACAGTAGTATACCGATGTTCAAAACTCATAAATCGATAGAAAAAAAAAACAAATCCGGGTCACAAACCAAAACCGAGGGAACGCATCAAATACAAGAGGAGAACAATGACACAACATTAACATGTAACACACACAGAAACGAACTAAGCATTAGACAAAATCCGATGAGAATAACAAATATAACATCAAAACAAAATACATGAATTTGGGGTAGACAAGTACCGTGATACGTCTTATAATAATATGAATTCACACTTGAAAATAAGAGGAAACAAACGACACAAAAGAAACACAACAACACACAGAGAAACGAACTATAATATAACAATGACCATATTCCTGACTTGGTACAGGATATTTTTTAAAGAAAACAAATGGTCGGTTGAACCTGGTTTCGTGGCATGCCAAACCTCCCGCTTTAGTGGCCATGTTAAATATAACATTACAATGACAACACAACATTACAGGACTACAATACAAATGAATAGGAGAACATAGAAACACGAATAATAGCTAAAAAAAGGCACCAGGTTTGAAATTTAATACGTCAGAAGTGTGTTTCGTCCATACAAGACTTACTAGTGACGCCCAGACACACAAGTTCAGAAGCCAAAACAAGTACAAAGTTGAACAGCGCTGAGGACCAAAAGTTCCAAAAAGTTGTGCCAAAAACGGTTAAGGTTTTCTGTTTGGGATAACAAAATCCTTATTATTTAGAATAAATTTTACTTTTGCAAACAGTAAAGGAGTAGGTCCGGTAAGGACCGATTTTGGCCTCAAATTTCAGGTTCATCTGACGAAAGATTTTGACCACTTTTTAAACACTTAAGTGTCTATTTCATTTGAATCAATTAGTTTATGTGAAAGATTTTAACTGATTTAGTCATTAAAAACGATCCGATTCAAGCTCAAATATGAAAAATCTACCAAATATGCCGAAAAATGTCACTTTTCAGATGGTATTTGTCAAAAATGAAAGTGGCCGTATCCGTGTTCATCCTCAACCTTTATATATGTTATGTATTATCATAAAATACAACTTACATTTCAATATTAAGGATGAACACTAATGCGGCCACTTTCGTTTTACACGAAAACCGTCTAAAAGTTAACTAAAATGCTATAATTGTGAAGGTTTCAGTAATTTAATAGGACTTAATAGTGCTTATACCCGATATATGTGCATTGTATTGTCAAAAACAACCAATATTTATGTAGCAGAAGCATTCTACTGTCCAATAAATAACTAAAAGTTTACATTTTAACAATTTTGTAAAACTGCTATATTTTGGGGCCAAAAAAGGGTCTTACTGGACCTACTCCTTTATAAAATGACTATAAAGCAGATATACATGATAAACTGAAGTAACTAGTTACAGAAAACAACCGGATACATTACATAAACCGAAATAATCCAACATAATAAATAGACACACCCGAGTTAGTTAAGGCCTCAACGCAAAAAGTGACGCAATATTTGAAATTATAAAAAAGGCCAACAAAAAATGACGTAACATTTGAATTTCTCAAACAGCACACGAAAAATGACGTCACATTTGATGGAATAAAACTATCTATCAAAAATAAGATAGAAATAGGATGGATATAAGATTGTATAACAATAACTACAATAAGGCTTACCAACAAATATCTATAACATTTAAAAAAAAGATTGTCAGTCAGAATTCTCGATACCTCTAGAAATATGCGTATGCCTTTAAAAATCCCCAAAAATGGAAAATACACATAAAGAATACATCATAAATTGCTTGCTTCAGAAATTAACATCTCGATTAATCTTCATCAGAAATGATCTCAGTTATACTGTTATCTTCTTATATCTTAACCTCAGAACTGAATTTCATATTTTGAAATACAAAATCCCAGTTGTATAGATTTGCATAAGAGTGTAACTCATACGTTTAACAGAGATACTAAATTGAACAACAAGGTGAAAACTGTAATGTAGCATAATAAAATACAGAACTCCAAGACAAATTCAAACGAATGAAATTTTACTCCATATTCCTGACTTGCAACTTTTGCTCAAAGCTCGAAAATTGGTTCCAAAAAAATAAGAGTACTTTCACTGTATTCGATTTCGTGATTCTGCTAAGTTATGCATACTAACCCAAAGAAAATATGTACTTCATTGAACAATCAAATATTTGGTCAACCAATACAGAAGAAATCAATGAAAATTGATATTTTAGAAATTATCATGAATTTGGAATATTTACACACTAATATACTATATCGCTAGTAAGTCGACACACCAACACATATAATCGCACAACCAGTTTTTAGCCGTTAAATAGTGTTTTGTCGATTTTGTTCCTCACGTAGATCTTTTTTGGGGCCGTTTGTTTTGTTTAGGACTTTGGAAAATTTTGGCGTATTTTTGTGATCACAAGTTATATATGCTGTTAGAATAATTAGCCCCCAAAAGTTATTAATGAGTATGCACTTTTCCAAACGCTTTGAGAAGTGATAAAAAGTCAATTGATAATGTAATATTAATCCCTTTTGCAATAAAGATAGTAGACCTTAGATAACTTAGTTATATTGGTAATAAGAGATCAAAGTCATAGATATAATACACAAACAAGACTAACATAACATTAATAAGTTCAAGAATAAATGTAATAGTACCTACAGATTGTTGAATTAAAAAATCTGAAATAAAGGTAACTTATAGTTAAAGAATATAATCAAATGTACTTTATATATTGTAAAAGAGTAATGAAATTCTGACGGATTTCGTTTGCCAAGGCGGTTTCTCCGGAAAATTTTGTTGAATTACCGTAACAATCAAAACCAAGGAGTAAATCAGTATCAAAGGTACCAGGATTATAATTTAGTACGCCAGACGCGCGTTTCGTCTACATAAGACTCATCAGTGACGCTCATATCAAAATATTTATAAAGCCAAACAAGTACAAAGTTGAAGAGCATTGAGGATCCAAAATTCCAAAAAGTTGTGCCAAATACGGCTAAGGTAATCTATGCCTGGGATAAGAAAATCCTTAGTTTTTCGAAAAATTCAAACTTTTGTAAACAGGAAATTTATAAAAATGACCACATTATTGATATTCATGTCAACACCGAAGTGTTGACTACTGGGCTGGTGATACCCTCGGGGACGAAACGTCCACCAGCAGTGGCATCGACCCAGTGGTGTAAATCAGTATCAAAGGTACCAGGACTATAATTTAGTACGCCAGACGCGCGTTTCGTCTACATAAGACTCATCAGTGACGCTCATATCAAAATATTTATAAAGCCAAACAAGTACAAAGTTGAAGAGCATTGAGGATCCAAAATTCCAAAAAGTTGTGCCAAATACGGCTAAGGTAATCTATGCCTGGGATAAGAAAATCCTTAGTTTTTCGAAAAATTCAAACTTTTGTAAACAGGAAATTTATAAAAATGACCACATTATTGATATTCATGTCAACACCGAAGTGTTGACTACTGGGCTGATGATACCCTCGGGGACGAAACGTCCACCAGCAGTGGCATCGACCCAGTGGTGTAAATCAGTATCAAAGGTACCAGGATTATAATTTAGTACGCCAGACGCGCGTTTCGTCTACATAAGACTCATCAGTGACGCTCATATCAAAATATTTATAAAGCCCAACAAGTACAAAGTTGAAGAGCATTGAGGATCCAAAATTCCAAAAAGTTGTGCCAAATACGGCTAAGGTAATCTATGCCTGGGATAAGAAAATCCTTAGTTTTTCGAAAAATTCAAACTTTTGTAAACAGGAAATTTATAAAAATGACCACATTATTGATATTCATGTCAACACCGAAGTGTTGACTACTGGGCTGGTGATACCCTCGGGGACGAAACGTCCACCAGCAGTGGCATCGACCCAGTGGTGTAAATCAGTATCAAAGGTACCAGGACTATAATTTAGTACGCCAGACGCGCGTTTCGTCTACATAAGACTCATCAGTGACGCTCATATCAAAATATTTATAAAGCCAAACAAGTACAAAGTTGAAGAGCATTGAGGATCCAAAATTCCAAAAAGTTGTGCCAAATACGGCTAAGGTGATCTATGCCTGGGATAAGAAAATCCTTAGTTTTTCGAAAAATTCAAACTTTTGTAAACAGGAAATTTATAAAAATGACCACATTATTGATATTCATGTCAACACCGAAGTGTTGACTACTGGGCTGGTGATACCCTCGGGGACGAAACGTCCACCAGCAGTGGCATCGAGCCAGTGGTGTAAATCAGTATCAAAGGTACCAGGATTATAATTTAGTACGCCAGACGCGCGTTTCGTCTACATAAGACTCATCAGTGACGCTCATATCAAAATATTTATAAAGCCAAACAAGTACAAAGTTGAAGAGCATTGAGGATCCAAAATTCCAAAAAGTTGTGCCAAATACGGCTAAGGTAATCTATGCCTGGGATAAGAAAATCTTTAGTTTTTCGAAAAATTCAAACTTTTGTAAACAGGAAATTTATAAAAATGACCACATTATTGATATTCATGTCAACACCGAAGTGTTGACTACTGGGCTGGTGATACCCTCGGGGACGAAACGTCCACCAGCAGTGGCATCGACCCAGTGGTGTAAATCAGTATCAAAGGTACCAGGATTATAATTTAGTACGCCAGACGCGCGTTTCGTCTACATAAGACTCATCAGTGACGCTCATATCAAAATATTTATAAAGCCAAACAAGTACAAAGTTGAAGAGCATTGAGGATCCAAAATTCCAAAAAGTTGTGCCAAATACGGCTAAGGTAATCTATGCCTGGGATAAGAAAATCCTTAGTTTTTCGAAAAATTCAAACTTTTGTAAACAGGAAATTTATAAAAATGACCACATTATTGATATTCATGTCAACACCGAAGTGTTGACTACTGGGCTGGTGATACCCTCGGGGACGAAACGTCCACCAGCAGTGGCATCGACCCAGTGGTGTAAATCAGTATCAAAGGTACCAGGATTATAATTTAGTACGCCAGACGCGCGTTTCGTCTACATAAGACTCATCAGTGACGCTCATATCAAAATATTTATAAAGCCCAACAAGTACAAAGTTGAAGAGCATTGAGGATCCAAAATTCCAAAAAGTTGTGCCAAATACGGCTAAGGTAATCTATGCCTGGGATAAGAAAATCCTTAGTTTTTCGAAAAATTCAAACTTTTGTAAACAGGAAATTTATAAAAATGACCACATTATTGATATTCATGTCAACACCGAAGTGTTGACTACTGGGCTGGTGATACCCTCGGGGACGAAACGTCCACCAGCAGTGGCATCGACCCAGTGGTGTAAATCAGTATCAAAGGTACCAGGATTATAATTTAGTACGCCAGACGCGCGTTTCGTCTACATAAGACTCATCAGTGACGCTCATATCAAAATATTTATAAAGCCAAACAAGTACAAAGTTGAAGAGCATTGAGGATCCAAAATTCCAAAAAGTTGTGCCAAATACGGCTAAGGTAATCTATGCCTGGGATAAGAAAATCCTTAGTTTTTCGAAAAATTCAAACTTTTGTAAACAGGAAATTTATAAAAATGACCACATTATTGATATTCATGTCAACACCGAAGTGTTGACTACTGGGCTGGTGATACCCTCGGGGACGAAACGTCCACCAGCAGTGGCATCGACCCAGTGGTGTAAATCAGTATCAAAGGTACCAGGATTATAATTTAGTACGCCAGACGCGCGTTTCGTCTACATAAGACTCATCAGTGACGCTCATATCAAAATATTTATAAAGCCAAACAAGTACAAAGTTGAAGAGCATTGAGGATCCAAAATTCCAAAAAGTTGTGCCAAATACGGCTAAGGTAATCTATGCCTGGGATAAGAAAATCCTTAGTAAACAAAGAATCATAAAACCAAAAGATATGTACATCAACAGTTACAAATAATAAATAAGAACCACACGAACTCCACTAAAAAAATAGGAGTGAAATCAGGTGCTCCGGAAAGGGTCAGCATTTCCCTTACTGTATACGGCACTAGTCGTGTTATTTCTTTGTTCAGTTCGGTAATGATGGAAGGTTATTATGACTGACGAATATCATTCAGTATATATTTTCTCTCCCTGTGAACATATGTATGTCAAACCCTTCGTAATTTTTACGGACGCAATCACGAGTTGGTTGACCGCTATGGAGAATCCATTTCAATGATGATAGCGTATAAAATCATAATGTTGTCACTACAACACCTTCCCCTTTTCACGAATGTGACCTACCAAATTTGACTTTTTACCAGATTTGTACTGACATGAGCAACACAACTAGTGCTACGTGTGGACCATGATCCGTTTACCCTTCCAGAGTACCTGGGATCACACCATGTTTTTGGTGGGGTTCATGTTGTTTAGTCTTTAGTTTTCTATGATGTGCATTGTGTACTCTTGCTTGCCTGTTTGTTTATTCTTTTTAGTTCTGGCGTTGTCAGTGTATTCTTTATTTATGAAATGTCCCTCTGGTATCTGTTGCCCCTCTTTTTTTATTCAAGAAACATTAATGAATAAACGCATTATAGATACCAAGATAAACATTTACGAATAAATACTACATGGTTCTTTTTAAACGCCTACAATTCATCGTTAATAATAAATGTATATAGATTGTTATCTGAAATCTGACCGATGTAATGTTTTAATATTTGTCATGGAATACTTAAAACGTGTACTGTTCATCGTTTTCAATTGATTTGATGTTGATTAATATCCTCAGTTAGGTTTCGTAATAATCGGAAAAAAACCATTCCTAATTTATTTTTGTTTTTAGAATTGGTTGTAAAGCTTAATAAATGGAAAAGATGCGAGCATAAAACATTTGTTGATTTCTTTGCATTATTTGATAAGATGTCACATAACAGGTTGGACGACTTTTGTGGATCTGTCTGGAATGACATTCAGCTAAAACAATGGAGTAAAGCAATTTTAAGCAGTACACACATACTGTTTTGAAGCTGTCAAAACAATAGTAGATAAGCACTTTCTGAGGAATAAAAACCTTAATCAGACAATGACAACAGCTTTTATCTGAAAGGAATAATCCCAGATTATTTGGAAATGTCAAGAAGATTAAATCTCATAATAAAAATATAAAGAAACCTGAAGTCAATATAGCTGTTGTGATAACATACAAGATAGTCATTTTAGCGTTTTCGTCATGATGCAGTTTGTAGAAAATCTCTGGGTTTCTGGAATGTTTCTGGAATGTTTCTGGAATTGCCAAACACCGGGTATATTTGAAACAAACTGGAAAATAACAGTTGATGACGTTTTTTCTATAATGATTATATATTCACAAAAGCACTTTTTGACTCTTTTCATTTGAGGAGAGCAGATGGGGTGGTGCACGGCATGGGGTCGAAGTAATGTTTTTTTTTCAAATATGCGTTAAATATTTATTGTTTTCATTTTAGACTTTAAGTCATTTTTCAGCTAAGTAATTGCAGTAAATGTTGATTTCATTTGACAAATTTAACAGTTCAGTCCAATGAAGACGCCTTCATTTCTACTCACGCAGTATTTATATATGGTAATTGCATGACGTAAATAAGGTATTAATCAGAACTTTTCATTAAATAAAACTGAGGGAATGAAGCCATATAACAGAAATTCTTAACATGTATTTACAACGAAGCGATTAACAGTTTTATTTCAACTATATTCACCTTTGATGATATGATAGTAGTAATGTATATTTATATCATAAACAATGCATAAAATGGAGGTTAAGACAATAAAATCATCTTTGCTAATTCTTGGTAGGTTATATAAGGCTCAAAGTCAATTACAACCTCTGTTAACTTTATTCTGCAATTGAAAAACTTTAAAGGGATAAACATTCTAAATGCAAGAGAATATTTGACTAAGGTAATATTGATTAGTGGTTTATGATGTATGTAAGAAAGTCTGTTCTTACAAAACCTATGTATATCGGAAATGTTGAATCCAATACTCTTGTGTTCCTATTTGACATTTCTAAATCTATAGCATTCTGGTTATTATTTTCAAAAGCGTAAACGAAAAACGTTATGTTTTGTGTACGAAATAATGGACAAGCAATTAATGACGGTATCGTTTTTTTTTTTTTTTATTTTACGAACAATGAGATAACCCATAGCGTTGGCTTCGAGCATCACTGATGAGACATGGATTGTCGAAATGCGCATTTGGTGCCAAACAAAAATGATACCAATTATGTTAATACAACTTTAAACATTATGATAAGGGGTTTCATATTTTAAGTTCTTATCTGCATATTTGTCTGTTAATGAATTCAGATTTTTTTACAGATTTTAATTGCTCTGTTTTGTAAGGACTGTTTTTTAAATTTCATTTCATTTTTAGTTTTAACTTTTCGTTGCTATGACTTCTTCTAATTAGTTTGAATAACACTCGAATATATTTTCTGTAAGAAATATTTTACCAGTGGAGTGTAGGTATTTCTAGACATGTTCAGATTCTTTAATATTCTATGAAGTAACTTTCAATTGACAATTATTTTTCGTGATATCATTTTAACAACACGTGAATTTGTCTGATAAAATGCATTACTCATAATATAATTGAAATATTTTGTAGCTGGCAGTTTTACTGATCTTAATTTCCGATTCGAACTGTAATCTATAAGTGTCAGATTTAGTCAAGATATACATTAGTTCCTGCATAATTAAGGCTCATTTTTTTAAATCATATTTTCAGATCAGAGACTGACTAGTTATTGCCGTTTGTCTTATGAGAATATTTCATATATAGATTAATTCGATTGATATTTCCAATACTATTTTACAGAAAAAATAAACATTTAAATTATAAGTATTATATTCTTGTTTTAAATTTTGTCGTTTGATTTCATGATTTTTTTTTTAAATCCTACCTTCTGCCAAAGAAAGGAGTAAGTCCAGTAGAGCCCACCGTTTTTTTATTGGACAGTTGAATGCTTCTGCTACAAAAATAGGGGCTATTTTGGACAATACAATGCACATATATTGGGTACTAGCACCATTGAGTCATGCTAAATTACTGAAATCTTCACAATTCTAGCATTTTAGTTAAATTTTAGACGGTTTTCGTGTAAATGAAAGTCGCCGCATTCGTGTTCATCCTTAATATTGAAATGTAAGTTGTATTTTATGATAATACATAACATACATAAAGGTCGAGGATGAACACGGATGCGGCCACTTTCATTTTTGACAAAAAACCATCTGAAAAGTGACATTTTTTGACATATTTGGTAGATTTTTCATATTTGAGCTTGAATCGGATCGTTTTTAATGGATAAATCAGTTAAATTTTTTCGCATAAACTAATTGATTCAAATGACACAGACACTTAAGTGTTTATAAAGCGGTCGAAATCTTTCGTCAGTTGAAACTGAAATTTGAGGCCAAAATCGGTCCTTACCGGACCGACTCCTTTACTTAAGTCAGTTGATGGAAATTGCTATACCCAATATGTTATTACCTTCATTTCGTGGCCTACTGGCTGAAAAATAAATTAAAAAAAAAGATACCGAACTCCAAGGGAAATTCAAAATGGAAATTCCTTTATCATATAAGGATTATAATCACTATAATAAAAAATAACTAGTATTTGAACAAAGACAAACAGAATGGCATGTAGACACTCCACAGTGACAGACCAAACACATAAGTCCAAATGAGAAATTTGTGCAAATTGGTAAATACGATAGTCATTTATACCTTGCTGTTCGGTCTGAGTAAAAGCTTTGAGTTGAAGGTCGTACTTTTACCTATCATTTCTTACTATGTATACATAGTTACTTGGAAGGAGAGTTGTCACACTGGCACTCATACTACATTGTCTTATTTATATAGACATGCGTTTTAAGATCAACTTTTAAATTATTCACTGTAAGGATTGAATGTAGTCAAACTAATGTTTCCTTAATTCTGCTAACTATACAACTAGTTTACTTCTTTTACATGTTTTGTATATAAAGGTTATTACTATGCTACTTTTAGTACATAGTTGGATCCATTGAATTCTAAAATATGCATTGTACCCAAATAGTTTTAACTAAAAGACAATAGTAGAATGATTGGATTATATATCTCAAATTTTATCATTGGAAGTCACGATGATAAATTGTAAAAGTTTTCCATACTCTTGACATTTATCGTAGAAAATGTCAAGCTATGCGTGTTTGCTAACTTAGCGAAATGGGCAATGATCTTAGTCCCTTGATATGAATATGTCAGGATTGATGGTATTAGATTATTACATTATTGGCATGAAATGTATATTCGATGTGATCAAATACGCAATTGTGTCATATGTTTAACCGAGAACATCACGAATTACCTCACTACGGTCGACAGCTAATAGACGATCACCTTACGCTTGTCAACACATATATGTTTGGTTTATTCTTTGCTTATTTTGTAACCGAGTTAAACAAAAATGACCTTACATTAACACCTTCTGTACGACAAAATCAGATGAAATTGAAAATGTTTAAAAAGCTATGTGTCATGTCCTTTCGTTTTATTTCTCTTCAAAGCGTGAATAATATATTTGATCAAAAATAATTACAAAGTGTTTTATACAATCTTTTATACAAAAATGTGTTTTCAATTAAATTTTCATTGACTAAATTAATCTTATTCTCAGATATATTGTCTCCAATATTCCTTCTGCTAAACTCCCTATTAATAATCACATGGAACTTATGTTTCATCGATCATTTGCTGTACCTGGTTTAATCTGCCCTTTTCCAAAAATGAAATTTATGTTCCAAGTCAGGAATATAACAGTTGCGTTCTTTTCGTTTGATGAATTTTAGCTTGAATTGATGGGTCTGACGTTTTAATTTCTCTTGGAGTTCAGTATTTTTGTTTTGAGGATGGTATCGATATAAAATTAATATCTTAAACAAGTCGTTTCTAATAAAAAAAAATGAAAATATATCGGTCAAGTAGTATAAAAGATCTGAGATAAAAATTTAAAAAAACACACGTCACATGACCACCCCAGTGCCGATAAAAAAGTATATACGTCACGTGACCATTAGATGTGTTAGTTTTCAAGTTGATATTTACCTGTTTCTGAATTGGAATTTCTCATTCTGAAATTGACATTCGTTATTTCCGGAATAACTGATCACCGTTCAATAGTAGAAATACTTATATTTAAAGATTGCAACTGAGAAATGTCATCATTGAAGTTAGAAATGTCAACTTTTTTTTTCAGCTGAGCAATATCAAATTGAAACCAAAACATGTTAACTTGAACTAAGAAATTAAATTGAACTGAAAAATGTCTTTTAGAAATGAAAAATGTCTGTTTGAAATGAAAAAAAGTCCACTTGAAATAAAAATATCAACTTGCAAATGAGAAATGTCAAATTTGACAAATGTTTGAATTGAAAAAAAGAGTTCGTACTGCTGTAATACACATTGCGTAACAAAATGGTGTCTGCAAGAAGTTGAATAAAAGTCTTTGTTTAAAAACATTCCAATATTTTATAATTATGTACTCAATACATTTGTATAGCTCATTGATATTTAAATTACGTATTGACTATATCTACATATTTAATAATATATTGATCAGATTTATCAAGAATAAGATTAATCAAGTCATTTTAGTATGTCACATGTAGAAGGTTTTCATTTTATCAGTATAACATCACTGCATCTTTTGTTGAATTTGAGAAAATACAATTTGATATGATAATAATTACATTAATAAAATAATTATTGTATGTCAGAAACAGAAATTTTCCATTTTATCAAAGTAACACCACTGCATCTTTGTTAAGTAGAGAGAAAATACAATTTGTTATCACAATAAAAAGCAGTTAATAATAATTTCAATCATATTTGAAATGGCGAAAGATACTAGATGTTTAACTTTTATGTCTTGATATTTTTTTCTTAAAATGTAAACCTTACAAATAAGCACAGCAACCATATTTTTTTTTCAAGACCTGGCTGTTAATTTTGTAATGCTTCATCCTTGGTTTTATATTTTCTAAATTTATCAATTTCCTTGAAATATGAAACATAAATCTATACAATAAAAACCAGGACAATTACGCGATAGCTCTGTTGCTTTATGATTAAACGCTAGAATGAATAGTGCATGTTTCACAACTTATAGAAAATGAAAATTTCACGATATTTTCAATACACATAATTATATATTTCGCAACAACTAGAAGCTGTACTTCGAACTTAATTTTAATCTGATATAATCTATTTTAAAATTTATTGTCAATACATGAACATAAAAATAAGTGTGTGAGTGTGATTCTGCACCATAACACTATTTGTGAACTATGGTAGTTGAATGCTATGTTCATGGTGCGCAACATTTTATGAATGTTAAGAGTGTATTATCTGGCCTTTTTAACTTTTGGATTCGAGCGTCACTGATGAGTCTTTTGTAGACAAAACGCGCGTCTGGTGCATGTACTAAATTTAGTCCTGGTATCTATGATGAGTTTATTTATATCAAATCCATCAACTTAGTACTACAAAGTTGTTATACCGATTTGTATTACATAAAAAAAAAGTTGAATAGGAGAAGCAGTGTAGCCTTTCAACGGGTCTCTATTTGCGCTCAAAGGAAGTTTTGATTTGTGGCAATCACACGTTAACATTCCGAGTGGAATGGCGATGAATTGGTAAAGTCCATGCAGCCAAACAGCGCCCCCAAATCATAGATCATAATGCTGACGGATGAAAGTTTATGTAATCATGCGTTTATGAAGACAACTATTGGTGCATTTCGAAAGAACCCAGTTCTTTTTATTAGAAAATACTTCGTCGAAGAAATATGAAGCATTTTATTTTAGATATTTGATAGTCTCTATTATAAGGCATTGTATGCTTAGCTAAATAATACGTATTTCAATAATGGTTGGTCGAATAGTGTATAATCAGCTTTGTGTAGTGCAAAAGTGCACTGATGTTAGTCTGAAACGATAATTATGATCTTAGAAGGATCTGAAAGGTCTGAGCAAACTATTGTTCAGTCATTATCATGTTACAGGGATATTTCAAACTAATCCATTGCGTTCAATTCAATATGGTTCCGACATTTCGCTTGCAGAAAATTTAGTGCTTAGATATAAGAAGCTATGGTATGACAATTTGTAAAGGTAAACCCTTTTTAGTCAAATTACGGTCTTTATCACGGAGCCTTATGGTCACACGGAACAGGGCTCCACAAATGACTTATGTAAAACCATTCAAACACGCAAAAAAAACTGTCTGATATATATTGTCAGGATTTATTGATTAAACTATAAGAAAACTAAAAAAGACCAAAAAGTAAAATCAGAAAAATATGGAACTCCGAGGAAAATTCAAAAAGAAAAGTCTCTAATCGAATGGCAAATTCAAAGCTTAAACACACCAACCAAACGGATAACAACTGACATCTTCCTGACTTGGTACAGGATTAATCCTTTTTTTATACTGAGCTAGATTACTCACTTGTATGAAAGTCGCATTAATTCAATTATATTGACAAGATGGGTGAACCAAACAAACAGACATAATGGGTAAAAAAAACATTTAATTTTATCTTTATCACTATAAAAACAAATACAAACAAACATTTACCATTTATCAATTACATAATGACGGAATGTAAAAATACAGAGTCATTAAGAAAATGCAAATACTAGCAACTCTGTAAATTTATCATTTGTGTTAGGGAATATATAAACTGTGAGAATCAAATTTAATATTATAATGTGAAGTTATTACAAGATGATACGAGTAATAGATGATTTATATCTAAATTCATTTATGATGAATTTCATTCTGTAAATATGCTTTACAATGTTTTTCGAAACACAGTTATTTGATCAAAAGAATAGTTTTCTTAATATTTATCATATACATGCATCAAATCATCATTAAATAACCCCTGTTTAAACAGTCGTGTAATGAAATTGGAACATTTAAATGTAATCTACCTCTATACCATTATGTGATACGATATTGGTTCTATTTCATCTAAAGCAAGATTGCCAATATCGTATTTCGTGTTTACGTCTTCTTTCTGAAGAACGCAATGTAAGTGTACTTTTAAATAAATATGACAAATGTACTCCAGGAAATCATTTGTCATTATCTGTAATCATAATGGTTAAATAAACCGGACATAACCATGATTGTTTTAGTTGCCTTATCAGCATTTCTCTGTCAAACAGACGGAGATGAAACTTAACGAGCCCAATTACCTAGTTATTAACCAGAATTATAACAAAGCTGTCAATTTTACAATAAAAAGCCTGAACAATCAAAGACCAAAAACCTAAAACAATCTGATGAACACAGACGCTGATCTAAATACTCTCCAGTTCGATAGTGTGCTTGAAGTTGATTTACAGCCAGTTTTATTGTTATATTATAGTTCTTTTATGTGTGTGTAACATTTGAGTGTTGTGTTTTTGTTGTGTCGTAGTCCTCATCTTATATTTGATGCGTTTCCCATAGTTTTAGTTTGTTACCCGTGTTTGTTTTTTTTCTAAATCGATTTATGAATTTCGAACAGCGGTATACTACTGTTGCCTTAATTTATTGCCGCGAATGTGTCAAGTGTCGAGTTATTCAAAAGATTCCTAAACATCATATCATTTACTCGGTTAACATAATCATATATATACCTGTTATCTTTGATGAGTTTATGTTTTACCGGTAATTGAAATTATTTCATTTTATCAATATCAAAGAATTAGGGTTTTCTTGCAGGTTACATATATTGGACTGTTAACCGATTGGGATAAATCGAAAGTTGTGTAATCGCCATACAAGAAAAAGTCTCATTGCGTTTGTTAAAGTTTTCTATACATAATTGTTTCGAGATGTGTTATCTTTCAGTATCTTTTTTTGTTGTCATTTACTGGTAGTAGATCTCAATTTATTGTTTTAGATAGTCGCCTATCAGTATTGCCCTTCTTTTTTCAAAATGAATTGAAAATCTTAGAAATAAAACGACCAACTGGTAAAGGATGTTATTAAATTCCATGTAAAGATATTTTCACGTACGCATATATGCAATATTAGCTCAATGTCAGGAAAATGTGAACTTTTTTGTATGAGGCTGTGAAACTTGGGAAAGTCGAGGCTATACCGAATACAAAATAGTTTATATTTTTTTTTACATCGACCAAATATTGCTTTTATTCTGCAATTTAATTTAGTGCATTCATAACTATTCAAATTGTAATAAACTAATTTCAAACTTGTTTTCATCCCTTAATGAACCCCTGTCTGTGGAAAAGTGTTCCATGATGAAATTGATATTGCATAAAATATAGCTGTGTTACTATATTTATATAAACACAACTAGTTGCAGTATAAATATTTTTTAATTTCTTTATTTTGGTAATTTTTGTTATCAGCTTTTGCAGGCAGCAAAAAAATGTTGATATGTTGTTATCCGTTTGATGCGTTTGAACACTTGGTTCTTTTTGTTTGATTGCAGTTTTTCCTTTTTTTATTTTCCTTTTCGGTATTGTTGTTATTTTACTTTATAATATATCTGATCATGTAATTGTTATTTATACATACATGATCCTCAGGAGCAAAGTGGTCAAAGAAGTTGAACGGCTCTACTACATGCTTGTCAACACGGATATTGTGGTTACAAAACCCACACGTGCCTTACATGTATGTGCTAGGATTTTTAAGTATTTTACTGAAGGTAGGTAGTTTTAAACATGTTTTATTTGCTAAATTAAAAAAATAGATAATACACAAGTAAATCATACTTATGAAGTCTTCTCGACATTACAATATCAGTATATTCATAATAAGATTATTATGAGAACGCATTAAAAGCAAACATGGGAGTGTATACAACCATGCTATAAAGAATTAAGCTGCTGGTTGATATATTACAGAAAGGTTAAGCTTGACAGTGCTTCATTAGAAAATCTATAGAGCAAAAAGTTGTATTGCATATACATCATGCTAGTTTGAAAAATAAGAGGCGAAAATTCAAATTGATAATCAAATTCTTAGATGGAAAATAATAAAAATATCATTAAAAAATCATGAACGACCAAAATGCCAAAAAGAACCCAGTAAAAATTATGTTTGGAATACTGAAGAATGGTGATCAACGAAACAATCCTTATGTTTTTATACATCATACGAAATGAAGAAAAAAAATCATTGCGGAAAATTACATTTAAATTGTAATCACTTTTCTCATGCCTCCTTCATTTGATACATTAATCATTGTGTGTCCGATTTAAATAAAAAGTAGTTAAGATTTTTATTGCAAAAAGTTATATTTTGTCTGAGCCGAGTTTAGTGTGATCAGATTATCTTATGAAATAATCATCAGCAACTATTCTTTTGTGAGTATCAAACTCTTATGAGACAGTATACTGTATAATATCAACGGTATCTCGAAATCATACGACGCGTAATCATTTAAAGAATAACCTTCTTTTTGTTACTGTATCTGTTCTCTGAAAACAATCTATACAAAAATAGCACCCTTGATCTAGAAAAACATTTACAAATATATCCAAATGACATCAAGGTTAGCATACTACTACTGTTTCAACTCCCTCTGGAAAAGTTTACCTCATATGGATTTTACTTTTCTGAGGTCTTTTTTTGTCATAAAAGCCCTTCAATTATTTCAATTATGTTGTTTTAGATACATCTTAGGTTTTAAATATTTGTTCTTGATGCAGGTTAATCCAGAAAACTGCTTCGAACGCACGAAATGAATAGTGTATTGTTTTAATCTCTCTCGAAATTCCAGTAAAAATTGGAAATTCATACCTCGACCTGAGCAGGTGGGTGGACATTATGTTGTGATTGATTTTGTTATTAAGACAAACACTAAACGGTTTATTTGCAAAATAAGTCTGTGTTGTAAGACTTTTATTAAAAAAACTGAATCGAAATAATTCGTTACGAATCACATTGGTTCACCAAATATTGGGACCATCAATTTGATATTGAAAATGATATAGATAGCATTGTTCGTGTACCCATCTTTTGCATTATCAATGAATGTGTCTAAGTCTATGTTTCTATTAGCTACTCTTTGAATGGAAAAATGAAATAGAATATGCAGGAATATGGTAGTAGAAAGATAGATCTAAATCGGAAAAAAATGTTATCTGTCTGAGCGTATTTATTTTTTCTTTGAAAAATGACGTAAACAAGACGACATTGATATCCAAATAAAAAGTAAAATCACAAAAATACTGAACTCCTAGGAAAATTCAAAAAGGAAAGTCCTCAATCAAATGGCAAAATAAAAAGTTCAAACACATCAAACGAATGGATAACAACTGTCATCTTCCTAACTTTGTGCAGGCATTTTCTTATGTAGAAAATGGTGGATTGAACCTGGTTTTATAGCTAGCTAAATCTCTCACTTGTATAACAGTTGCATCAAATTCCATTATATTGTCAACGATGCGTGAACAAAACAAGCAGACACTATAGATAAAAATGTCAAAAATAGGGTACAGCAGTCAACATTTTGTTATCATCTTAATCACTATAAAACAACAAATGTTACGAAGAAGAATTTAACATCCTCATCCAAATAAGTGATACTGAATCCTAGTTCGTTTTTTTACACATGTCACTATGGTAAGGATGGAATTAAAAGATAAACTAAATTAACACCACTAGCTCTAAATGTTATGGTTTTCCATGTGCACAATTATTGTCTTTTAACCACATTTATGAAAAACGTAATGTAACACAAAAATAACTTTAAAATTGGACAAACAAATAAAACTAATCAAATGAATCATGAATTATACCTCTAAAAGTAGAAGAGGTAAGAAAGATACCACAGGGACAGTCAAACTCATAGTATGTAAGCGTAAACAAATATTAGATATGGAACATGTATTTCAAAATGTACATCTACATTTTTCACTCAAAATGAAATTCTTAAAAGCAACCACTTATATATCCAATAGCCATTTTGGTGCGAACTCTATATATATATTGCGTCTACATTCAGCTCATGAGCAAACTGTTTCTTGTTTTTGTGACCTTTTATAACAATTCACCTTAAAACAATATATTATTTCAGTGGTGCAAAGCATCTATAAGGTGGTGAATTTGTGATTCATACATTTGTAAAATCCAGTCAATTTGCTGAAAGACGTGTTCTCCAATGTTTAATAAAAAAACGGCTGTCATTTAGGATGTTGTCTATCCCTTAGTTAAAAATGAATTGGATGATATAGAGGTTAGTACGGAGCCCCGATAGGGACATACAAATAAAAAAATATATATTGTGCGCACAAGTTAAATATATTGTGCGCACAAAATAATTATTAATGTGCGCACAACTTAAATATATTGTGCGCACAAGATAATATAATATGCGCACAAAATAACATATTGTGCGCACAATTTAAATATATTGTGCGCACCAAAATAATATACTGTGCGCACAAAAGAAGTAGAACATTTTTCACTTGACCATGACCACATTTCATGGATCATTGAACAAGGTTAAGTCTTCGTGGTTAAGTAGGAATCTCAGATACCACATGCAATAGTTCTTCTATATTTGGTTGTATGGAACAATTGTAATGTCTATATGTCCACTTGGCAAGTGTCATCTGACTTTGACCTCATTTTTTTACTACATTAGATAATGCCTGTAATAAGTCAACAATATAACATTGTTATCCATTCGTTTGATGTGTTTTGACTTTTGATTTTGCCTTTTAATTTTGAACTTTCCTTTTTGAATTTTCCTAGGAGTTCAGTATTTTTGTGTTTTTACTTTTTTCAGGGTTGAGTGGACCGGCAAAGTAAAGTTATGTTTCGGTCTATTTCTCGGATACTATAAGCATTCAGTAAGTTATATTTGGTGTATGGAATGTTTATTTGGTGTAATTGTCTTTCTTGCAGTAATAATCTGACCTCGATCTAATATTCATGGTTCATTGGTCCATGCTATTTTATTTTTGTTTGGTCTGTTTTTCAGATACTATAAAGAACAAGTGAACTATATTTGTTTGGTGGAATGATTGTAAGGTATAAATATTTGTCTGGTTGGTATTAACTGACCTTGACCTTTTTATGATTATTGGTCAGTGATAAATATCTCAGAATTGGTCTATGTTTTAGATACGATAGTAAAGGTATATTTTAACTATAATATTTAATGTACAAAATAATTATAAGGCGCGCGTGTCGTAAAGGTATTTTTCTAAGATTTTATTTTCTATTGGTTAACTAAGATCGTTGCTTGCAACGCTTGTATAGCCTATATTGCTGTCTGTAGGAGTTTATCTCGACTTGCCACCGGGTACATTGGACACTAAATCTTAATGGTCATTCAATGTAATGCTTGGGGTATAAAATTCCTTTTTTACTTTAACATAAATTCAATTATGAACACAAGAGCAGGCGAGACGTTTCAGTGTGTTAACTCTTGTTTGTTCAGTATATCTTTGCAGACTTATATATGAGCAGTCAATTGTATGTGTATTGTGTGTGATGATATCCTAGACTAGGGAACATGATTTCCATTTTTTGCAATTGAATTTAAGCTAGCTTCCAGTATTCGAACCGCGATACTTTGTTTTTTTTTAACTAACAGTTTTGTGTCTTTTCTTTTCTATATTTTATAAATATATACATTTTCAACTATTTTTACACGTTTATCATTTTTTGTGTGTTGTTTTAGCTTTTTTACAGTTTTGTGAATTATTCTCGTTCATAATCATGTTTAAAGAATGACATTTCATGTTTGCCTGTTTCAAGTCAGGCGTCCGTTAATTCAATGCTTGCATCAATACCCGTCTGTTAAATTTGCTTTCGTTGATTGTATAAAATTGAGAATGGAAATGGTGAATGTGTCAAAGAGAGAACAATCCGCCAAAACAACAACCAAATCCCGAATGCCACCAATGGGTCTACAATACAGCTAGAAAATCCCGACACCCAAAGGCTTGCTCCAGCTGGCCCATAAACAAAATATGTACCAGTTCAGTAATAATGGACGTCATACTTAACTCCAAAATATATAAAAGAAACTAAAATCTAAAATCATAAAAAATTAACAAAGGCCAAACGCTCCTGACTGGGACAGGCACACAAATGTGGCGGAGTTAAACATGTTTTTGGAGATATTAACCCTCCTTTTATACCACTAGCCAATGCAGAAAAAACAAACACACAGCAATCAGC
The DNA here is from genome assembly GCA_019925275.1 of Mytilus edulis. Taxonomy (NCBI): domain Eukaryota; kingdom Metazoa; phylum Mollusca; class Bivalvia; order Mytilida; family Mytilidae; genus Mytilus; species Mytilus edulis. The sequence continues at coordinate 25,752,438 of CM034352.1, forward strand.
ACAGTAAAACTCTGTTCAAAAGAAGTCCGTGTCCGATGTCAGAATAGGAATTAAACTAAAACAAAATATTATGATACATAAATTAACAACGGACTACTATCAGTAACTGAAATTCCAGCACCAGACCTCAATTAAACTGATTGAAAATCTATAGCTATGTCTTAATCATATAATATCAAGCACAACCCCTCCCGTTAGGTGTTGAGTATCATACCATCATAAAATATATGAGAAGAATATAACCCGTATTGTATGAGCTATTGTGTATATGTAATTGCCTCATTGGCAATCCCAACAATAACGATCAATCTCGCCCAAGTTTTTAAATAGAAGATAAACCAAAACGGACCATATTTTGAAAACATGAATCATAATTGTTTTGTTTGTTTTCAAAATATTCCACTGAGGAATACATTTTCATTTACTATTCCTAAATTGCTTTGTAACATTTCTGTTTCATAATGTATACGAACAACATTCTGTAAAATTGTAAAACGAAATCGATTATCATCAAAAATGGATGCTAGTGACCTATTGTCCTCTCTTCTATTAATCAGAATGAAACTAAAACTTGACTTGAAACATTTGTACACTACTCTTAAAAAATTTCAATCATAATAAGCATACTGTTCTATGTCGAGAGCTTGTCGTTCAGTGTTTGTTGTTTATTGGTGTGGTTAATATCTGTTTATCGTTTTGTTATAGTAATTTTTGGGCCTTTTATAGTTTGCAGTTTGGTGTGAGCCTACGCTCCGTGATGAAGACCGTACTATAACCTATAACTATTAACTTTCAATAAAAGAATCTAACTCATAAAATTATGACTTTGATAGAAAGCTGTCTCATTAGCACTCATATTGCATCTTCTGATTTATATATGTACTCAGTTTTATCTTTAAATTATAATTACAACTTCTTTGTGAATTTCTTAAGACTTATCACACCATCACATTTCAATAACGAACAGTACATTTTGGGTCAAAACGGTACTTAATCATGATCCAACATAGTCATCTTTTATAAAGATATTGTACGTGTACTCAGTTTTCAGTGGACTGACTTGACTTACTCTTCACTTTCACAATGATATCTTAAAGTTTAGACAAACCACATAATTCATTTAAGTTGATGACACTAAAAACTAATCATAATCTATAACCAAAAACATTTATCATAAATAGAGACGGACGGTGACGGACGTAAAACATTTAGATATAATGACCATCTATATCGTCGACGGGGCATAACAAAATAAAGTTGTGAATTGAGCAACATGTCAGTCTTGTCCAATCAACTTAAACAAAATCTTGAGATTTGCAGACATGAAGTATAATGCATAAGAGCAAATAGTAGTTTTAAATTTGTTACAATAAAACACGTAAAACCATATTATCAAAGTCTACATAAGTTCGATAGTGTCCTCACTTATTGCGAAGTATGTTTCAAACCGTTCCAATAAACACTGATATAATGTGGCAGCTTCAAACACATCTGTTAATAAACCAAGTTTCAGACGAAATACACGTAACTTATTTAGTATTCGTGTTTATATTTATAAGTTGTGCACACAATATATCCGTACTATGAGATAAGCCGTGACACCTGGATTTTTTTTAACAATACGCACGACAAAAACCAATATAAAATTGAGAAAGGAAATGGCGAATGTGTCAAAGCGACAACAACCCGACCATAGAGCAGACAACAGCCGAAGTCCACCAATGGGTCTTCAATGTATCGAGAAAGTTCCCGCACCCGTAGGCGTCCTTCAGCTGTATATATATTCATTCATTCTTGTAAAAAATATATGTATTAATTCTTGTAAAAAAATGCTTGTTTTTTTCATCAAAACGACATACTGGAGCTTTTATCAGATTGTTAGTTCAAAATGACCATTTAAGATTTAAATTCGAGTCACTATTTTTGTCATTATGATAAAGATACAATAATTTTATTATAATTGCCTAGTACTTTTCTTCTCTTCTTCTATATATTTGTTCTGATAAGTTTGATACTAAACAGTTCATTTTCAAAAATGTTATTGTTGATTTTACTGCTTGTTCAATGTGAATTCATTTTTTACTATCCCAGTTAAATATTTTCGTAGATTTTTTATTCATCCAGGATAACTCATGTACAATACATTCAGAAATAATACAAAACGCAAATATAATCAAGATGGCGAAAAAACTTAAACTTAGTATTTATCAACATTTTTGGAAAATTCTGGTGTCGTTAGTATTGTCTCGTTTCTAACGAAAACTCTATTTAGATAAGACAGTAACGAAATTCCTAAAATAAGCATACTTATCTAATGTGTTGCATTGTTATTTATCTAAACTATAAATATTATACGACAGTGAAGAAATTCTAAAAATGAACCTTAAATATTGAATTTTGTATCGTTTTTTTATGATCTGATGCAAGTGTGTGTTTGCATGGGTTAAGGATGCGATTTCAAAAGTTCATAGACAGCATATGACGGTTAAATTATTCTTTTGCATGTTTATTACTATTTGATACTTCAAGCATTTGTGTCTGAACTTTCATGGCATTCGTTATTGAAATATACACATAAACCCATGAAAACTAACATTTATCCGTATATGATCATTTAAAAAAGTACACACTAATATGACAGTTATGTCGGTTTCAATTACCTAAGCATTTTGTATTTGCATGTTTATAGCCAGAACTATGACGTCAATCACCTATTGCAGACCAACCACGCTACAGATATATATTCTAGCTTACACATATTGTACATCATGAACCAAATATTCATTTATATCATAATTATTTCTAGTTAAATTGTTTCGATACTGAACAATAATCCAAGATAAATTGTCCATTTCTATATACAACACATATGTCGTATTAATGAAAACAAAGGAAAACAAAAGAAAAGAAATAGAATATAATAATGAGATACTAAAAGCCTCAAAGTGTTAACAGTGTGTTGGAAACTATATCCTGTGCCTATTGTTTGTAAGAGTAGGCTGTACGTCTATGATAGAACGTGAACGATGCATTAGTGCCTTTTCCAATATTTTGACCTATCGTCAATTAACGTCGCACCTATCTTGATATGAAGATCGGAAAGTCTGGTGATAACCGCAATCGCTAACAATTTTTTCTAAACCACGCCAGAGAGACAACACACGTGTTAACTGTATAAATTACAAACTATTGGATTCGTGTTTCTGTGAACAGATGATAACCATAATCAGAGCTTTGATTGCATTTTCAGAAAGAGTTGTCATGATACAAAGAAATCCCTATGCGTTCGACTTAATATCTTTGTCATTGTATTCAAAGATGACACGGAATCGAAATGAAGCAATCAGATGCCTAATAGGGACTGATGTAATCACAGCGATAAATTACACTTTTTTCATCAAATTATCGTGCATTTAATTTATTCCATTGAATGTGGTTGCCGGAAGTGATTAAATGTCTTTAACTTTTCCTGCGAAGTGTCAGTCATATGAAAATCCCATCGTTAAAGTACACTTTAAATTGTTACATATAATAGATATATTAGCTGTATAAAAACAGAAATGAGACTTTCCTGACCTCCATTTGTCTGAACTGATGTGATAAGGATTTGAAAGACAGCGAGACAATCCATTCTCTTTAAGATAACATAAGCTACCTCGTATTAAAAAGACGGTCGACAACACGCGAACAAGTGAATCGTATTGGATGATTAAATCGTTACACAATATTTTGGTGTAGTAAGAATTTTGTTTTAATAAATCATTTTATTATTTACTCGTAATAAATAGTCGAGTTGTAGTTCTAAAGTGCTAGGGAAAATAATCAAAAGGTCATGGAACAATGCAAAATGGCGCATTGCAAGATTGTTTAAATATTTAAACAAAGCAATTGTGTGAATGAATTCAGTTGATGTCTTGGGATCATTTAGCGATAACACGTTGTTTTTAAAACAAGGGCATTTAAAAGCTGGTCTTTTACTGGTTTCAGAATAATGGTAAAAGTTAATAATCAGACATAATCACAGAATAGTTCATGTCCTGTATTTAGATTCCTAGGTAAATCGATGATAAGCAGGTACTATAATAATCCAAATACAAGTTATAAAATTGAAAATCGATAAGGGACATTTTTCAGAGACAAAAAACAGCCCGTGTTTGAGACAGATCTACTTGGTGATCAAAGAGATTTTGTTTTACTAGGTATTTGTAAGAACCGTTTAGTATAAAATATCAAGTGTCATGAAAGTCTTTACTATAATTGATCGTTTGACTCTTCATTGAAAATAGTACATGTTATATAGATGACTAAAAAATCGTACATAAACAATGTAATTTAGTAGTACAGTGGTGCAAACTTTTAGATGTCAATTAACGCTGAGTTGTCGATATAACATTTTTAACAATGTGCTTAATACATGTTGCGTCACTGTTCCATGATAGTGGAGGTTTGAGAGCTGACACTCATGTTTAACCCAGCTATAATCTTTATAGGCCTGCCCCTAGTTTTATATTTTTCATGTCTAGGCATTTAAAGATTGTTTTTTCCATTGTTGGAGATCGTACAATTGCCTGTACTTGCCTATAATTGCTTACATCAACTGTATGTAGACATTGGTGAATATTTGTCTTACTCATAAAGATACAGATAATGACGTAGATTGGAATTTTACAAATACACTCCTAAAATTACAGTAAAAATCTTTTAATCGGAAACAACGTTTTACAAAAGTTGAAATAGTAAGTACTTTAAACACGAACAACACATGTATTGATGTTAAAGCATGTATTACATTCAAAAATAACTTTATTGACTCATATGGACAAGATAATTATAGATTATCTTTGATCATCTCAACGAGAATGATTTTCTCGCTTGGGCCGGGACGGCGAAATCGAGAAAGGCAATTGATTTGAGATGACCAATGATAATCTGTTTATCGCTATTTTACCTATGACGACGTTGTCAATTGCATGTCAATTTCGTTAGCAACGCCTGCTTAGTTTCTAGCTATAATTATCCATCTCAATCCTGTAGCATGATATGAAAAATTATCACAAAAAAAGATCAAAGGAAAAATGCACAAAATAGCGATAATCTTCTATATCCATAATGACACTTATTTATCAGATTCATGTATCGTTTACCATTTCTGTGGAAGAAAGTAAACAAATAAAACAAAATAAGAGTATCGTGATCAGGCTATTTGTCAAAACATTGAAACAAGAGCTGTGTATAAATTAATTAATAAATTGAGAAAGGGATTTCAACTTTCCTTTAAACAAATTTGAAATCATGAAAAAAATTAGAAAAAATCAGGTCTGAACATTTCTTGGAACAAGATAGTTCTAATGTTAAATTGATCAATTGATAAATTAGGAGTTCGTACAGTTCAGTTTTGAGGCGTTTGTGCCATAGAATATAAATCGATTTGTGAGTACCTCCTTTTATACTATTTCAGTTGATAGATTAATTACTTAAGGGCTTTTTGTACAGAAGTCATTAATGGAGAATTTATGTCTTTTTAAACGAAATATTAAGTACAGTGTTTCCTCTTGTAATATCTATAAATATAGATCTGATATCGATTGTCCTTCAGATTTCAGAAAACAATCTATACGGTTTTATCCTAATGATGGAGCTATTGATCCGTCAGATATTACAGTACAGTCATTAGCACGGAGGAATTAAGAAAAGACCAGTTCATAAACATTTATCAGGGTTCTAATTCAATGAACCTTTCCATTAACAGGAAACCCTAAGTCTTAACTTAGCTTAATAAATATGTTAATTTATTGTACTTTTCTTGTACTGTAGAAAATACCTTTAATAAATTTGGATGTCCGTTTAACTGTGCTGTATGTATAAATTCACAACCATGTTAAGTCGGAATGGGAAATTTTACTCAGAAAGGTTATTTCTATACCATTGTATTCACAATGGTAATCGGAATATTCCGATGCTACGAATAGGCTGAGAGATAAGCTTTCTGTCCGTTTAACAACCCTTGTATCAACTCTTTCTTAGATGGCCTGCTACGAAAAAGTATGATGATCCAAAACAAAGTTTATAATAAAGTTCCAGTATCAGAAGTGATAGGACAGGTTTCAAGAGTACTAATAAAGGCATAAAACACTATTTGCACCCAATTGGAAAAAACAATGTAATAAGAAAATAGCAAATGTTCATAAAAAGACCAAGTGATTAGAAAAGAAAAACCTCTTTGGATAGATTTTCAGGATACTTATTTTGCATCATATTGCTCCTCAAACCCATTTTACTACATATAAAAAAGAAGATGTGGTATGGTTGCCAATGAGACAACTATCCACAAAAGACCAAAATGACAGACATTAACAACTATAGGTCACCGTACGGCCTTGAACAATGAGCAAAGCCTATACCGCATAGTCAGCTATAATAGGCCCCAATAAGACAATGTAAAACAATTCAAACGAGAAAACTAACGGCCTTATGTATGTAAAAAAAATGAATGCATATATAATGCTGTTATTAAAATATGCATAGAAAAGTACACAAAGACTCTCACTGCGAAACCAAGTAATTTTGATATGAATAATTTATGTCCACTCCCAGTTGAGATATGTTTTATTTTTTTCTGTCTTTATGTTACATTGTATTTAAGTATAAATACGTGCCGTTTTGAAAACACAGAATACGAACCATGAAATTGCAGCATTCACTTAAAATAAAAGACAGGAACTGTTAACTGATGAGTTTATACGTTTCATTAACTTAGAATACAACCTGTTTAAAAAGACTTTTATGGTTAATTTGAAGAATCAGAAATGTATAAACGTTACTTTTAATAACACTCATGCTGTTTTAGTATTCAATGTCTTTAAATAAGATCTATGATTTTACTTATGTTTGAATATCAAAGAAAAATAAAAGCAACCTATAATAATCCCTGATTTTGACTTTTGTATCTATAAAGGATAATCTCAGCTATTGAAATACAGAATCCTCATTATTGGTGATGGAAGCTAAAGTGAGCAGGGACATTGACGATCCTATTCACATGCAAAGAAAACCTCGCTCAAACTCCGATGGAACTCCTACAGCACCATTTAACAGTTGGAGATTTGATTTCATTTAACAAATTAATTTTTGAAGTACTATTTAGGGCAATAACTGCTAAAAAAAGTCATTAGTTTGTTTCGGACTTTCCGTATTATAACTTAACAGTTTGCACTAGTTCATTTATATATATTTTTAAAGGTGTGAAAGAAAATGCAAAAAACATGCGAACATCAAACTCAGAACATGACCTTGACCTTTGACATTGCCCTCATTTTCCAAGTGTGACGGGGAATAGAAATATGGTGACTTGGTCTTCTTTCGACCGGCATGAAAACGCTTGCCACTAGAAAATCAAAGTTAGGACACAAGGGCATATAATAAAAAAAGACTTACTAGTATATAAGGCCTTCAACAATGAATTAAACCACTCATGCATAGCAAGATTTAAAAGGAACCGACGTGACACATGTACATTTGTATACAATTTTTAAACAATAATCGAAAGACAAAATTGAAATACAGCTAACGATAAAAACTGAATACATTTTTACCAGGCTCCTGACGTTGGACAGGGAAATACATAATGTTGTGGGTTTAACATTTTAGCTGGCATCCAACACATTTGGCAACTGTGTTAAGTTTAAAAACTAGGTATCCTTTTTTTTTTTTTTGGAATTGTGTTTGGTAAGATATGCCAATTTTCGTTATAAGTACATGAAGCACTACAACAATACATTATTCAAGTCACATTTAAATCAATCTGTAAGAACATCTAACATTCTAAAGACACAAAGGTCAGAAAAAACTAAGATTGTACGAAGTTCAACGTGATTTCATTAAATTACTTCTGCTGTCTTTGATTGTGAATTAAGATTACCCACGAAATCTTTATTCCCCTATAAATGTTAGTAGCGGAAATTGAATTTTCTTTACTATGATCCCAGACAAATTCTGATAAACAAGGATTTACGGTTTCATCTACATAAACGTGACAAATACCTCAAAATGTTTCATTTTACTACCATACGTAGGCGACAATTAGATATCATTAGGACAGATAAAAGTAATTATTACTAACATTACTTTTCATTATTACTAATTAATGATTGTAATTTAGACTTTGACTGCAAGACGAACGATGATTTATCTCTTCTGATTTCTCCAAAAATGAAGAAAAGTTTTTTAATTGCTTTTTATAGACATAATTCGTTCAAGATGTTAAGAGTGCGAATATACTTTTTCCCGAAAAGAAATAAGCGAAAAATAGAAAGATAGGTAACAAAAAAGAAAATAATTAGATGTATATTTTAGTCAAAAACTTTATGAAAAAAGAAATTAATATACTTTTTGTTTTGACCGACAATGTAGCACATGCCATTACCGTGTGCATATTTGACTTGAGATGTTACCCCTCCCTTTACATATTAATTCTGAAATAGAATAACAAAATATGAAATGAAATTTGTACATATTTGTTCAATTAATTGAATGTGTGAGGATGCTCGTAGGATACTTGTAATTAGAACGTTCTAAGATATCTGTGATTTAATCTTGAGACATGTCTCCGACTCGTTATAAGACCATCTGGCAACAGGATTTGAGATTGTTTTCTATTGATATATGTTTTGCCTGTCGTCCAATAATTATTTTTAAGAGAAAAAAGGTACAAGACAACTTTTGCATTTTCAAGTTATAATTAATGCACATGAACACATATTGTGAAAATTTATAATACAGATTCTAAAAACAACTTCGGTGATAACGATAATAATTCTTTCCAGATTTTCGTTAAGTTTAAAAAATCAATCATGTCTAACTTAAATCTATCTTCATTTCAAAGTCGTAAATGTTCAATTATTGAATTCTCTGAAATGTGAATGAAGAATTATGACATGTTAATCCCTGGCATGATTGTCCTGTAAGCACTCGAGAAAACTAAGAGTGTTTATCCTCTTTGTTTTAAGAGTCTAAGTGAAGGATTTCTTACGATTCGAATTATCACACATTACAGTACGTTCAAGTGGTTCTAGTTTGGGCAGTTTCCTTTGCTATTTGTTGGGAAACGATTGCAAAACACAGATTTGGAATTATTCATGTTGAGACTGATTGAGATGCTTCTTGCATTCATATACCAATTGAGGCTTTCCTTTCGACGTTTTGACAGAATTTATGCTAAGGTATGAATAAAAAGAAACACAAACACTATCTTTTTTCTGGATCTGGTCGAACCATTCCAATCAATTCACTATTTAATAAAGTGTTTAATTACGTGGATTTAAATACTTTAATGCTTCCAAATGCTACATGTATCTAGATTAGTACGCTAACTTAGAAACATTAAAAATGTAACAATGAACATCACACGAAAGATCGTTTAATTTTGAGGTACTTTCAGCTAGGATCGATGTTGTTTGGAACGAATGAAACAGTAGAAACATATTTGCAAATATAAACATTGTTCCAGTCATGGTGGCGAAACTTGCGTTTTACGGTGATGTAAAGATTTTGTAATGAAAAATATAAATATTGGTATGACGAGAAAATGAGACCGAATTAGTATCAGCTTGTGACATACACTTTTGTATCTACAACCAATATTGGAAATATATATATATAACCATAAATTTTACATTGAAGAGACATACCAGTATATAATACACGTGTTTTTAAATAAAACAGACCACTCATGTATAGATGTTCACTGTTTTTAGAATGGATATTATTTTGATCAGAAGATTCATACTGTTTCGTTGAAAGGCAGTAACACATTTATGGTGTCCATTATTGATGAATAATAACAACTTGACTCTTATCTAGAAATTGACAATAACGACTAAAATATACGACAAAAACATTCCTAATTGAAATTTTTAGCAGTAACTTTTCAGCAGCATGGTCATGTGAAATATACATGGCATATTTATCTCAATTGAAAAGCTGCTTTAGCAATAAGGGTTCAATATGGAATAGTAAAACATATGGAACATTTTGCATATTGTCGTTTATTTTTGCTAATAATCATGTGTTGTCCGATCTTGTTTTTTTTTTCTTTTAGACCTATGCTTTTTGATTGCCATGGTCTTTACGTTTTAAATATTGATGTGGTACATATTCCCATAAAGTTGGCTACTGTTATTAAGGTTATGGTAAATGTTCATTGACTTAATATTAGAACTCAACAGTCAAGTTTTCCATTTCTTCTTCTTATATACAAACAAAAGAAGGTTTTTGCATAGGCATACTACTTGGGACCTCCGAAAAGGATCATTTTTATTTCGATATCAGAATATTAACAGTTTTATTTTCTTGGAAAATACATCTCTCTATTTTTGTAAGGAATATTCTCACACAGTATTCTGTTAATCATGCCATACACGTTGTTCACCTCAGATTTATTGAACTTCAGTTCTCAATCTTCTTGGAAAGTAAATACGACTACTTAACTGCCTTTCAGCGCTTTGCATATATTCCCGATTATCCGATATTATTGGAGTAGCGTTCTGTAATCAGCCATTTTGATAACCACGTCTTCGTTATTATTTACACTAGGGAAAGCTCTGCGTTTGTGTATTGGAAAATTGTTTATACAAATGCACATTTCAACACAATGATTTGCATGCTGAAATGGTAACGGTTTCGAAAATGATCTTCTTGAAATAACGAAAAGAAATGAGGCATTTACCTTGATTTGACAACTACACAACAACAACAAAAATCATAAGACTATCGTCTATATCAGAAGAAATAACTTACACTATTGACCTGGGACTAGAATAACTCAGGAGATATTCACATAGACTTTATAAGATCTGCATGTTTTTCTAGATAATAAAAAACAAATAGGACCATGTTACCTTGTTGCACTAAAATTTGTGTTTTTTTGTTCACTCGATATATTTGTTTCATCGTCTAATGATTCTTTTAAGAATACAAATCCAAGTTTTGTTGCTTTTAGTTTATATTATATGCCTAATGTCTAAATGCTTAAATATATGACACTATAACTCAAACTTGGTAATTACGTTGTTTTTAATCCTTTCGAGATAGTTAGATTGAAAAAATATTATATTATGTCTAACTTGAATATATATCTTCATGTAAGAGTCCTAAATTTCATTGAATTCTTTAAAATGGGAAGGAAGAATAATGGCAAGTTAATCTTTAATATGATTGCCCTGTTAGCATTCGAGAACACACAGATATTTTTTTAACATCTTTGCCTTTAAACGTTCATAGTGAAGGTTTTGTTTCCCGGTTCGAAGGCTCATACGTTATGAACGATCAAGAAGTCTCTAGAACTTGGTTAGCGGGTTGATAAGCTAGTTTTAGGTAACTCTTTATCTTTGATTGAAAAAAACCAATATACAATTCGAATAGTTTCCGTAAATGCTAATCTTCGCTTTTTTCTTGTATAGACGTCGCGTACTGTGTTGGTGTTAATTTTGGTAACATTAATTTGACGTTATTTTTCATGCATTGTCTAAATAACGTCGTACTTATTTCATTTCGTGCAGCTCACAGCACAATTTATATGAGCGGTTTGCTTGACTTGTTACGTATAGAACCAAAAAGCAAAAGCACGAATATTTCGTAAAGAGCAGTTAGATTAAAACAGGTAATTAATATTACAGAGAATTAATATAACTAATATTTATTAATATAGTATCCCCTTGGAGCAAAGATATTTTCACTTTCTTTTTATTGTAACTGGAAATACTCATTCTTTTTTTTAAACTACTGTCTTTTCTGTTGCTTTCTTTTAGCCACTTTTGATAGTTTCTGGATAAAAATGTTGAAGCGTTTATTGCAATACCTGTTTTGGTTGAGTATCAATTGTTGAAAGCAAATTCAAAATTTACAGCAACAAAAATAATCTAATCTTATTTGCCAACTGCATATACAAAAGGAAATCTCATCTCAACAGTGAACAGGTAAAACCGATACAGTTATTAATCTTAATTAGTTTCGATACAAATATGTTGAGAAATTGTATAAAAAAGATTCATAAAAAAAGTTATGGTTTGTATGAGATATTTGCCACGTAGGGCACAACATGTCAAATTATAGAGAACTTAACGTTAAAACGAATAAAAATGCATGGTGCGACATTATGACTAGACAAAAGTAACCGCTGACTGTGTTGTGTATACTTTCGACATATCGTAAAAATGGGTTCAAATAAATCCCTGAAATGTATATTTTAAAGTTATATAGTATTTTTTGTGCTACTATAATTTCAAAAAATTTCCCCACCAAAACTGTAGTATATGACTATCCATATGTGTAACAAAAATGTAAAAAACGGCGTTTTGTGACATTTTGACTAGACACAAACAAAAAGATCACGTTTACTTTCTTTTTAATAGTTTCCCTTGAAACTTCTACATATTTATTTTAATTCACTTAAAAAACATCTTTACACGTTTAAATATATTTAAGATCGTAAAAAAGACCGCAAATGCCGATTGTTTTTCATTAGACACTTAAGAAAGACGCCGAAACGTCAAAAAACGGCAAGTGTGACATTTAAACGGACTTAATACAATTATGAATTAAGGACATAATTTAAACAAAGTTTACTAAATGAAGACATAGAATATTTTTTATGTATTGTATAATTTTGACAGAGGAAGGATGGATATGTAAATAGTGATTTGGGTCTGCAGCATTCTTTCGAATGTTGAAGAGCTCTTTATTAAATGAAAAATTTGGGTTTGTGACAGAAATAAAAATTTCCAATAATTATAAATTCTGCCACGATACTTTGAAGTATTGAAACAAAACATTTTTATTTTTTGACCTTCTTATATACGGAATAAAATGATATACTATTTCCGGAATAATCTATTTAAATTGTCACTCTTAACTTATCTCGTATCCATATTTTTTTTACTATTTTAGGCTTGGCCACAAACGAAGTGAACTCTTCGTTCTCGTCACACCTGTCCAGTTCACGTTTACGTCATAAATAAAGCATACGCCATTAACATCAAAGACTGTTCTTTTTATGGATATCACTTTTTTTCATATACATTTAAAAAATGACAAGACTAGCTTCAAAGCAACGGGGATCATATTTTGCGGTGTCACTTGTCCACACGCACAAAATCAGTTATTAGGGATCATTCGAGTTACACAATGAAAAAATGTATTGATTTTAAGGCATATTCCATTTCAACTCTTAATGACGCATATGTTAATGTATACATGTATATAGTTATCAAATCCGAAACTTTGAACAAATGTAATAGAAGCGAACTGGAAAGCCAAACTTCGTATTATCACCAACACCGTACGCAAAGTCATAACAACTTTTTTCGCGGAAAATATACTGTGGATTCATTATTATTCATTAAATACCTATTTTCGAGGATTTCGTGGGTACATGTGAAGCACGAATTCAAATGTCCAACGAATAATAGATTTGTCTTAGGTTTGTATGTAGAATTCGGCAAAACCACGAAATCAAATATAAATGAGCATGCACATTTTCTCAATCCACGAAAATTAGTACCCACGAAAATATATGATCTATGTCTGTGAAAAGCATTCTTACAGTGCATTCCGTTAATTATGCCATACATATTGTTCCCTTTGGAATTATCGAACTTCTCAATCATTTTGGAAAGTAAATACGACTACTTAACCGTTTTTCAGCGTTATGCATTTATTCCCGTTTATTCGATATTACTGTAGTAACGTTCTAATCCGCTATTTAGATAACCACATCTTCATTATTTCTTACACAACGGAAAGCTGTGCGTTTGTGTATTGAAAAACTGGTTATTCAACTGCACATTTCAACACAATGATTTGCAAGGGTGTATTTTAACTGGAACATTAGATAAGACAGATAATGTCAACAACAAAAAATGATGAAACAACAAACACTAGTCCTTAAAAACTTGCTTGCTAAAATTTTTAACACCTAACAATACGAATTATACGTGTAGTCATTACGATAACTTTATCGACAACATATTTGTTGAGTTTTGAGGTAGACTTTTCCAACGAATTGTGGGCATTCCAGTACTAGAAATTAAAGAAACAACAGACACGGCTTCCTCCGCCTCATTTTTAGACTTATACATGTTATATCTCGAATTTGACTTACACTGTCAGTACCAGAATCTGTGACAAACGAAACGATTTTAGTTTTGAAATTATAAATTTCCCCCACCTTAGTAGCAATATACCAACTTCACCTGCATATTGGATATATATTCCCCAACTTATTCGATATTCAAGAGCTTGCAGCTCCTAATTATACTCTGTAAAACGTCACCAGTGTCTAAGTAGAAAGTTGATGAACCAGGGGTATGTCAAAGAACGTCTCGTCCTATTTATAAAAAAGTTCATCGGAAGGTACTAAGACCTTGTTGATAAATATTCCGTATCAACTTCACAAATAATACATGATGGTCTTGATGTATAGATTCTGCGTACTGATGTTGTTTATCATCTTAACAACGTGTTATATTGTTCTTTCTTTTGTCTTTGTTCTATTATTAATATTACTTTTACTGTTGGATTGTTTTATGTGATATCCATTTAACGTGGTTCGGTACTTAAACATCCCGTCGATGTGTTTGTATTATCTTTCATTTTTTGCTGGTGTGTTTTGTATAAAGTAAAATCACAAAAATACTGAACTTAGAGGAGAATTAATTAGGAAAGTTCAGAATCATTCATATATGCAACTTTTTGTGTTTCTTTGGTTCTTATAACGTGACTCTGAACTTTAAAAGATCCCGTCAATATGATATTGTTCTATTATATGTCATTATGATATATTTCAATTATGAACTAGAAAGTACGTTGAACCACAAACTTCAAAATTATTCAATCGCGTAGTGGAATGAACTATTTGTGGATTCTTATAAATTCTTTTGGACTATTTTAAATCTTGGTCTATTTTTTAAATTAATTCTTTCATACTTTGATTTTTTAACCCTGTATGCTAACATTGTCCATGTGAAAGTTTTAAATTGTTTGTATATACATTGAACGACAAATTTATGTGACGTATAAAATTTTCTGACGTCAGACACGCAAATCAATGAATGTGTTTCTATTTTTTTTTTTGTGTTCTGTTAAATTGTTCCTTTTAAAATTGTTACAAGATGATGACTGCTGTACCCATATTTTGACTGTTTCATTTATTATGTCTATTTAGTTCACACATCATTATAAATATAACGGAATTTGATGAGACTGTCATCAAAGGGAGAGGGTTAGCGCTTTAAAACCAGGTTTAATCCACCATTTTCTACATTTGAAAATGCCTGTACCAAGTCATGAGTATGACAGTTCTTGTCCATTCGTTTTTTATGTGTTTTGTCGTTTGATTTTGCCATGTGATTATGAACTTTCCGATTGGATTCTCCTCTGAGTTCAGTATTTTAGTGATTTTATATATGTGTAAAACAGTCATGTAGTATCATCATTAACAGAAGAATCTTATACTTTCATTATGATAAAGTTATGCCAGAGTAGAAATCATGGCTATCAAGTTAAACAATTGACCCGTATCCCTTCAAATACAATACCTCAAATTTAAGTTATCTATAAAATTGTGACAGTCCCCTTATAACAACATTAAAAAAAAGGCCAGTTTTGTTTTAAGACAATGCAGAATTTAAGTGGTTGTTATAATCATATGAATTTGATTTTACAGCGTTTACTCATGATGGTTATTCATACACAAGTGTTTAGCGGAAGGAAAAGTCCGAGTCAGCTTTTCTCAGCAATGTAAATTAAATAAATCTAATATCTTGAAAAGGAGTTCCATAATCTATCAAAGGTTATAGCTTAATTCGTTCCTTAACAAATGTCTTCTGACTAAAAGAATCAATCTTAAATTTTAGATTTTTATAATTTCACATAAGTACACCATTGATATGATAAATATATGTATAAAAACTTCAAAGATTACGATATTTGTCTTTTTAATTGATGTGGGTCTTTTAGTGTGTGTTTTCAATATCAAGGAACTTCCTTTGTACACTCAACATTGATTAGTCGAATAATTTCTTTAACACTAAATGATATTCATTATCTTGTTATTAATTATATGTTCAAATCTGACAAGGAACATTTTCTTTTTATAGAAAATCTGGTATATCTAATACATTTACTGAAAGGTTAAAAGCAAAGATGAACTCCGAAAAATAAACATCAAATAACAGGATATCAGCAAAGAAATTTATAAAACAGTATCATGACTTTAATACAGTATATTTCAAAGGTCATTAAACCATGTTTATTTATTCTATAGATAAATAATTACTTTCGTCAGTCTATATCATACTGCATTGTATATAAATGTCTATGCTTTTAGTTTAGTGGTTTGTCATGTCTGTTATTCTTTACACAGACATAACTTCAAACAAAGACCTACTTTATGATTCTGTTTTATAATTTCCTAAAACAACATAATTAACAATGTTGTACAATTTATTATAAAAGATAGACGAAAGATACCAGAGAGACGGTCAAATTCATAAATCGAAAATAAACTGACAACGCTATGGCTAAAAATGAAAAAGGCAAACAGACAAACAGTAGTACACATTACACAACATAGAAAACTAAAGAATAAGCAACACGAACCCCACCAAAAACTAGGGGTGATCTCAGGTGCTCCAGAAGGGTAAGCAGATTCTGCTCCACATGTGCCACCCGTCGTGTTGTTTATGTGATAACAAATCCGGTAAATAGTCTAATTCGGTAGGTCACATCCATGAAAGGGAAGGGGTTTGTAGTTGCGACGTAAGGAACATATCCGATATCATTTATGAAACAGTTATTCCATAACGTTCAACCAACTCGTGATGACGTCCGTAAAATTTACGAAGGGATGATTTCAACTTCACCATTTGGAACTCTTGGTTAAATAGCTTCCTTGTGAGCAGCAACCCTTTATCATGAAAATCATGATAGGAAATGCAAGCACGAGAATCTCGTATCAATTGGGAGATATATACCTCGTATGCAGGTACTTCTGGAATGGTGCTACTAAGAAATGAAAAGTTCACAATTGGAAAGCTGAAATCATCTCTTTTGTTGTAAAGTTTTATTTTCAAGGATTACATCATTATCAATGAAACAAGATGTGGGAATAACGTCAAGAAGATGACAACTATATACTGAATACTATCCGCGCAATTTCTTATTATTTCTAATTACTAACTCAAAGTGGAGATGAGGTAAAAAAGCAAACTTAAATGTATCTGTTACAGTTTTCATCTATTACAAATTCATTTGAAAATTAATATCAAGATAGTCATCGTACTTTGACAACTTTGAAAAAAGGTCACCCTTATAGATAAACAAAAAGAATACGGATAATGACTCAATTTGAGTCCTTAAAATCGTTTATGTTTAACATGTTGCCTTCCCGTAACTGTTCTTGAACGTTTTAGAACAATGGTAAGACAATTCATGATTCAAATGCTATGAAACATTCAAAACGTCTTTTCTTTTTAAAAAGGGCACCAACTTTTAAGTTATCTCAACCTGACCGAAATTGTGTGAAATACCTTCATAAGCTCCTGTATGGTGTATGTCCAATGCGAAGAAAGGAATACTAGTAATGCCATATAAAAAGACGGGAACACCTGATTTCAGTAAAAATGACACTTGCAAAAAAAAAACCAAGTCATCCAATTGTAACAAATATGTTATCAATAACACAAAAATTATGCACCTTATTGAACGTATTTGACATATGTTTTGTTTAAGAAACTATATGATATGCAGCTCTATTTTCTTGGCATGTAATTTTAAATTGAAATGAAATTTACTTGGAGGACAAAATCAAAGAAAGTAATATTGACAAGGATGCCAATACTAAACAGAATGAATTGAGACAAAGGTTAGCTATATATAGTTATGAAATCGTAGCATGTACACGATGAAACTAATCAGGAAAGCACTAATCAATAAGTTGAAGTGAAAGATCACAAGCATCACTTAGAGTTATTGTTTTGTCACAACACATTTTATTTTAAATCTTGACGTTTTCAATTTCAAAGAAAATTAAATTCCGTTTGCACTTTGAAGGCTACTTGATGTCGGTCTACGCCTTCACAAAAGTGTATAAGACATGATGAATAATTTAACAATTTCTTTTTAGATTTGAAAATGAAAATAACACGTCATAAATTTCGTGCGCCCGAAGCTTTTTTCTCGATTTATTTTCACGCTCAATACTTAACATATAACGACAATTGGAAATAAAAATATATTTATTCGTCTTATTGTATGTGTATTTTTTTCATTATATGAGTATTTATTGTGGTTATTCATCTCTTAAGACAGTCAAACAATATTATTTCAACAAAGATTCGCATATTAGCATATTATTTTACCGACCACACTAAATATATTAGATATTCCTTTCTGATTCGTTCAGTTTTTAATTAGCCCTACTGCTCATTTAAAATGAAAAATTAAACTCACTAAAGAATCGAGGTATAAACATTCGAAATCATTATCCTCATAAAATAAATATTTCATGAAGCCGTTAGTTTTCTCGTTTGAATTGTTTTACATTGTCATTTCGGGGCCTTTTATAGCCGACTATGTGATATGCGCTTTGCTTATTGTTGAAGGCCGTAAGGTGACATATAGTTGTGAAGTTTTGTGTCATATTGGTCTTTTGTGGAGAGTTGTCTCATTGGCAATCATACCACATCTTCTATTTTTATAATCATTGTAACTGTATGAAGTAGACAGAAATGAATGTTACCATCCGATAAGGAGGAATAAAAGATACAAGTCACTATGTTAGTAATGCAATGTACCTACTTAGTTTGTGGAAAAGGGGGTCTATGAAGTTTTTTTTTCTGTTTGTAATGACATTCTTATCGCGGGAAAGTGATTACTTTATTCATCATTTTTTTACAAAAGAACTTTCTTTTCAGAATAATATTCTCTTGAACGGTAATACTTTTTTTTCTAAACAGAGAATCGGGACTTAATTCTATACTACCTTGACTCCATTGTGATCGACGTAGATTTATTAGATATCATCACTATTTGTATCCGTTGATCATATGAGTAAAAGGTATATGTGTAGCTTTAAAAAAGTAAGGACTGACATGAAGAGATCACGAAATTTTAATACACTTAAATGTAACACGATAACGAATATCAATACGCGAAGGTATGATTTCCTATTCAGGGTGAATCAATAAGGTTTTCAAAATCCTTCACGCGAATGTGTTCAATATGGCTTGTTTAAAAAGTGTTACGAAAATTTTACATTAAAATTCATGTCACATGTATGATAATTTCCCTTTATTGTAGCGATAAATTAAGAAAACTTCACATTAGTTGTTTCAAAAGTTAAAATGCGCGTCGATGATGATTTTTGGAAGACCAAACAAATATGGAACAGAGGCCATTATTGTATACCTTGAATCTCATTTCATTGAAACATGTATCGTATGTGTTGATTTTTCGAAAGGGTCACCTCGCTATCTGAAAGAAAATAACTCAATATAGGTATATAAATGTCAGATGATGCATATTTAAGGATTTTCTTGTCGTAAAATGAAACGAGGGTGTGATTGATCAATAGATAGACCTCCTTACGGTTGGACTTCCATTTGATTCCTGCTGATACCCCTCGATGTATTCTACCACAAGAAAAACCTAAAAATATGCATAATCTCTAATTGAAATTTTATTCAGACCGTTCAGGTTAATTGTATCACCCCATTTACCGTTCTTTGTCTATGATTGCCTGTTTGGTTTTGTTTGTCGGTTTGTTATGATTAAAAAATATTGAAGTCAATGATTATATAAGTAAGAGTCTTCATATGGATGTATTTTTCCCCGTCAGTGTCGTTCATCATTGGAACGAATCCCTTCAGCATCATTTGTACTCATGAATTCTGACTTTGATGTATCTTTTAATAAATGTAAGTAGAGTTGCACCAGTCAGATGCATTTACACGTATGATATAGAGATTAAATCACAAAAGAAGCGTGAAATTAGAAGCAAAATGTTTTTTGAAGTTCAGTGAGGGAACATCAATATGTAAAATCTTGAAAAGAAAATGTTTGTCTTCTTTTGTGGTTTTGTGTCAGTCAATTATGATTATACCCAGTGATAATATGACAGCATATGAACTATATGAGATAGATTGATATATTGCTTTCAAATCTATCTCCAGTTGACTGATTTCAAGTCTTAGGAAAGCTTTGTAATTTTGAACGCTTGGTTGTAAGACTGATTTCATGTCTTAGGAAAGCTTTGTAATATTGAACGTTTGGTTGTAAGACTGATTTCATGTCTTAGGAAAGCTTTCTAATATTGAATGTTTGGTTGTAAGACTGATTTCATGTCTTAGGAAAGCTTTGTAATATTGAACGTATGGTTGTAAGACTGATTTCATGTCTTAGGAAAGCTTTGTAATATTGAACGTATGGTTGTAGAGACTGATTTATGTCTTAGGAAAGCTTTGTAATATTGAAGTTTGGTTGTAAGACTGATTATGTTTAGGAAAGCTTTGTAATAATATGATGTTTGGTTTAAGACTGATTTCAAGTCTTAGGAAAGATTTGTAATATTGAACGTATGGTTGTAAGACTGATTTCATGTCTTAGGAAAGCTTTGTAATATTGAACGTATTGGTTGTAAGACTGATTTCATGTCTTAGGAAAGCTTTGTAATATTGAACGTTTGGTTGTAAGACTGATTTCATGTCTTAGGAAAGCTTTGTATATGAACATTTGGTTGTAATTTCATGTTTTGGAAAGCTTTGTAATATTGAACATTTGGTTGTAATTTCAATGCTTAGAAAGCTTTGTAATATTGAACGTTTGGTTGTAAATTTCCATGTTTAGGAAAGCTTTGTAATATTGAACGTTTGGTTGTAATTTCCCATGTTAGGAAAGCTTTGTAATATTGAACGTCTGGTTGTAATTTTCATGTTAGGAAAGCTTTGTAATATTGAACGTTTAGTTGTAATTTCCCACGAGGCCAATCATAAGGTTTGTCTTTCCCATAATTGTTCAATCCTAATAAAACAATATATGAAAACTACAAAGTGTAACATCAGGAAAGTCATCTACAGTTTAGATCAACATAATGTTTGATAATCAAGCAATTTGTAGTAGAGATAATTAAGAACTTATTGTTTCGTTTTATATTTTCGTTTGACATTTTGTAAAGTATATTTTTGTTTCACTCATGACAAAGTCGATTTTAACTTGTTTTATCTTCCGACTAATTTAAAAATGTTAAGAATTCTTGCGATTAAGACTGTCAGAATATATATTTCTGTAACATCACCTAAATTGATGATATCCTGCCACTCAATTATTCAAATGTCAGTAAGTGGTTGCATCTCATTTACCCCACTGAAGTGGAGATCGAGAAAATTACCGTACCTGATGAAGATGCGCATTTATTGTCGACAAACCAGGTTTATACCCTTAGAGTTCATGTCATTTTTCTTATAATGCATGTCGATTTTTATTTTGAGCGCAACTTTTAAACTGTGTAACAAATTCGTAGACGATAGCAAACGGTCTAATCTTTATATTGACCTTTTTAAAAGATGTATAATAAATAAACAAAAGATAAAACAACAGAGGATTCAATGTCAAAGGCAAAAAATGACCGATTCATCATAAAAAAAAAACGCAATTTGACGAGAAAAAGTAATATTTGAGATATAAAAAAGAAATTAACAATAAAAAAAGCACAAAAGACTACCAAATGATTAAAACTTTCGCTTATACATTAAATACAGTTCCATATACCATACACTTGCGGTTATGTACACTACGATACCTATATTTCAGAGTTTAAAGAAATTGTGAAATTCCCGTCTTTAATTTGGCCTACAAAGTTGTTAATCAAAAACATTCGAAAATACCAAGAGAACAATCAAAATCAATAGTTATTGAGAACAACACCTTATATACAAAAAAAAAACAAGAATGTCCTTCCCTTGAGATGGTTGTGCAATTACGGTTACAAAATTTGCATTTGTGGCGTTGCTAATGACTATCCAGTTATTATTCTTAATACGTTATAAGGCTCGAATGGTGGTACGTTATGGTATGAGAGAAAATTGGTTTCTTTCAAAGAATTCTATATTTTCAGTATATTAGTTATTGTCTTAGTGACTGTTCTTTGATTCTTTTTCTTTTTCTTTTTGGTTTTCTTGTCACTTTTTTTTGATAGTATGTTTATTCTTGTATAGTATTATGAATAACTTCAGACTGTTATAATTATTAGACAAAAATTAAATCATATTAAGTGTTGAGGGACATAAATGATCTAAACAATCTAAAAATCTAGTACGACTAGTTTAAAATCTTTCATTTCGAAACACAAACTGTAGCAAAGACTGGGAGCGTTGTAAAAAGGTAATTTGAAAAATCGTATTGGATTCATTGATTAATTTTTGGTTTTATAACGCCACTTTTAAGCACCACATTTAGGCTATTTCGTGGCGGCCAATTTTTATTGGTGGAGGGAGCCAGAAAGCCGGAGAAAACCATCGATCTTCGATGGGAATACTGCCAATCCTAGTCAATTAAGATTGGAGTCGAGTGCACCCGCAAGGGCTAGTGAATTCAGTAGTAACTACTTAGAACAATTGTATTGGAAAAACAATGTCTGATACATAATAAATAATACTATGTATCTATTATCCCTGCTTTTATTCTTTTGATGAAAGAAATTCAGGTTATAAACGTAAAACGTTCCTCAGATGATTTTCTAGTGCTATTGTCATCATAATCTACTATGAAAACGTGATTAATATAAATCGGTTATTGTCCTCATGAGAAATAAGGCAATAATGCTTAGATACATTTGTTTATGTAGAAGCATGTTCGTCAACATTAATTTAATGTTTTCCTTTGTATAAACTTATTTTTCTTGATAAGCTAAATACAAAAAAAGTATTCCGCCCAGGAGAGTTGAAAAAACAAACCCCAAAGCTTTCTATCAACGGGTACTATTACATTAAAGTGTGTACTTTTCCAAGATCTGTTCTACTATTTGTTTTTTCGGACTCTGATATGCAATTGAACAGTATACTGGTATTGGAAGAAAAAACATTGGAACATTTTTTCGCTGCCAATTTTGGCATACAACATCAAACACCAAAGTAAATAAAACAAAAAAATACAACCCAAGTAACTCGACTCGACAATATACTAAATGTATCTACAGAAACAAAATCAAATAATAAGATATACACTCAAGGCAAACATGTTTAAAAATCCTATGCTTACTAAAAAAACGAAGAACTGTTAACAAACAAGCACCAAAATAATGTAGCCAAATCCGGGCAAGGAATCAGAGATTATTATGAGGGAGAAACATTTCTTAATTCTAAAAAAAATCAAAAATTTGTAACGGCAAATATTAATAACATAAAATCCGTATTTTTTATGCCAGTACCAATAATTTTCAAATATCAATTGTCTTTTAAACATATACAAGCTATAAGCATGATTATACGTGAAACGACAGGTGACGTTTGGCACTGATAATATTACTTCTGTTTCAGGTTGATTAAAATTCAAATTCATATACTCGATAGATTAATATCAATATGGAATAATTTTCTTTGTTCAAAGTTCGTGATAAAAGATAATAAACCTTCCCCTCCATCAGAATCATGATAATCCGTTTTCGAAGTAGTTTGAACTTGTTGTATTTCATGGTAATATCATTACATCGAACAGATAATAAATCTGACTAATGTCCGAGTTTACCCTCAACGTTTCTTATGCTTAATTTTTGTAGTCATATACAAAATATTGTATAATGATCAGTCAGTCACTAACACTACAAGCACAGAAATTAATTGAAAAAAAAGATGATTTATTATTTTTGATTAAATGTGATGCAATATCAATAAAACGTATTAATAGCTTGAACTATTTTAAAGTAGAAAGTTTATAAGCTTACAAAACATGCAAAATCAAACAAGTTTATTTTATCGCAATTATGCGTTACTTTATCTTAATCATTGAAAACCCTATAATTGTCAACAAACAAATAATTGGCGGATTTTGAAGAATCACGAAATATTGAACAAGAGCCAATTCATTTGTGATATCACATCAGCGCAGCACTAATATTGTACAATGTTCTTAAAGAAATTTCACAAGTGTACATTCATTAGTAAGAAGATCAAATAAGTTTATCGGGAGTAGTTATATTATTACAACCTAGTGATGTCAATGGCCGCTTAGATTCCATTTTGATATAATGAGGAAGTTGTTCAGAATATTATGAAGGAGTTTATATCAATAGGAGAAGCTTTATAGACTAAAGATCATACTAACATGTACTGAATATTGTGTTACTTTTCTATTTAGGAGTAGTTATCCAACCATCTAATTATGGTAACTAAATAGTACTCAGATATCGACGACATTTTACTAAATGCCACTATCATGCACCCAAAATTGCTTAACTTTCTATTTAGAAGTTGTTATCAATAGTCTGGTTATGGTAATGAAATAGTACTCATAGAAATCGGAAAACTTTTACCAGATACAAAGGCTTCCATATTTAAGAGTTCGTAAAGACTTAAAACATGATCCGACACTATTTCAAGCAGGGTCAATTATTGCTATAAACCAAATCATAAATCCAATTATTGTTGTTCACACGTTGAAGATATTTTTACTTAAACTAACGATACCCTCTTTTCATCTCTGAAATCATTAACATTGTGCTTCATAGTTTTTAATTCATTGGTACTTTCTTGTTAATTTATATTTTTTTAAAGTCAGTTGTCAGGTTTTAGATAGCTAGAGATTGCAAACCTGGCAAAACCCTTCGACTTCCAAATCTGAAATGAAAAACTACTGTTTGCAGTAAAGTTATTATTTTATAGTGGAGCAATAAATATAATTCTGGAAGGCTTAATACATGTATACAGATCTATAAATCTATGATGATTATTCCTTTGATGCACCACAAACAGCCCATTGTTTTAGTTTACTATTGATTCAAGTAACAATTTACTTATTTGTACTCATTCCATCTGGACTGGATACGGTAAGGTTTATGGTCACCATCACAAATGTGTTGATCAATACGATATGATTGAATCTTAACAAACTAGCCAGAAGTTTTTTGTAGTTTCGCATACTAGTATTAAGAAACCGGAAAAGTCATCTGAACTGTAAATTTACCGATTTTGGAAAAAGTTTTTTGGAATATTTTGCCTTATTTGGGATGATTGTTTTGTGATGCAAACATGGCAGGATATGCTTTCCGTGTACGCAACCTGGTCTCGCTCTTATTGGATTTTAGTGATTTCCTCCTTTATGGTTTATTTGTGATTTGATTATTTGTCATGAAAGAAATTCATGAGATTTGATCATAGGTTAGGTATTCTTGCTTCTCATCTTATGATATTCAAAAATAAAAGTTTTTTTTATTGGTTTTACTCTTTTACCCAAATATTTGGTTTTGTTTAAAGCTGTTATTGACCATATGGTAGCGTCGTCTTGTTCATCATCGTAAATTTTATTTTTTATATGTATTGGTCAACCACTTGTTAAAATATGAAAATATGTCATTAGTCAATATGGAAGGTCAGGTTATTGATACACAGTTCAAACTTCAAGTTTTGTATCATATAATTATGTCACTGTACATTTATATTAAATCTAAATATTGCAGAATAATTTTGTTCGTGCTTACAGTATAATCCTCTTATCTCTTCCTGACAGAGTCTTGAATTGCAAGAGGCTTTTTTGTTTTCTTAAATTATCGATAAAGTGCTGATAGTAATGTCTAAGTGTAGAGAGAATACATGATTTACAGTATGTTTGAAATAACTGCCAAACACAATTAGTAACATACTTTTTTAAAATGCATTAAATCAACTGTGAATCCAGTATTTGACGCTACATTATTCACGAAAGTTGATTTTAAAGAAAAAAGACAATACGCCCATTTGTACAAACTAAAACAATTGGATCATTATCTCGCGTCTTTCAACCGAATATGTAAACTTCGCTAAATTCCATAAAAACAAAGATAGAAACATAGACGTCTGTCTAAAGTTCCTTACTATTTTCATTTACACTAAAAGATTTGATTGACAGCATGTTTTTAAAGTTTAGATTAAATCTAAAACAACTGCATAAAATAACGTTAAATCTCAAAAATAAGGAACTCGGAGGAAAATTAAAAAAAGAAAGTACCTAATCAAATGGCACAATCGAAGGCTCAACACACCAAACTCATGGATAACAACTTTCATAGTCCTGACTTGGTGGTGTAATGAGCTGATGTGATTCCCTCGGTTTTAGTTTGTAACCCGGAATTGTTTTTTCTCAATCGATTTATGTCTTTCGAACAACGGTATACTATTTGGTACATACATTTTCGTATGTAGTAAATAAGCTTATCATAGAAAATGGTGGATTCATTCATAGCTAGCTAAACCTCTCATCTGCATTACAGTCGCATCAAATTCAATAATATTAATAACGATGCGTGAACAAAACAAACAGACACAATTGGTACAACATGTCAAAAAAAGGGGTATAGCAGTCACTATTGTGTTATCATCTTTATCAATATAAAAACAAACAAACTTCAACAAAGTTATAAGAAAGAAGGACTGAAATCGACACTACATAATGTTTACGATCATTGCCAAGAATTGAGTGACTGATAAAATATGTCTTAATTAGTTCTCGGCATATTATTGCAGTCTTTCAATACCAGAATATATAATCAGTCATTAAACAATAGCAACCAATTTATTCATATCATTATATCATTAAAATGTATATGCATATCCGGGAGCGGGATTTAGTTTAAAGACCCATTGGTGTCATTGGACTTTTTTGGCTTTTTGGTCGGGTTGATGTCTCTTTGACAAATTATTTTCACAATTATAAGCTAAGTTTTATTGATTTTATGGAATGCTAGCATCGGCAAACTGCCGCTGCCTAAGTTTTCTTTTATGAAACTAAAGTCATTACATTTATCAAAATGATTGATGCTTCAATTTTCTAAAACATTTTATTTTGTTTACATTCAAGAGAAACAGAAAATAAGTATGCATGCTGAAATGAATTTAATTCTTGTAAATCATATGCTATAGGAATAATCGATTTTCGAACCAAAGTGTACGTTGTTGAGTAAATGTAACGGATTACAAACTAATCTAAATTGAAAATGAATAAATAATGTAATATTTGTTACAGATTTCAAATATTTTTTTAAAAGTTGTTGATATATAATTTGCAAATAGAAATATCATAAATACAGATTATCAGAACAGTTTCATCATTTTAACATCTTAAGAATCAATAACCTTTCACGGTATCTCAATAGATAATATTTCTATCTCGATTACTTGAATTTTGTTTTCTGAACTGAAGTGTGCTTGAACCATTTTACTAATATTTGAATCGATACAATATCAGAGCATACGTAAATAAGTAATACCAATTATAACAATATAATATTAAATAGATATATACTACTTGAAGGAAGCATTATAATTCTATATATCAATATATACATTTAATCAATAGATCATAAATTTTGTTACACTCTCTTTAGTTGTTGATTATAGCGTGGTATTAAAAACAATATGATGAAAATAAAATGTCAATTAACTTGTCCGATTGATTAAATTTTCATATTTCATAGGTACTATTCGCCGGAAAATCCTAATGATTTGATTAAAAATAGACACTTAAAGGATAAAAATGAAACATAAACTTTGGAAAGATTAGAATATGTTTTATTATAAGGCAAGGCTATAGCTGTCCTAAAAGATTTATTGAATCATAACAAATGTTAAAAGATTCTGTATGATTTGGTCTTTGTATCTTCGACACTCAAGGTAAATGTTGCCATTGTCTAAAATTGATAAAAAGTTAATCAAAAACCAAGACTGCAAATAAATTGACTTTGTGGTTAAGTTTTATTAAAAAAAGACAATTGCTTTCTTTCATTAAAGCATGTCAAATGCCTGCGGCTTGACAATTTAATATTTCCTTTTAGTGTTAACTAATTGTTTTCCCTTGTTTTAGAATCTTGCTGATTGTAATTTGAGATTGTACGTTTTATACAGGTCCTGTGGGTAAAACGAATTCTCTTTAAAGTTCTTGTTAATAGTTTCAAATCTGTGTGTTCCATATCGCATATTACTATCTTCTTCATTTTTCTATAAACTTTAATCTACTGATAGTATGCTTTAATTGAAATTTATTGTAAAAGATGATGAACTAAGTTTTAACTCTTGAGTACGATATATATTGAAATTAAAAGTATTTAGACGCAAATGTGTTCGGAGACGAGATGCCAGATGAAAGTTATATAAAAATCATACTTTTTAACCAACCCTGTACAGTACGTCAGTACTGACATGACAATACGGTTATTTGAAATTATGATTTATTGTTATCAATTCTAAAAATATTTAAGATATAAGGTCTGTATATTCATTACGTATTTCTGACCATTTTTTTGTCATATTTATGTCCTGTGTTTCTTTTGGAAGATACAGTTCTAAATATGAACAAGAGCAGATTCAGGTTTGAAAAAGACGAAGGGAATAGCATGAAATACAAAAGGATCGAGTTTTGTGAGTCGACTGGGTAGACGTTATCTACCCCACATGCACCATCTCTCGAATTAAAACTCTGTCTAAATGTCACAATTATAAATATAAAAAATTTACAGATCAGAAAAATATATTCGTATCGTGGATTCATTTATATTTAAGGATACTAATTTTCATGAATTCGGGAGAATTCTAATTTTCTTGAATACTCTGAAAGTACCTTTATTCGTTGGGTAGCAATTTTCTTGGATGGATTTATCCACGAATTTAACTGTTCAACGTAATATGACTATTGTAGTCAAAATCAAGGCATGCAAAGATATCCATAAAATTGAGAAAAGAAATGGGGAATGTGTCAAAGCGACAACAACCCGACCATAGAGCAATCAATAGCCGAAGGCCACCAATGGATATTCAGTGTAGCGAGAAACTCCCGCACCCGGAGGCGTCCTTCAGCTGGACCCTTGAAAAATATGTATTCTAGTTCAGTGATAATGGACGTCATACTAAACTTCGAATTATACACAAGAAACTAAAATTAAAAATCACAAGACTAACAAAGGCAGAGGCTCCTGACTTGGACAGGCGCAAATTGCGGCGGGTTAACATGTTTATGAGATCTCCACCCCCCCTTACCTCTAGCCAATGTAGAAAAGTAAACGCAAACCAATACGCACATTAAAATTCAGTTCAAGAGAAGTCCGAGTCTAAAGTTTTTGTAAGTTTTTGAGGTGAATACTGACATTTTTGTGCATTGTAAAGAATATTACCATACAAGATTGGATGTGAAATACCCGAACGTATAAGATGTCTGCATGTTGAGTTATATTTACGAATTATTTCCTTATACCGATAACATTTAGTAAATGTTTTGACTAGTTTGTGATTTCGAAAACCCTGGTGTAATAACTTTTCAGTAATACATAAATTTTTCTCGCTAAAATCTAATACGTTGTTACATACACGAGCGAACGTACAAGTTGAGATATATAGACACAATGTAGGTTTGACTGAAATTGATACTTGCATAGAGACTATAGAGAATACTTCGAATAGCAGCAAACGCACTATTAACTATTATACATGAACATTTTCAGGCATATTCAACAACAGTACGACTTTTAACTTTTTATTTATCATAGTAGGAAATAACAAAAGTCAAACTTCCGGTGTTAATATGCGATGTTGGAGTGTTCATTTTATCTCAACATAATTTTGTCTGACAATAATTGATATTGGGCTTTTTTATTAATTACACCAGAATTAGTTGCACATTTGAAAGTACTTTTGTGGAAATATTTCATGAAACCGTTTCCTTTAAGTGACATGTTAATGGCACAATTACAACTTTTGATGAACGTTTAATAATATGTTAATCATTCAATTTCTGGTTAATAAACGTCGTCACTTCTGATAACACTTCTGCAACAATTAAAATGTAGACTTTGCAATTTCTATCGAGACAACTTATTAGCATATATGAATTTGCTTATTTCTGAAACCTATTATTTTATTATAATGTACTATATGAACGTTAATACTACTGTCATTGGGGTTATTTTCTTAGCACAACGTAATTATTTTTTTGACTTTGAACATGTAAATGCATTACTTGCACAGCTTGATTGTATTATGTTGAAGAAATCGAATGTATTAAGCCGTCTTATCCAGTAGCGATGCACACTATAGTTTCTGAGTTAACCTCTTCAAGGAAAGTAAAGATTTGTGATATTTAAAAGGATCAAAATTTCATGCTGTATCAAGCCAATAAGACAGATGTTATATTGTCTTGATTTTCTTGTGGCTACCTCACATTTCATTTCGCAATACCGATACAGATGTTAAACAACACATAGAACATGAAGTAATTAAATCGAAGATGGCTTATATATATTATTTGATAACAATTTGCTTTGAGTTTGTAGCGATATTTCATTTTGTTGTAAGATAAGACGATATCTATCATATCAGGTTAACACAGAGTATTTTTGAGATCTCAAGTTATATATGCTGTTAGAATAATTAGCCCCCAAAAGTACGTAATGAATATGCACTTTTCCAAACGTTTTAAACAGTTATAAAAACTCAAAAGTTATAAAATGTCAATTGATAATGTAATAGTGATCCTATTTGCAAGAAAGATAGCAGCCTTTAGATAACTTTGTTATATTGGTAATAAAAAATCAAAGTCATGGGGCTAATACACAACCAAGACTTACATAACATTAATAAGTTCAAAAATAAATGTAATAATACCTGCAGATTTTTCTACAAGGAATTCTGAAATAAAGTAAACTTATAATTAAAGAATAAAATCAATTGTACTTTACATTTTGAAAAAAGTAATGCACTTCTGAAGAATTTTGTTTGCCATGGCGGTTTCTCCGTGGGTATTCTTATCTCCTGTTAAATTTAAACGGATCCCATTACGAGTTGGTAAATTGTTATGGAGTATCTGTTATCAAGGATAATAACGGATATGTTCATAATGTCGTAACTACAATGCCATCCCTTTTATACGAATGTGATTTACCGAATTAGACATTTTACCGGGTTTGTACTGACATGAGTAACACGACTAGTGTCAAATGTAGAACAAGATATGTTTACCCTTCCGCAGCACTTGGGATCATTCCAGGTTTTAGTAGGGTTCATGTTGCTAATTCTTTTTTTTTTCATGTTATGTTTTGAGTACAATTGTTTGTCTGTTTGTCTTTTTCTTTTTAAGCCCTGGCGTAGTCAGTTTATTTATTTTTGATTTATGAGTTTGAATGTTCCTCTGGTATATTTCGTCCCTCATTTTTATATACCGATGTGTTCATGATACGAATACAGTCATAACAGATACCAGAATAGACTTTACGAATATATACTACATGGTTCTTTTTAAACGCCTATAATTTATCCTTAATAATAAATGTAGATAGATTTTAATCTGAAATTTGACCGATTTGTCATGAAATACTTAAAACGTGCACAATACATCGTTTTCAATTCATAAGTATGCGTTTTTACTCCTAAGAAAGTGCTTATCTGCTATTGTTTTGACAGCTTCAAAACTAAGTGTGCATATTGCTACAAATTACCAAACTTCTTGGATTAAGCTTTGTGTTATTCCAGAAAG
This sequence comes from Mytilus edulis, assembly GCA_019925275.1. Lineage (NCBI taxonomy): Eukaryota > Metazoa > Mollusca > Bivalvia > Mytilida > Mytilidae > Mytilus > Mytilus edulis. The sequence goes on from CM034352.1 coordinate 25,784,193, forward strand.
AGACACAATAATCGTGCGACCTATAATGTGACATCATATCAAATAACGCAAGGAAATCAAATTGACGTTGATGAAGTCCCTAAGTAAGGTTTTATAATTATCAGAAATATTCATTTCCTAATCTTTATATTTGTTTTAAGACTTGGTTGTAAAGCTAAAAAAACGGACAAGGTGCGAGAATAAAACATTTGATTTCTTTGCGTTATTTGATAATTTAAAAAATTTCAAAATCTAACGCATTATGAGTATTATTTTCAAAAGCGTAAATGAAAAACGTTGTGTTTGGTATACTAAATAATGAAAAATCTAGTAATGACGTAATCGAGCATCACTGATGAGATATAGATTGTCGAAATGCGCATCTAGTACAAAAACATTGGTACCATTTTTGTAATTACAACTTTATACATTATGATAAGGGGTTTCATATTCTAAGTTCCGAATTGCATATTTGTCTGTTAATCAATTGATTTTTCGGGAAAAATTGTTATGGTAATGTTTAATGTTTTTTTTAAAGGTTTTTTCCAAGAAAACTTTAGAAATTTGGAAAATCAATAACATATTTGTTACTTCTGAAATATTGGTTCCATGCATTCTTCTTATTTTCTTACCAGAAATTTTTGTCACACGCTCTGATCAGTATATATTAAATCGACAAGAAAATTGCGAATTTTGAGAATATAGAACACCTATCAAATTGTATTACAAAATACTGCCTTATAGTTATGGTGGTTATTTTGAAAACGACTATGTAGAACAAGTAATAACAATTAAGTTAATATAATATTATGGGACGTCTACATTCGAATACACCGAAAGCGTGTGATTTTATTTGATTTCTGATTAATATGAAATACTTTGGTTATTTACTGTTCGCAATCGTGTATAATTTCCTCGATATAATGAGTACTGTCATTTCAATTTAACAAAGCTGAACATACATATCTGAAATTTGTATGTTTTAATTTAATTTTGCATTTAAGTCAAGAACATGCTACAGGTTTACTCGTGTAAACAGGGATGAAATAACTCTACAATAAATTGAATTTGTTAACAGACGTACAGTTCATTTAGTCAAAAGTGTTGGATTTAATATATATCTCATAACCAAGTCTTGTGTCTTACCCAATAGACAAGAAATGTGGTAATTATTTGATTTTTAAAAAATAAATCGAATCAAACATCACTTTATTGTGCATTTCCTCTAAAGGGATTATTTTAGCATTTTTTTTAATTGTCTTTATAATTTGTAAACCACGAGAGTACACGGTAGTTTTGATATAAAAGTTCAAAGCTAAACAGTAAAAGATTTTTTTACCAGATGTATTTATTTTGATATAGCTCTATATGACTGTGTTCTTTGAATTCAACGTTGTGGTGAATTCATCAGTTTTTCAAGCATTCTGCTCAAACGAGTGCTAGGAATGTGTCAAATTTACAGTGTTAAATGTCACACTGTTACTTTAAAAAAAAGAACAGCAATAAAAGCGATGTTCATGTACTTTTGGTTTTCATTACTACACAAGAACTGATTTTGTATAAAGAACGGAAACCCCATATATATTCGATTCATCATATTTAATCGTTTAGTGTTTTAGACGGTATATATTTGATTTTACATTGTTAAGTGACAACTAATCTATTTTACTTTCATGATAGGATAGAAAGGTGATGAAGTTAACTGGACATAACCATTGGATAGTTTGTATTTGGAAAGTACTATTTACTATAATGACTATTCATAATATATGTAGAAGATTGATCTAACATGTTGAACCCAAATCCAGGTATGAATTGTTCTGTTTTAAAGAATTGTTTATTTCATCTTTCGTTTTTAAACTACTCATATCTTTAACACTCGAATACATTCTCTGTAACAAATAGTTTACCAATGCAGTGTAAGTATTTCTAGCAATGTTAGGCTTCTTATTTATTCCATGACGTACCTTTCAGTTAAAAACTATTTTTCGTGATAACATTTTAACAACATGTGAAGTCCTTTGATAAAATGCATTACTCATAATTAATTGAAACATTTTGTTGCTGGCAGTTTTACTGATGTTAATTTCCGATTCGAACATATATCTAATAAGTGTAGATTTAGTCAAGATATATTGCCCTCGATACTTCAATCTCATTTCTTTAAATCATATTTTCCGAAGACAGACTTGACTAGTTATTGACGTTTGTGAATGAAAATGAGAGGTGGCGTGAATCAGATGTGGATACTTAAAAATTCCAAATATCTTTTAGAGTACATACAATCTAACTCTCTTTCATCTTGTAATAGTATTAAAACATTTGACTTTTCTGCACAGTATACAGTATTCCACATTCCAAACTAAAAGACAATTTGATAGAGTTGGTATTGCTTTGTTTCATAAAAAGAATGGCCAACGAAGATACAAGTATCTTGTCTTAGGAAGGAATAAATCCTACTTTGTAAAGAATCACTCCTTGATTGGCAACATATTTGTTACATTCGGAGGACGTTTTTTTCAACAGACTATCGGCATTCCAATGGAAACGAATTGTGCCCCTCTTCTTGCCGACTTGTTTCTTTATCATTATGAAGCTGACTTCATACAGGAACTTCTTAGTAAGAAAGATAAGAAGTTATCAATATCCTTTAACTCTATTTTCCGCTATATAGATGTTCTTTCACTAAATAATTCAAAATTTGGTGACTATGTCGAACGCATCTATCCCGTTGAACTAGAGATAAAGGACTTGACTTACATCTTGAAATTGACAAAACAAAACTTTACGACAAAAGAGATGATTTCAGCTTTCCAATTGTGAACTTTCAATTTCTAAGTTGCAACATTCCAGCAGCACCTGCATGTGGTGTATATATCTCCCAATTGGTACGATATTCCTGTGCTTGCATTTCCTAAATTGATTTTCGTGATAAAGGGTTGTTGCTCACAAGGGAGCTATTAAATCAAGAGTTCCAAATGATGAAGTTGAAGTCATCTCTACGTAAATTTTACGGACGCAATCACGAGTTCTTTGACCGTTATGGATTAACCGTTACAAAATGATATCGGATATGTTCCTTACGTCGTAACTACAATCCCCTTCCCTTTCATAAATGTGACATACCGAATTAGACTTTTTTCCGGATTTGTTATCTCAAAAGCAACACGACGGGTGACAATGTGGAGCAGGTTTTGCTTACCCTTCGGGAGCACATAAGATTACATGTACCCCTAGTTTTTGGTGGGGTTCGTTTTGTTTATTATTTGGTTTTCTATATTGTGTCGTGTGTACTATTGTTTGTCTGTTTGTCCTTTTAATTTTTAGCCATGGCGTTGTCAGTTTATTTTCGATTCATGAATTTGAATGTCCCTCTGGTATCTTTGGTCCATCTTTAATTTATAAACTATTGGTCCTTTAATGTTTTCAATACTATTTAAAGTAAAAATAATCATTACCATTATTAATATTATATTTGTGTTTTTTCATGTTTTTTCTATATTTGAAATTAGTTGATATTTTCTGACAAAGATATAGACTTTGGGTAGTTGATAGAATTTGCATTAATCAATTGTGTATTAACTCTATTCCTTGGACTACTGGTTGAAAAAGTAAAATAACAAAAATACCGATCTCCAAGGAAAATTCTTTATCAAAAAATAATTGTACATTTTTGTAACCATTATAAAACAAACAACTAGGCGAACACAGACAAACAGAATGACATGTAAACACTTACATACAAATCACATCAAAAACGAGCGATGTGTAAACATTGTGAAATAAGTCACTTATCTTGGAGCGCTTTATAGATTGCTCTTCGTTATGAGACAATACTCCATAGTGAAGGTTGTATTTTGACATTTTTTTATTCGAGTGTTACTGAATAATTTTTTTTAGACGAAATGCTCGTCTAGCGCGAATATAACATTTAAAAACCTCGTATATATGATGAGTTTACTTGACCTATAATGTTGAAATTTTAAACTTTGAACGTTGGTGAACTAATGTTTCCTTAATTTTCTTATTTATCAATCTAGTTTACTACTTTTACATATTTTGTAAGGCAATACATCATGCTACTTTTGGTAAATATCACGACACATTGAATTCAAAACTATGCATTGTACCTAGATATTTTTTATTTGAAAGACAAGAGTAGAATGATTGAATTATGAATCTAAAATGTCATCACTGTGAGTCACGAAAAGCAAACTGTAAAAGTGTTCCATACTCTCGACATATTCATGAAAATGTCAAGCCGTGCGTGTTTGCTGATCTAGCGAAATGGACAATGATCTTAGTCTGTGATATGAATATGTCAGGATTGATGTCATTAGATTATTAAATTCGTGGTTGAAAATGTTTATCCGTTGTGATCAGTAACGCAATTGTGTCATATATTAAACCGAGATCACCAAGAATTACTTCACTATGGTCGACAGCTAAGATACTATCACCGTAAGCTTGTCAATACATATATGTTTGGTTCATTCTTTGCTGATTTTGTAACCTATTTTAATACAACTGACCTTACATCAACACCTTCTCAACATCAAACTCACGACAAACTCAATTGACCTTGAAAATGTTATAATAGCTATGTGTCAGCTCCTTTTGTTTAAATTCTCTTCAAAGCTTGTGAATAATATGTTTGATCAAATATAATTACAAAGTTTTTTATACAATCTTTTATACCTGAATTTGTTTTCAATCACTTTTTCATTGACCAAATTCATCTTATTCTCAGATATATTGTCTTCGGTATTCCTTTTTCTAAATTCCTTATTAAATAACCACATGGAACTTATGTTTAATTGATAATTTGCGGTAGCTGGTTTAATCCACCATTTTAAAATATTGAAATTTCTGTTCCAAGTTAGGAAGACTAGTAGAACAGTTTCGTTCTATTCGCTTTGTGAGTTTTAGCTTTGAATTAAAGGAACTGGCGTTTTGCTTTTCCTTGATGTTCAGTATTTTTGTTGTGAGGCTGGTATCTTTAAAAATATTAATATCTTAATCCAGCCGATAATAATAAAAAGAATGTAATTATATCAGTCCAGTAGAATACTAGTTCTGCGATAAACGCAAAATCAATCAAAACATACCTCGAGTGACCATCCCAGTCTTATAAAAATTAAACATCTGTCACGTGACACCCAAGTTCCATACGATGCATTTGTTTTCAAGTTGATATTTCCCTGTGTCTGATATGTTATTTCTCACTTTCAAATTGACATTCGTTATTTCCGGAATGACTACTCGACGTTCAAAAGTAGAAATACTAATATTTAAAAATTGCAAATGAGAAATGTCAACATTGAAGTTGCAAAAGAGGGACGAAAGATACCAGAGGGACAATCAAAGTCATAAATCAAAAATAAACTGACAACACCATGGCTAAAAATGAAAAAGACAAACAGACAAACAATAGTACACATGACAGAACATAGAAAACTAATGAATAAGCAACACGAACTCCACCAAGAACTAGGGGTGATCTCAGGTGCTCCAGAAGGGTATGTAGATCCTGCTCCACAAGTGGCACCCGTCGTGTTGCTTATGTGATAACAAATCCGGTAAATAGTCTCATTCGGTAGGTCACATTTATAAAAGGGAAGGTTATTGTAGTTACGAGGTAGGGAAAATATCCGATATCATTTGTGAAACGGTTATTCCATTCCGGTCAACCAACTCGTGATGGCGTCCGTAAAATTTACGAAGGGATGATTTGAACTTCACCATTTGTAACTCTTGGTTTAATAGCTTCATTGTGAGCAGCAACCCTCTATCAAGAAAATCATGATAGGAATTGCAAGCACGGGAATATCGTTCCAATTGGGAGATATATACCCCGTATGCAGGTGCTGCTGGAATGTTGCTACTTAGAAATGGAAAGTTCACTATTGGAAAGCTGAAATCATCTCTTTTTTTGTAAAGTTTTGTTTTCAACCGACCCTCATTGTCAATTTCTAGATGTAAGTCAAGATATGAGGCCGACTTAACTGTATCTGTAGTATCCTTTATCTTTAGTTCGATGGGATAGATGCGTTCAACATAGTCACATAATTTTGAATTATTTAGTGAAAGTACATCATCTATATAGCGGAAAGTAGAGTTAAAGGATATTTCTAACTTCTTATCTTTGCAAATGTCAACCTATTTTCAGCTGAGCAATATCAAATAGCAGCTAAAACATGTAAACTTGAAATAAGAGATTAACTTGAACTGAAAATGTTTACTTGAAATGAAAAATGTCTGTTTGAAATAAAAAAAATCAACTTGGAATAAAAAATATTAACTTGCAAATGAGAAATGTCAAGTTTGACAAATGTTTGAATTGAGCAAATGTAACAACAGAGAGTTCGTACCGCTGTAATATACATTGCGTAACAAAAAGGTGTCTGCAAGAAGTTGAATAGAAGCCTTTGTTTAATGATATTCCAATGTTTTGTAATTATGAAAACGTACTCAATACATATTTATAGCTCTTTGATAATTCATTTACGTATTTACTGTATCTACTTATCTAATAATATATTGATCAGATTTATCAGAAATAAGATTAATCAAGTCATTATAGTATGTCACATGTAGAAGTTTTTCATTTTGTCAGCATAACATCACTGCATCTTTTGTTCAATTTATAGAAAATGCAATTTGATATAATAAGAATTAGATTAATCAAATAATTATTGTATGTCAAAAACAGAAATTTTACATGTTATCAATATAACACCACTGCATCTTTTGTTAAGTTGAGAGAAAAAACAATTTGATATCACAATAGAAACCAATTAATAATAATTTCAATCATATTTTAAGAGGCGAAAGATACTTCATGTTCAACTTTTGAAATGTCTTGATATTTTCTAAAAAAGATTAAACCGTAAAAATAAGCACAGCAACCGTCGTAGTTAATGTTGTGATGCTTCACCCTTGGTTTTAATTTTTCTAAATTTATCAATTTACTTGAAATATGAAACATAAATCAATAAAATAAAAACAAGGACAATTACGCGAAGATCAGTTGCTTTATGATTAAACGAAAGAATGAATAATGTATGTGTGAACAAAAATTAAAAGTAAATATAATTTCACGATAATGTCAATATACGTATCTATATTATATTACGCAACAACTTGCAGCAGTAATTTTAGCGAGTTTTTGTTCTTATGATTTTCACAAGCATTTACAAATTTTGTTTAAAATCTATTGTCATATAAACATAAATATATAAGTGCGTGAGTGTGAATTTGCACGATAACCCTATTTCTGTGTGTATGGTAGTTAAATGATAAGTTTATGGTGCATAACATTTTATGCATTTTAAGAACGGTACTATATCAAAAACCTTAGTATTACAAAGTTGTTCTTCCGATTTGTAATACGAAACATTGGGTGATTCACATAAAAGAAATTGAATAGGAGAAACAGTGTAGCCTTTCAACGGGTCTCTGTTTGCGCTCAAAAGTTGCACGATTTGTGGCAATTAAACGTCTTCATTTCGAGTTAAAATGGTAATGCATTAATGAATTGGTACAGTCTATAAAGCCAAACAGCGCCCCCACATCATAGATCATAATTCAAGACGGATGAAAGTTTATGTAATCATACATTTATCAAGTCACTCATTGGTGCAATATGAAAGAACACATTTCTTTTTGTTAGAAAATACTTCTGCGAAGAAATATAAGGCATTTCATTTTAGATATTTAATAGTCTCTATTATTAGGCATTGTATGACTAGCTAAATAATACGTATTTCAATAATGGTTGGTCGAAAAACGTATAATCAGCTTACTTAATTAGTGCACAAGTAAACTGATTTTAGTCTAAAACAATAACTTTGATCTTAGAAGGATCTGAAATGGTCTGAGCAAAAGATATTTCAGTCATTATCATGTTTCAGGGATATTTCAAACTCATCCAATTCAATATGGTTTCGACATTTCGCCTGCAGAACATTCAGTGCTTAGATATAATAAGATATGGTATGAGTGCAAATGAGTCAACTCTCTAGCAAAGTCACAATTTGTAAAGATAAACTATTATATGTCAAAGTCTTTATTACGGAGCCTTGTTTCACACAGAACAACAAGCTATAAGAAAACTAAAAATGACCAAAAAGTAAAATCACAAAATCATGAAAATTCAAAAAGAAAAGACTCTAATCGAATGAAAAATTCAAAAGCTCAAATATACCAAACAAATGGATACCAGATTTAAAGTTCCTGACTTGGTACAGTCATGTTCTTATGTCGAAAAGAATGAATTAAACTTGATTTTAAAGCGAGTTAAACAACTCACTTGTATTAAAGTCGCGATGGGTGAACAAAACAAATAGACATAATGGGCAAAAAAACATCATTGTTTTATTATCTTAATCACTATAAAAACAAACAAATATATAAAAGAAAAATTAATATTTATTTTAAAATTATGCTATGGAGAAATGTATAAGTACAGAGCAACTAAGACAATGCAAATACTAGCAACTGTGTAAATAGTGAAATCTATCAGTTGTGTAAGGGAATATATAAACTATGAGAATTAAATTTAATATTATATATGTGAAGTTATTACAAGATGATACGAGTAATAGAAGATTAACATCTAATTTCATTTATGATGAATGACATTTTGTAAATATGCTTTACCATGTTCTTCTAAACAAAGTTATTTAATCAAAATAATAATTTTATTCATATTTATCATATACATGCATCAAATCCTTATTAAATAACCACTGTTTAAATAGTCGTGTAATGAAATTGGACCATTGAAATTGAATCTACATCAATACCATCATCTGATACGATATTGGTACCATTTCATCTAAAGCGAGATTGCCAATGTCGTATTTCTTGTTTACGTCTTATTTCCGATGAACTCAATATATGTGCACTTTTGGAATAAATATGCCAAATGTACTCCCAAAAATCATTATGAGTTTGACTGTCCCTTTGGTATCTTTCGTCACATTTTGTCATTATCAGTAATCATAATGGTTAAATAAACCGGACATATCCATGAATTGTTTAGTTACCTTATCGCCTTTTCTCTCTTAAACAGACGAAGATGAAACTTAACGAGCCCATTACTTAGTTATTACCCAGAATTATAACAAAGCTGTCATATTTACAATAAAAAGCCTGTACAATTTAAGAATCAAAACTTAAGTAAATGTAATGAACAAAGACGGTGATGTAAATACTCTTCAGTTCGATAGTGTGCTTGAATTAGCCAGTTTTATTGTTATATTATAGTTCATTTCTGTGTGTGTTACATTTTAGTGTTGTATTTCTGTTATGTCGTAGTCCTCCTCTTATATTTGACGTGTTTTCCTCAGTTTTGGTTTATTACCCGGATAATTTTTTCTCAGTCGATTTATGAATTTCGAACCGCAGTATACTACTGTTGCCTTAATTTATTTCCTCAAATGTGTCAAGTGTCGAGTTATTCAAAATATTATTAAACTCCATATCATTTACTCGGTTTACCAATTCATAAGTATACCTGTTATCCTTGATAACTTTCTGTCTTCCGGTATTGAAATTATTTCGTATTATCAATATCAAAGAATAAAGGGTTTTCTTGAACAAATTTCAGGTTACATATTTTGAACTGTTAACCGATTGAGATAAATCGAAAGTTGTGTATTCGCCGTAAAAGACAAAGTCTCATTGCGTTTGTTAAAGTTTTATACATAATTGTTTTGTGATGTTTTATCTTTCTGTGCCTTTTTTTATTATTATTTTGTTATTTACTTGAAATTGTGATCAGTTTTTGCAAACAGACAGAAAATGTTGATCTGTTGTTATTTGTTTGATGCGTTTGAACATTTGATCTGGCTATTAGATTGCAGACATCTCTTTTTGTATTTTCTTCGGAGTTAGGTATTGTTGTTATTTACTTTTTAATATAACTTATCATGTTATTGTTATTTATACATACATGTACATTATCGTCATGAGCGAGTGTCAAATAATTAAGACGGCTCTACCAAGTGCTTGTCAACACGGATATTGTGGGTTCAAATCCACACGGGCTTACATGTATGTGCTAGAATTTTCAAATATTTTACTGAAAGTCGATAGTTTTACAAATTCAAATGACGTAATTTTTTTGTCATTTTTTACAATTTCAAATATGACGTCACTTGGCTTTGAGGTTTAAACTTATTCGGATGTGTCTACATTTGTGTTGCAAATGTCTGGTTATGTAATGTATTTCAGTTGTTTCCTGTAATTAGTTAATATTTCAGTTTTATCATGTACAGCTTTTGTTTAGTAATTTTATAAATTTACTGTTTGCAAAAGTATAAAATATTCTGAATAATAGGGATGTTCTGATACTACGAAAACCTGCGTTTTGCACAACTTTTTATCTTTAGGTCCTCAATGCTGTTCGACTTTGTGCTTGTTTCGGCTTTCAAACTTTTGTATCTGGGCGTCACTAGTACATCTTGTGTGGATAAAATGCACTTCTGGCGTATTAAAATTTTCAACTTGTTGCCTTTTGTTGGCTGTTGTTCGTGTGTTTCTTTGTCAATTGTGTTCTCCAATTTATTTATATTGTAGTCCTGTGGTGTTGAGTTGCTATTTTAATGTTATATTTCACATGGCTTTAAAAGAGGGAGGTTTGGTTGCCACATTTGTTCTTTAAAAATGTCCTGTACCAAGTCAGGAATATGGCCATTGTTATATTATAGTTCGTTTCTGTGTGTGTTACATTTTAACGTTGCGTCGTTTATTTTCTCTTATTTTTTAGTGTAAATTCACATTGCGATAAGACGTGTCGCGGTGCTTGTCTATCCCAGATTCATGTGTTTGCTTTTGATGTTATATTTGTTGTTCTCGTGGGGTTTTGTCTGATGCTTGGTCCGTTTCTGTGTGTGTTGCATTGTAGTATTGTGTCGTTGTTCTCCTCTTATATTTAATGCGTCTCCTTCAGTTTTAGTTGTTACCCCGATTTTGTTTTTTGTCCATGGATTTATGAGTTTGTACAGCGGTATACTACTGTTGCCTTTTTTTATTTGCTAAATCTAAGAAAAATAGATATAACACAAGAAAAACATACTTATGAAGTCTTCTCGACGTTAAAATATAAGTATATTTACAATAAGACTATTATGAGAACGCATAAAAAGCAAACAAATTCATCGGATATTATACGAGGTATATATTTAAAAAAAAGAAAAAAGCAAATCATACTTTTCTATGATGATGACTAAGGTTTTGATGACAATGATCGTCCGTGCCAGTATCAAGAACACTTCATAAAATTATAATAAACACTGGAACGTTTTAAAACTAGAGGCTCTAAAGAGCCTGTGTCGCTCACCTTGGTCTATGTGCATATTAAACAAAGGACACAAATGGATTCATGACAAAATTGTATTTTGGTGATGGTGATGTGTTTGAAGTTCTTACTTGACTGAACGATTTTGCTTCTTACAATTATATCTATAATGAACTTTGCCCATTAGTAACAGAGAACTATATTTGGTAAAAATTTACATAAATTTACCAAATTAATGAAAATTGTTAAAAATTGACTATAAAGGGCAATAACTCCTTAAGGGGTCAATTGACCATTTAGGTCATGTTGACTTATTTGTAGATCTTACTTTGCTGAACATTATTGCTGTTTACAGTTTATCGCTATCTATAATAGTATTCAAGATAACCAAAAACGGCAAAATTTCTTTAAAAATTACCAATTGGAGGGCAGCAACCCAACAACCAGTTGTCCAATTCATCTGAAAAATTCAGGGCAGATAGATATTGACTTGATTAACAATTTAACTTTGTCAGATTTGCTCTAGATACTTTGGTTTCATAGTTATAAGCCAAAAACTGCATTTTACCCCTATGTTCTATTTTTAGCCGTGGCGGCCATCTTGGTTGAATGGCCAGGTCATCGGACACATTTTTCAAACTAGATACCCCAAAGATGATTGTGGCCTAGTAGTTTCAGTGGAGATTTTGTAAAAGATTACTTAGATTTATGAAAAATGGTTAAATATTGACTATAAAGGGCAATAACTCCTAAAGGGGTCAACTGACCATTTTGGTCATGTTGACTTATTTGTAGATCTTATTTTGCTGAACATTATTGCTTTTTACAATTTATCTCTATCTATAATAATATTCAAGATAATAACCAAAAACAGCAAAATTTCCTCAAAATTATCAATTCAGGGGCAGCAACCCAACAACCGATTGACCAATTCATCTGAAAATTTCAGGGCAGATAGATCTTGACCTGATAAACATTTTTATCCATGTCAGATTTCCTCAAAATGCTTTGGTTTTGGAGTTATAAGCCAAAAACTGCATTTTACCCCTATGTCTTGGTTGGTTGACCAGGTCACGCCACACATTTTTTAAACTAGATACCCCAAAGATGATTGTGGCCAACTTTGGATTAATTTGGCCCAGTAGTTTCAGAGGAGAAGATTTTTGTAAAAGATTACTTTAATTTACGAAAAATGGTTAAAAATTGACTATAAAGGGCAATAACTCCTAAACGGGTCAACTGACCATTTTGGTCATGTTGACTTATTTGTAGATCTTACTTTGTTGAACATTATTGCTGCTTACAGTTTATCTCTATCTATAATAATATTCAAGATAATAACCAAAAACAGCAAAATTTCATCAAAATTACCAATTCAGGGGCAGCAACCCAACAACCGATTGACCGATTCATCTGAAAATTTCAGGGCAGATAGATCTTGACCTGATAAACATTTTTATAACATGTCAGATTTCCTCAAAATGCTTTGGTTTTTGAGTTATAAGCCAAAAACTGCATTTTACCCCTTTGTTCTATTTTTAGCCGTGGCGGCCATCTTTATTGGTTGACCAGGTCACGCCACACATTTTTTAAACTAAATACCCCAAAGATGATTGTGGCCAAGTTTGGATTAATTGGCCCAGTAGTTTCAGAGGAGAAGATTTTTGTAAAAGATTACTTTAATTAACCAAAAATGGTTACAAATTGACTATAAAGGGCAATAACTCCTAAAGGGGTCAACTGACCATTTTGGTCATGTTGACTTATTTGTAGATCTTATTTTGCTGAACATTATTGTTTTTTACAATTTATCTCTATCTATAATAATATTCAAGATAATAACCAAAAACAGCAAAATTTCCTCAAAATTATCAATTCAGGGGCAGCAACCCAACAACCGATTGACCAATTCATCTGAAAATTTCAGGGCAGATAGATCTTGACCTGATAAACATTTTTATCCCATGTCAGATTTCCTCAAAATGCTTTGGTTTTGGAGTTATAAGCCAAAAACTGCATTTTACTCCTATGTCTTGGTTGGTTGACCAGGTCACGCCATACATTTTTTAAACTAGATACCCCAAAGATGATTGTGGCCAACTTTGGATTAATTTGGCCCAGTAGTTTCAGAGGAGAAGATTTTTGTAAAAGATTACTTTAATTGACGAAAAATGGTTAAAAATTGACTATAAAGGGCAATAACTCCTAAACGGGTCAACTGACCATTTTGGTCATGTTGACTTATTTGTAGATCTTACTTTGTTGAACATTATTGCTGCTTACAGTTTATCTCTATCTATAATAATATTCAAGATAATAACCAAAAACAGCAAAATTTCATCAAAATTACCAATTCAGGGGCAGCAACCCAACAACCGATTGACCGATTCATCTGAAAATTTCAGGGCAGATAGATCTTGACCTGATAAACATTTTTATAACATGTCAGATTTCCTCAAAATGCTTTGGTTTTTGAGTTATAAGCCAAAAACTGCATTTTACCCCTTTGTTCTATTTTTAGCCATGGCGGCCATCTTTGTTGGTTGACCAGGTCACGCCACACATTTTTTAAACTAGATACCCCAAAGATGATTGTGGCCAAGTTTGGTTTGATTTGGCCCCGTAGTTTCAGAGGAGAAGATTTTTGTAAAAGCTAACGCCGGACGACGACGGACGACGGACGACGGACGACGGACGCCGGACGCAAAGTGATGAGAAAAGCTCACTTGGCCCTATGGGCCAGGTGAGCTAATAAGGACATTTTTGTCGGTAGCTTTCTTCTGAAGCATTTCCTTCACCAATAAAAAACAATACCACAACGAATTAACACAAAAGTGCTGAACGTTGTGTTCTTATCAAATCACCAAATCCGTGTTGTGATTTCAGATTTCTCTGACAATTTCTTTTCTTAATGAAATGAAGTTGCTATAAAAGGTTACGTTTGTTGTATATGTATATTAAAAAACATGGTTATGTGCATTTCCGATGCTACAGCTACTATTACTATTTTTCGCTATTTGTTGGTTTATATATGTAAGCATATGTTACAAGCAAAACTTTTATTCATAAAAGCTATGCAGGACTATGACAAATAAGCTATATTTTGGAAGGTAATAATCAAAAAAGATTCTAGCATTGATGTGTCTTACATTACAACTAAATGTCGAAAATAAAACTTTGGACTATATATTGACTTTTAGAAAGCAAATATAACCAAACAAAACTTATCTTCAGAACAACAAATATTGCATTTCTTCACCTATGAAATATAGTTTCAGATATTTGTTACAACTAATGAAGTATATAGCCTGTCAAAAATTGCAATATTTCAAAACGGCATTTGTTAAGACAAGATAAAAGTGATAGTAGTGTAGTTCGTAAAAAGAACAAAAGAAGTATTTGTCACCATCCTTATGTTACCAGATCTTACAAAACTTACACTTTTTTATAAACAAAGTAGCACCTTTGAGCTAGAAAAATATAAACATATGTATCCAGATAATATCAAATTTAACATACTACTAAAGTTGATCTCAGATGGATTTAGCTATTTTTAAGGTCTTCTTTTGTCATAGCTGTTCAATAGACCACTTCCGAGTTCATTCGTCACCGGAAAAAAAACTCGTCAAATATGCGCGCCTTTGTGACGTCATTTACCAGATAGAGGGGATCGCCTGTATCCCTGCACTAATAGAAATAATGTGTGTTCTGTAGGTCATTTATCACTATTCCCTAATGACAGCAGTTCTTATTTACAATTATGATATCTCAATTTGCTGAATAATTTGTGCTGTATAGCATCATAGTCTCCAACGACTTGCTCAACATTGAAACCAAAGTTTTTGACGGAAATGCACTGAACTCGAAAGTTGTCTATTGTTTCGTTTCTGATACATCGCAGGCTTTTAAATGTTCATCTATAAACGGTTAAAGCTTGTCTGTATCATGCCGGGAGAGATACACTTGATGTTTAAATAACATCGGTTCACAAAATATTCACCTTAATTGTACTATCAACTTGATATTGAAAACGATTAGATATCATTGTTCCTGTGCCCATACATTGCATTAGAAATGGATGCTTCTTAATCTACGCTTCAAACAGTTACAATTTGAATTGCAGAAATGAAATAGAATATGCATGAATATGGTAGTAGGAGGATAGATCTAAAACGAAAATAAATATTATATGTCTGAGCGTATTTATTTATTCTTTGACAAATGACGCAAATAAGACGACATTGATATCCTATATAAACGATACTGAATCCCAGTTCGATTTTTGCACATGTCACTATGGTAAAGAAGGAATTAAAAGATAAACCAAGATAATACCTCTAGCTTCATATGAAATGGTTTTCCATTGTCTGTTAACCATATTTCTGAAAAATGTCTTGTCAAACCAAAATAACTTTTAAAGAAGGCAAACGAAGAAAACGAATCAAATGAATCAAGAATAATACCTTTAATAGTATTAAAGATTCATCTCTATATTTAAACATACAAACGACGGCAGCAGGTCGATATTATTTTTCCCTCTTTATCTCGTGGTCATGGGGTACAACTGTAATAAACCTATTTATTAAAGATTCTCAGAATAATATCGAATTAATTTGCTTTCTTTTAGTCGACTTATCTTTTCTTCCTTAATTATTATATTTTCTTATAGAAATAACAAATCCTGTTTGATGACTGATCAAATTAACTTCAATCACGAACGTTTGTTCCTTTTCTCATTTTAACAACAGAAAATAGGAATAGTATTAATATTGAAATTCAGTTAAAATATTTTATAATATAACAACCTGGTTATAGTAGTCCGTTGTGATTTTCTTTCTGATTTTACTCAAAGTAAATGATATGCATCATAAATTAAGATGTATGTTTTCATACGAAGGATTTGTTATTTCTTTATTTGCAGTAAAAGTTTCCTCTGTCAAATATCGAATATGACTTCGGAATATACAAAATATTATCAAGAATTTCAATAACGGCTGGGTACCAGACTAAGCCCCACTAGGCTCATACCGAACAGCAAGCTATAAAGGGCCCCGATTTAAATAGTGTAAAATAATTCAAACAGGAAACCCAATGGTAACGGTATACTCTATATCAAAACAACAGAAACGCTAAACACTTATGAACTACAGGTATTGTGCTCTGTGTATGCGATTCAGAATTTTATAAATACAATTTCAATTGTGTTAATCTGCACCTTATTCGTTATTCTAATTATTTCCTAAATAATAGAAAAATTGTCTGATATGTTTACTTTTCCCCATAGATTAGCTATAAAAGTTAACTTAGACTAATGATAATAAAACTTTTAAAAGGAAGATACATTTGATGTTAATCATTTATTCATAGGCATTACAATTGTTTCAAAGTTTGCACCTCAAATTAGCAAGACTGTAAAAGTCGTGACAACAATAATTATTGGTACGATATACAATGACGTATTCTATAAGTATCGTCACAGTAAACCCACGAATAAAAAAGGAAGATCTTCACACGTCTTTTCGTAATTGTCAAAAGTCATCTAAGGGCGTTTTGTACTAAACAGTTTTTTACAACACGGTATTATCAATAGTATATGTACTCATTTACGTACGTATAGCTTCAAACATAAACGTGCACATGAGTAACACGACGGATGAAACATGTGGAGCAGAATATGCATACCCTTCTAGAACACATGAGTTCCAACCCTGTTTTTGGTGGACATTTTTTTTTACTAGTATTATGTGCTTTCAACTTTTAATCCACCCCCCTTGAAACGACATTTAAGAAACAGGTAGATACCATATTATTAATATCAATTACTTCAATCGTTGAACCACACCATCGTTTTGTTTTTGTATGATGGTATTCCATGTTAATGTATACGATACAATTTGAGCCAAATTGGTCCTCAAATAAAATTTCATTTAAACTATCTCTAGTTTCCATATTCAAATTTTAATTCTATATATACTTCAACAAACTCATGCATTTTAGTATGAATTTACCGTTTTCCTTGGTTACATATCTATACAATAACAGTGAATTGAGTGTATCAATGTATTCTCCAAGTTAAAATTTTCTCTCGCTAGGAGTTGTATCATGCCAATGAAGTTTTTGTGCAGATTTTAAAGACAATTGTCTTGACCTTTAATGGTTTGTTTCCAATTTGTCCAGAATAAGAAAATATATAAAGGAAGACAGAAAACAACGACCGCTTCAATGAACTATTGTCTGCTGGTTTATACGGGTATAACAACAAAATGTAAATAGCATTAAGGAAAACAGTGTACAGAGTTACAGACACATTCAAATTAATCTAATAACATTTGCATTGGATACCAAAAAAACATGTTATAATTTGTTTTTTTCAGTTATTCATTTCATGGCAAATTATTGCATCTGGGACTATTAATGATGTATGCAATTAATTCATAAAATTCATTTAATATGTCACAGGTTGCTCATTCCTTCATTTCTTCACTTTGCATCATATAGTATTTTTTAAACAAGCTGCGTAGTATTGTCTTTTCGTTTTGTATGTATAATGAAAATTCTGACATATGTTTATAGTAATGAAATAATACGCTATTAGTTTTCAAGATGACACTATTATGCTGATTTTATCTTGTCAGATAGACTTGTAATGTCTTTGAAGCTTTTTTTCATATCCTAAGTTTTGTATTGAGTTATATTTTGTTACAAATCTATAAGTATTGATTTATAACAATAGAAATATCAAATACTATAACGTTGAAATGTACACTATTATATGTTCACTGTCTTCACTGCTTGCTTCATTTGAATTTGCTGTTATTATTTTTTAAAGCATATGGTTTAAAATTTACCTATTTACATGTTAATAAAAAGGGAATGAGGTATGAATGCCAATTTTAATGTGAAAAATACCCACTATTGAAAAAAAGGACGAGTCGCATCATGTTTACTAAAATAATTATTATCAATGAACGTATTTCGACCATTAATACTTTACTTGCATTTTATAATGTATAGAAATCCCAACAAATTTGATCTATATTATTTCATATAGAGGCAGCATTCTACGATCGTTGAATTTTATTTGTATATGCTGTCTTAATACTGAACCAGCAGAACAGCGTGTTTGTAAGATATCATTGGTTTTGAGTGAACTATGATTGTGGAGAGTTGTCTCATTGGCAAATATAATACATTTTTCTTTAAATGTCACCATTCATATACATAAAAAACAGTGTCGAAAAATACCAAAGGGGCTTTCAAACTCACACGTCGAAAATAACCTGACAACGCCATGACTTAAAATGACAAACAAAGACTAAATGACAAACAACAGTAGACAAAACACAACAGACTGAACAACACCGACCCCTAAAAAATTAGGGTGATTTTTGCGTGATCTGGATGTGTTAGCATATCCTGCTTCACATAGAACATCAATATTAAACATGACAAAAAGCATAATAATACCAAATAACTACTATCAACAACTCGCAGCATTGTAAAGACGCTTGTATGATTGTGTTCTTTTGTTTTGTTTTTGTCATCTAGAAATACAGTTACATCAATATATACATGTATATTATATTTCCTTATATATGCAATTCCTATTTTGTTGATGGTCTATACATGTAAGATATGAAACATCAACTCGCTTGTAAAGAAATGCAAGCGGGTCTCATTTATAGCGAATTAAATTCTGACATTTCTATAACAACTGAGGTCATACTTCATTTTTTAGGGGTATTGCTTTTTGTTATACTAATATTTACATCAGACAATGGTTGTAAATAGATACCAGGCTTAATATATAATACGTCAAACTCACGTTTATTCTACCTAAGACTCATCAGTGACGCTCTGATAAAAAAAGTTAGAATGCCAAATAAGAACAAAATTGAAGAACATTGATGACCCAAAATTCCCAAAAGTTGTGTCAAATAAGGCTAAGGTTATCTATGTCTGGGATAAGAAAATCCTTGGTATTTCGATTATAAATATAATTGGACAAAAGTACTCTAAGGACTTATGAGTGTTCTATATACCTTCGATACATTAACAACAAAAATATAAAGCACTAACAAAGGGAGTACCTCTGTCTGATTGATACTTGCAGAAAACGCGCAAATGATTTTCTCGACAAAAGACAAATATCAATTTGAGAACAGTATAGCTTGAAACAACAACAATGTAACTTATGTAACAATGTCCTCAATATGTTCATTGTTATTCAGAATTCAAATATTTTCCAAATTACTCTAAAAATGTTACACATTTTGAAATAATTTCAATATATTGTAATTTGTTTTCTTATATAAATGTGTTAAAATCAACTGCAATATTCGTAATATATATCTTGTATAACAAGCAGCAGATTCTAAATAGAAGAACGAGCTTTCGTGACTTAGAGAAAGCGTAGTAAATATTGCATACAATACTTTAATCAACAAGGAGCTTTGTGCTTAGAATCCTTGATTATTTTAAAAGCTGAGTATATTAAATTTACTTACCTGTTTCCTAGAACTTGTTGCCGATCGAGCATGCGATGCGTCTCGATGTTGCCCCCCTCGTACTGAGGCTATAGTAGTTCCAAACAATATTCTTGCAATTAAGGCATACAGGATTGCAGCAATACACAACGGAATTGCATAAAACACGATTAAATCCGCTAAATAGTAAACATTATACTGCTCTCTTTCAAGTCGGAAAGTACAGATGCTTTTGTCACCTGCTTTTATAATAATTGTAAGACCTAGCCACGGAGAACAATACAAGATTGAAAATATCCAAATACCACAAATAATTTTTTTGGCCCTTCGTATAGTACACATGCGTTGTGCCGTCATAGGATGGCATATTGCTATGTATCGTTCTATTGTGAACGCTGTTATGGATAGCGATGAGGCATCAACTCCTAAATATTGCAGAAAAACTAAGATAGAACACATTGCTCTTCCCCATGGCCATTGTTGCATCTCAAAGAAAGGTTCAGGAATCGCAGGCAAAGTAGCTGAAAAAAGCACCAAAATATCCGCTACAGCTAAACTTATTAAATAACAGTTGGTAGGAGAACGCATTTTCCGGCTTTTTGAAACAATTATCACTACCAGTATATTTCCGAAAAATCCAACGAGAAAAATAATAATTCCAAACAAAACGGAAATAATTTGATATATTTTGGGATAATACATTGCATTCGTTGTGCTCTCATTCTTCAGTACTGACAAAACAATCGATTCATTTGTTTTTTTCATTCATTTTCAAAAATATGTTGACGATAGATTGAAACTAAGTCACTATTAAAGATAATTGCACACTTTCATTCATGAGCATTAGAAATCATATAGTAGAACCATCCCTCGCTTTTTAGCCAATCAATACAGTTATACGTATCAATTGACAGTTACAATGATAAATCATTGGTGACGTTTTATCGCCTTAGATTATATATAATAACATGTGTTGCTACAATTACACAGCGATTAAAATCTGCTTCCTGATCTTTGAAAGTGGACATTTCTTGTGGATTTACATTACGCGATGTGAACAATGTAAATTTATATTTGATTAAGAAACAATGATGAAGTGTGAGACCAAATTATTGCGATACGATTCAATTAGATCGAATTTGCAACAGATTTTTAATGGAGTGGAGTGGATGTGTTTTCAAATGTGATATATTTTAGTTATACACTGTCGTTAAAAATGATTCCTTGATTTCATATATTGAAGTTTTTTCTGAATGTATTGATGATTTTCGTAATATAATTAAAGTCAAATTTGCAATCCATCAATGCTAAAAAATCGCGTATACGAGATACAAAATGTAGTTGGTCTTCAATTGAATACATTGCTTTACACGAAAACGACAAATTTTATGTCAAGTACTAAACTTCAAATGTCTTAATTAAGCATAAACCCTTTATAAAATCTTTTAATAACCATAGTTCCATAATTGCCCTACATAATAATATATGATAGACTGTATCCAATCAGTAAATAAAGACAATGCTTAATAAAGATATTTAGAGAAATGAGATGAGCGTTCAGACTTTTTTCAGAGTTTCGGCAAAAACTAACGTAAAACCGTTTCAGTTTGCATAATTATCGTGTGATTTGAATTGAAATTTAAGATGATAGATTTTCTTTGTGTAATGTTTAAATGAAATAATTGATGAAATTTGAATGATTGTTGATTACTTTACGCCCGGACACCAATATTTTTATGCATGTTCATGACAATAACAAAAAAATACAATAGGTATGTCTTGTAATACCCCAGTCCCACTAGGCCACGATCGCACTACGATCTGTGAAAAAAATGCAAATTTTAATGATCGTAGTACGATCGTGTAGATCGCAGTAAGGTCGTATCACGGTCGTGGTGAGGTCTTCAAGATCGTGATGAGCGTGGCAAACTTTGAACATGTTCAAAACAATCGTGGTGCGGTCATAGCGAAATCAGGTCGTAGTAGAAGCGTAGTGAGAGCGCACTAAGATCGTAGTAAGATCGCAAAGGTCGCTGTACCATCGTAGTGAGAGCGTAGCGAAAGCATGATTCTATTCGGAGAAACTGCGCTACGATCTCATTGCGACGTTATTACGACCTCACTACGACCATCACGTTCTCACCGCGACCAAACTACGCTTCCACTACGACTATACCACGCTGTTCACGACCATAGTACGATTCTAGCACGCCCTTGCCGTCCTCATCACGCTCTTCTTACGCCCTGACTATGTTCATACTACGACCATTATTCTCATTGTCATTTTCCCATAAAATAGATTAATTCTCTCCAGGTTTTGTTTGTCTGTATGTAATTGGGACTTCTTGTCCATTTTCTCTTATAGCTCAACCATGCTTCTTAAGCTTGTTTTCATATAGATTAGACCTTTGGTTTTCCCGTTTGAATGGTTTTACACTAGTAATTTTTGGGGCCTTTTATATCTTGCTGTTCGGTGTAAGCCTTATCTTGGCCTTTAATTGTTACTTTTAAAAATTGTTACTTGGATTGAGAGTTGTCTCATTGGCACTCATACCACATCTTCCTATATCTATTGACACATCTGTTTCATATCTGCTATCGTTCACTAAAATATCGTCATTTCAGCTTGATGGACCAGCAATAGGTTGTAATTTAGGTCGGATTGGTCTGTCCGACATCTTTACCTGATCAAGATTCGTTACTATCAGAGCTCCATTTGCCGCTTCATCAACCCTAACATCACACCCACGTGTTATAGTAGATTTTGGTGGCATGACTGTATTTTTTTTTCTCGAAAAATCTGCGTATTAATCAGAAATAGAACTGAAGGAATGATACTGTATTGATATGGAACACGATGTTGACCTTATTGCTGAGAGCGTAGTAAGATCGCGGTTTGAACGTAGTGTAATCGTGGTAAGAACGTGCTTTAATCGCAGTAGAAGCGTGATGAGATCGTGTTGCAATCGGATAACTCGTGGTATGGTCGTAGTGAGAACGTGATGAGCGTAGAAAGATCTTGATAAGCGTAGTAAGGTCGCAGAATAAGCGCGGTGAGAACGTGTAATAATCGTAGAGGGATCGTTGTAGAAGCGTAATGAGGACGTAGTAGCATCGTGAAAGCAACGAAAATTTACATTTTCATGCCGCTCATACCGCGACCTCACCACGATCTGAATTTAATTTAGATCGCGGTGAGCGTGGTGCGATCGTGGTCTAGTGGGACTGGGGCTTAATAGGAGATCGACTGTAATGTTGGTTGGGCAATTTGAAATGCCACTGGGACAAAAAGGATATAACGGATTAGGACTGAAATATTGCCTCTCAAATAATTGGTGCAATAATTGATTATATACCTGCGATATTGAGAAGTAAGTATAATTACTGTTTTCGACTAGAAGTAATTTGTGAACTAATACATATAAAATCCGACAAGCGTGTCGAACTGGTACTACACTGGGTTAACATTCATATGATATTTACATATTCGCTTCATAAATATGCATTTATTTTGCAACTGGACTTTAATCAGCAATTTATTATTAAGCTTAATTATGAAGTTGTGATTGGTTTAACGCCACCACAATGTGTCCGTAGGGTACAGCGGATTTGATAATGGGATCATGACGTCAAGTCTAGTAATATGTATGGTTGTAATTCAATGTTTTTTGACAGACATTGGCAGTTAAACTACGTGTATGATAAATTTGACATACTTGCTACTAACCTTCTATGGATCCACTGAGTGTTGGTACAATCTATGGAAGTACAAATTTAGACAACGAGTAACGTGTCGTTTAATTTCGAGCATTCCTTTATAACAGAAGTTGAATTAACGTATTTTGCTATTTATCGACATTTTTTTATATATGTATATAAGTTATATATGTTCCAGACCGTATGAGTATTTGGGCCGTACGCGTACGGTCTGGACCGTATGCGTACTTTTTCAAAATACTCATACGGTCGGACCGTACGCGTACGGTCTGACTAATATTAAGAAGTTGTCAAAGTTAATTAGATCAATATAACTGATCAATATAACTTAACTCTCAAATAGATATAAAAAAGTTTAATTTTATAATTGAAAAAAAAACAACTATATATTTTAATGATTTAAAAAATTCACGCTAATTGAATCTGTTAATCTCTTGTATTTTAAAACATGTCGATCACTCAGTAAAATAATTGAATTATGATCACTAAAATTGAAAATATCTGAAGTAAATATAATGTGGGAGGACAATTGTTTTAGAATATTTAGCAACTTTACCAAAAAATATTTTTGCTAAGGAACATACAGAACTGCAAAAATGTAAATGTAAAAAATATTAGTACGTTACTTGTGGTAGCAAGTGTAACATTGGTTGAGAGTACAAAAATTAGGATTAAGATATACAATTAAACAAATATTTTATTTCAATTGTTCATTTGTTCATTTTATCCGTGTAATTGTAATAATATTAAATTAGTAAATCTAAAAATAAAGATTGTGATTAATGTTAATTTTTTGAAATTTAACCCATATGATCTAATAACATGTATGGTCATCTCGTACTGGACCATACGCGTATACTCATACGGTCCGACCGTACGCGTATGGTCGGACCGTACGAGTATACGTATACGGTCCGGACCGTACGCGTACGGTCCAAATACTCATATGGTCTGGAACATATACATAAAACAAAGACATTAACGAATGTAACAAAACAGAGACAAAAAGAAAGTTAATGCATGGTTTCTATATAGGAAAAAAACCAACCTTATAGTGACGTATAATGACAAAAATAATGTAAAATAATTATAAGAAAACAGTGACCTGGTTTACAATTTTTAAACATCTTAAAGTGTGTAAAGACTACATATAAATTAAGATGTATGTGTTTTTGTAGGGGGAATATACGGGCCTCATAAGTATACAAATGCGGGTGTATGCCTTTGAAAGTTAAGATCTGATCAGTAATCTTTTAATGTCGTTCAATTGTCTAATGTACAGTTCTTTTGTCTCTTGTATATTTATATAAAATGAATTTTAATGCCATCTAATACGTTTGCTTCTTATATTTCATCCTTTGTTGTTTGTCTGGTGTACATCTTCACAGAAATGTGTTCCCACGGCTTCTTATACTGATCCTTATTATATATTATATTTTAATTGTCTGTTATACATCACTGTATACATATGACTTCTGACATGTACATTTCTCAGTGTTCTTTCGTGACTGTCGGTTTGTTTCTCTCCTGTACATTTTCAACATGGTGTTTGTCAAATCATTACGGTAAGACAAATCATTTACTTATGTTATATTTAACTGTTGTGCATCAATAGAACTGTATGTTTGAACATGCCTTCTTGTAAATTGATTTGTTATTGTTCATCTTTGCTTGTCGTTAAGGCTGTCTGCTGTTTATATATCAATCAATGTCCGTGCCTCCTGACACGTAAACTTTAATTGTTCATCCTAAATTGTTACTTAGTTTGTTGTCTGATGTACATTGCTATGACCACATACATATATTATTAGTTACATGGTGTGTTAGTGACCTTATACGATATATATGAGGTCAGTAAATTCCATATAGGGTGAAAGCGAAGCTCGACTCCCCATATAGAATAAACTGACCCCATATATCGTATTAGGTCACAAGCACACCGTGTGACGAATTTATCTTACCGACTGTCTACACATGTGGTATTTAGACTATCAGCCTATCAAAGTGATTATTTAATACTTAGTTTTAACATGTTTAAGAACCTACCTTCACTTGTCTATACACAAAAGATGCCAACAATAACAACGTGTAATTTTTAAATTGGTTTTATGAATGTGTTTCAATCGTTCATTATCAGTATATTCGTCCGTTTAAACCTTTCAGATTTATTTTTTGTTTTGAAAGGGAAGTAGCTCCTTACTACCCCCATACTGTTGCGAACCGTATATGGTAACTAACCATGTATTTTTAGGGCAACCTATACCAAATATATATAGTCACCACATGTAGTCCGTTTACAAATCATATCCCAATAAATCAATAGGAGGTAAGACAAATGTTTCTATTCCTTCCTAATACATGCACATATAATTATTCATCCTTACCCGTCGTTATCTTTCTTTTATGTTGAGCTTATCAAAATGTGTGTTCCTTCACTACCTATGGTATTTAGGATTTTGTATTGAGTGTTGTACATCATAAAATGTATGTGTTTTATTGAATACATTAATAACAAACTATTCATCCTAAATTGACGATCTTTTCAAATAACATCTGATGTCAGAATCGTCAATAATCTTTTGTGATTAAACGTGACAATTTTCTAATATGCTGTTAACACTGATTTACGAGTAATATAAACGAATTGGCGAAAATATACAGTCAGAGTCTCTATAGGACTGAAACAATTATAAATATCTTAAATATCTAGGATTTTGTTTTTGTTTCTTATTAGTATTATGTTAGTTTCTGTTTCCGTTATTGTTGTGACGTTGGACGATTGGGTTCAAAACACAATTAGAGGAAACACCTTACAAAGAGAACGTTGTAAAATGTACAAAAAGCGTGATGTCTCAATTTGTACTTGAATTGTTTTTATTCATTTACTTTCTATCTTGAAAATGTGATTTTGCTTTTAGCAAGCACGCCGCGTTTTCATATGTCTAAATAGAATTGATTTCTATCACTTTTATATTAAGTAAACATTTCACAATGTTCAGGTTAAAGTTCGATCCTTTTAATAAACTTATTCAAACACAGATCAATCATAAGTATAATTACATTTATTGGAAAGAATTGGTACGTTTAACCAATAACCCATTGTGTAGATCTAGCTTCACGCGTATTTTATTCTCTAAGTTTATTGTCATTCAGATATTGAAATCCGAAAAACGAAAGTCAATTCAGAAATGACTTAGCGCAATAAGTATCTAAATTCCTTGTATACACTTGAAAAGTATCATTTGTGTTTTCATCACAGAAAGTAGTTAAAAAACAATAGTGAGAACACTCACTACATGCAGCACCAAGATAGCTATCATCCTACGCTTTTCACTCATTAAATTGATAAACAATACATTTACCAATGATCAATTTGATAGTTTGAACCTGTTACAACCACTGCTGATTAATAAATATTAATAATTAGTCATTTGTCTAGACGTATTCTTTACAAGACGTTTTCGTGTTGATAGGATAACGGTTGAATATTATGACATCATGTACCATCTTGAAACAAATAAACATTTTACTTTCTTCATATATAAATATACACATGTATGCGTATAGTTTAAAATTAATTGAGGCTCCTTAGAAATAAAGGAGTGTGCAAGAGTCACTTTTCTTTTCAGAACTAGTTCAATAACTCGTTTAAGGAGTCCTATGATATAGGTTGCTTTTTTTGTCATTTTTCATAAAAACCTATCACTGCGGCTGTATACAGAATACTGCATAATTCGATATAACATTCTTATTGTTATTTATCTGCTTGTTGTTTTAAGGCCATGTTATTGTTTTTGAATATTGGACATATGATTTTTGATTGTCCTCTGGATACCTTCTCCGCAATTTCACATATCATCTAGCAAGTAAGGCAAAAATAAACATATACATATCAAATTGCGTTTTCGTGAAATCATAAGCTAAAGCAACAAAAGTGATGCAAGTATTATGATAAACTACTTCATTTTAAAAGTATTTCACAAGCTGTTTGATGTGTTTGAGCTTTTGATAATGCAATTTGTTAAGGATCTTTCTGTTAAGAATTTTATTTGGATTTCGATATTTTTGTTATTCTCCTTTTTTCAAATCAGCCTTTGAAAAATGCATCATGATATAATTTAGATTTAATAATATCATCATCTATACATAACAAAGAAATCTGCACAAATAAAGTCACGTGTCTGCATTCATTGCATGTCCAAGATGTAAATTGGCGAGCACTGTATATACCAATTACTCCAGTGCATGGCAATGATTTGATACAATGTTACTACTCACTACTGTAATTGTGGTTTGATTTGAAGAGTTTTTGATTTGTGGGATGAACGTATTATGCTACCCTGTGATTAAAGTGATGTAATTGTGTGTTATCCTTTAGTAGCGACAGTTGGAGAACGACATCTCACTGCATGTCATTAAAGCATTCCCAATCTAAACAGAGACGATTTTATGGAACAACGTTAGTCATATCCTCACAAACAGCTTATATTCACCGTACTGGATGAGGTTGTCTACCAGGCCATGCAAATAACTGTTTATAAGTGAATCTTAAGTATACAGCTACAACAAATCAGACAACATCAATGGTTCTACGAGAACAACTATAACAAGGAGAGACAGGGAGTCTTTTAAAAAACACATGAAAAGATAGGAGTTTAAAAAGGAAGTATTAAAACTCGAAAACAAACGGACGGTGACCTATCGTAGTTAATTTCTGTATCATTTAAGTCTCTTGTTGTCATTTTCAATCATACCACATCTTCTTTTTATATTGACAATTTTTATAACAAAAAATAACAAAAAAACAAAAACGACAATAAAGAGAAACAACAGTACACAAAACAAAACTATAGGATGAGCAAAAAAACAACTAACAAAATCAAACCCCTGGCGACGAACCCATGTACTCTAGAAAGGTAAGCAGATAATGCTCCACAAATGTTACCCAAAGTGTCGCGCGCGTTATGAATAAACTCGGGGATGATTCTTAATCGGCATTCATATTCTAAGAAAAAAGGAAGGGATTGCGGTTAAAGATGTAATATATCTGTCGTCATCTATGAAAAAAATATTCTATAACGGAAAGTCCCGTGTTAAATAGCAAAATCAAAAGCTCTAACAAATCAAACAAATGGAAACATATTCATGTAAGTAGATTTAAATAGATTATTAACAGAGTAATTCTTAGACACCGCTTGTCCCGTATCGAACCCTGCAACATCTAGAAACGAGCAGTCAGTATTATTTTCTCATTGGAACATAATGTTGGAAAGGATACTAAACAAAATTTTTTATATCACACTAATATGATTATATTTTTAAAATGTTTGTTCTATAAAATTTGTTAAAAATTGTAAAAATGTTACACCAATTTACATCTCAAATTATTTTATAATATAGTTATAAAAACTCTTCCTTGAGAGAAAAATTCAAAATGTTCAAGACACTTAGATCAAATATATGATCATTATTTGAATTATGCTGAGAAACAAAGTTATGTTATAAATTTACTGTGTTCAAACGAACATAATACATTTATGTGCTAAATCTCTCCAGATTTTTGTAAAGCATACATATCTGAGCACATGTAGATATGTACCTTTATACGATAAAGGCATAATAGAAAACTAAATACATATTTAGGTACTGTTAGGCGCAATGACCATCTCAATTTTAATAACTATATGTAGATCCAGAGATCACAATAATTTTGATATCAAACCTCATTAACAGTTCATTTTTCGAATACGGAAACCATGCATCTACGAAAACAAATCCTTTATTAACATCACACAATCTCAATTTGATCAACAATACCGGTAAAAGACAGCAATCAAACAACTACACAATATATACAAAACACATTATTTTTTTACATACAACTTCAATACATTAAAAATCGATCATATTTATTTGCGAAACAGTATGAATGAAATGAAATGGTGTGTGTATGAAGATGAGAAAACTCAACGATATACACAGCACACACATCTTTATTTACAAATGTTAACAATAGACAAATGGCTTAGGATCATGTCAAATTTGTGTAAGATGATTGTAAATTTTTATAAATTAATGAGCTGAATTAGCTGTATATTTCCCAATATATTAAGTGGAGTGTAACTGGGTTATTAAAGAGAAGCTTAAGCTCTTGGTGAGATTTGGTAAACAATAATATTTGATGGAAAAATAGTATTATATTGTTTAAAAAGGTATGTCAAGTTCTTATATTGTTCAGAATCAAAACAAACTATCAAAGAAAATTATCAAAGATCTGCTATCAAATGATTTTAATGTAGATTCATGGTATACCGCCATCTTGGATTGCACAATCGCAGTACAAAATCGGTCTAATTATTTGCCTAAATCTGCAAATTTGGAGACAGATTTGCAAATCAATGGTTAGACCGTTGTTTTTTTCTATTTGAAGAAAAATTGTTAATTAATCGTATTAATATTCATAATATTTTAACAAATATCAATTTTTATGGTATAAAATTTTTTTTTCTTCAAATGAGCCATTTAAGGGGAAATAACTCTTTTAGTACAAAATTTATACTGGGCTAATAGGGAATTTTTTTATTTTTACTTGTAGCAAGAAAACAAGTTCGGTGACTCCATGTTTTCTTTTTATTTTCTTAAAACATATTATGAAACCTTTCTTCTCACAATTTATTTCAAAATTCTATCTCATAGAATTTTTTTTATGCACACTAATGTGTTTTTTCATGAACAAACTAACCAAATTTTGGCAATTTTCAACGACCCATAGCTTGAAAAATAACACGGTGACCCATACTTTTTATTAAATTTTTGAAAAGACCATAGTAAAATCTTCATTTTGGCAAATTATGAAAAAATTCTGTCTCAAAAAATATATACTTGTGATCTACCTTAAATAGCAAACATTTTAATGATATTTTACAAATCAATTTCAGATGCAGTTCATGAATCAATGTCGTGAAATAAATATACAACAGGGTAACAGTGTATTTTTAATATATTTAAAATCATTATTTTAATCTCGACTACTAGCATAACAAAGATAACTTAAAGAACATCCAATAAAAATCAGAACAGGGAAAACAGAGCACGTTGTTTCTTTTTTTTATTATTCACCAACAGTATTGCTCGCTGTTAACAATTACTCCACTGACACAGCTATCTCAGTGAAGGTCCCTGTTTCATTAGTACCAGAAGTTCAGGGATTCTTCAGGCAGATAAACTGCATATTGTTAGTCGTTTACAAAATATTATAAATATAACATCAATAGATAAATAGTGCTATTCTAATTATATTAAGTAAATATATCATTCTGGCGTTATTTGCGGAATTTCATAATTCATCCGAGTTTGGGATGATTTCTAACTAGTTATCAGTTTCTATGTGTTTCCGGATAACGTTTTTCTTCAATCAATATCGAAAAAGATTGTAATTATCTTTTTCTACATCATTATTCAGGTAAGAAAGCTATAATTTGAAGGAATAATAGTCATACGGTAATCAAAGAACAACTATGCTGTGTTTTTGTAATGTATAATACCTCGTACCAGATTATGTAAATATTGTGATGTCTATCAAGCATCATAAATAAATACAAAATTAGATAATAAATTAATTAATACACTATGATAACATTACTAGCCATGTTATCAGTTCATACAATTCAAATACACCTAAACATTTTTCCTAGTATTCCTTTTCTTTCATGGTTAAAAAAAATGTTTTGTAAAACGAGCCTATTTCTAAGCTCAGTTTTAAAAACAGAAAATACATTTATATTCTGTGTTCTAAACTCTGACAGATAGTGTATTTTGTGAATTGAAAATATAATTACTGTAAGAAAAAAATTAATATCATAATATTCTATATCACTTATTTTGTAACCCCAAATCAATTTATCAAGAAAGTGGCATGCAATAAAAAGTTTTCATTATCTTCTGTAATATTACAGTGATTACAGTCTGAGTTTTGGCATATTTTCCATTGTTTAATAAAACTTTGTTTGGAAGAATAAAATGTAATAGTTTCCATCTGAAAATTTTCGATTTACTTTCTTTCAAATAATTATGAACAGAATTTAGTTTGTTTTGAGCTTTATTTTCTATGTTCTCAAAATTTAGTAGTCTCTTCCATTTGTAAAAGCCAATTGATATTTCTTTATCTTGTTCTAATAATATTTTGTAAATTTTACTTGTTTCTAATTTATTTATATTTTGTTAAATGTTATCTTTGTCATAAATATACACAACATTATATGTTAGTACATAAATTGTTCTTGAACATTTTCCAGGTAATATATTAACCAATTCTTTTGGTATAGCTTTTTTTAGTTTTAAAAATTCAGTAATCCAGTTTGTCTTTTTATTAATCTTTTGTCTAATTAATCTTTCTGTTATGTTTCCAGATTCATCATTGATATCATTTATATATATTATGTTGCTATCTATCCAATTTTGGAATAATAATGTTTTTTCCTGAAATTTTATCCATTGATTTCCCCAAATAACTTGTATGTAGTTTTGGGGGTATTTATTATTTTTATTATTATTTTTATTCTTAATGCAAACTTTGATAATATCAAGATAAACTTTGGTAGTTTTTTATAGCTGGTATTGAATTTATACTATCCAGATTCATTTGCAATATAAGAAGATTGTTTCAAAATTTGTTTAAATAAAACTTTTCTAATACAGTCCAGTTTAAGAATGGCTCTGCATTTATTCTTTTAATCCAACCTATTTTTATTGTTTCTATGTATTTCTCTAAATTAATCATTTTTAATCCCCCATTTAATTTGTCGTAACTTAGTACAGAGCGTTTAACTTTTTCTGTTTTGTTATTCCATAAAAATTCATATATCATTTTTTTTAAACTGGTTTAAATACTCTTTATCTATGGTTGAGACAGATGCTAAAAGTGTAATATTAGGAATAATTAATGATTTAGAAACTGTGATCCTCCCTATCATGGTTAAGTTTCTCTTTTTCAAATTAAGAATAATTGTTGCTGATTTTTCTACAAGTTTTTCAGCATTTAGGCTTTGACACTCTTTTTTTATTATGACCAACATATATACATAGGCTCTTTACAGGTATATTTGTCCAGTTAATATTTTCATGTTTATCTTAGCAGTTTTTTTTGCTTACCAAGCCAAACACCCTCAGTTTTAGCTCTGTTTAATTTCAACCCTGACAATGTTCCAAATGTTTCAATAATATTAAGTGCTTTTGAAATGTCTTGTTTTGTTCTAAGAAAAAGAGTGGTATTTATTGCTAGTTGACTAATTCTAAATGTGTGAGTTTTCCAATCAAGTCTAATTTCAAAGCCTTTGAGATCATGATCTTGTCTGATCCTACATGCTAAAATTTCAACAGCAATTACAAAAATTATTGCACTGCATGGGCACCCTTGCCTAATTACAGGAAACATGCTTATAGGTTTTGAAATCCAACCATTGGTTATAACTGAGCTTTTAATCCATTTCAACATTGAACTTTTGAATCCAAATTTTTTCAAAGCTAAAAACATGAAATCCCACTCTAAAGAATCAAAAGCTTTTGAAACATCTAAGAAAAGTAGAACTTCCTCTATGTTGAATTTTTCTGCAAAATCAATGATACCTTGCATTTGTCTAATGTTATATCCAATATATCTGTTTTAAACATACCCATTTTGATCCCCATGAATAATTTGTGGTAATATTTTACTAATTCTTTGTGCTAATGACTGAGCTACAATCTTTGTTTCTACATTGAATAATGTTATACACCTTATCGCCAATCCCGGCTGACCCGGCCGCTTGAACTTTTGACGTCAACAACAATCACTTTTCCATTGTGGCGTCAGATATTTTGTTTTATGACGTCAACATTTTACGGGAACCTGTGTGATTTCCAGCAATGGCGGACAAATAGCGATAAGGTGTATTGGCCAAAAGTTATCTAAAGATAGTGGGTAATGTGTTTTGTGTAGAAGGAAAATAACTCCTATTTTCTGTAAATTGGTTTACTCCCCTTTTTTATATAAAAAAAATTGAATGTATTAACAGCAAATTCTTTCAGATCATTCCAGAATATCTTGTAAACCTCTACACTTAACCCATCAATGACTGGGGCTTTATTAAGTTACATTTCAAATAGAGATTCTGTGTATTCCTGGATACTTAATAGCCCTTCCATACTTTCACTTTCTTTATTGGTTAATTTATGATCAATTTCTGTATTCATAATGTAATCTTTAATATAAGTTATATTAGGGTTTGAACTTTTGTATATATCTTGATAAAATTCTCTTTCAAGTTGCATTATTTTTGTAGGATCTCTGATAATCTCCCCATTTTTATCTTAAAGGGCTGTTATTGGGTTTTTTTGTTTGCCTAGCTTTTTCTAATCCTAAAAAGAATTTCGTATTTTCCCCCCTTCTTCCACCCATTTAATTCTTGATCTAATTTGTGCCCCTTTATTTTTCGCTTCATATAAATTACTAAGTTTATTATCTTATTTATTCATTTCATCATTAAAATAGGCAATAACATCTTCTTGGCATTTCAAATTTATACATTCATTTAATTTCTTAAGCTTATTTTCAAAAATGTTTATATCTTTTACATTATTTTGTGCTTTCCTTTTACAGTATGCTATAGTATAGTCTCGCACCTCTGTTTTAAAAAGATCCTATTGAATCCCAATGTCACTGGTAAGTAATACTTTACATTCATACTGTTTTATAAGTTTCTTAATTATGTTTCAAAACTCATCATTTTCTAAAACACTATTATTTATTTAAAAATATCCTTTTCCTTGTTGTTGTGATCTACAGTTTATCATAAGAGATATCGCTTGATGATCTGTACGGATTATAATGGCTAGTCTTATGTCTGTTGATTCTATTTGAGTTCGTATTTCAGGACAGGTCAAAAAGAAATCAATTCTTGATGCTTCATTGATGTTATTTTTCCTTCTCCATGTAAATTTTATTTTTTGCCATGTATTTCTCGCCATATATCACTTAACTTATGCATTTTTATTAAAGATTTTAAACTGGGTACAGCTGTTTTTTTCTTTAAATGACTTTTTTGACATATTATGCTTGTTGTCTATATTAGTTATGGTGTCATTCATGTCTCCTCCTATAATGACCATTCCTAAGCTAATTTTAGTTATAACATCTTCAACATTTTTTTTGGGGTATATTTGGTGCATAAATATTTACCAAAGTATATATACTGTCTTCAATTTCAATTTTTAAAAGGATTAACCTGCCTTCCTCATCTTGCAATTTATCTATAAATTTACAATCTATCTCATTATTTTGTAAATTGAAACTCCTTTTGATTGTGAGGTTCCAAAGCTGTGATATTGTTGTCCTTTAAATTCATATTCTAAATTTATTTTTAATTTGTCTGTAAAATGACTTCCCTGTACAAAAAATATGTTACATTTTTGATATTTCATCCACACATATAATCTTTGTCTTTTCTCTTTTGCACCAAGACCCTGACAATTTAAGGAACATATATGTACTTTTTTGTTATAATTTTCTTATTAAAATTGATATGTGTTAAAATACTGGCATGTTAACATATTCAAGCTAGCATGTTATTTTTGTTGGACCCCTTAGTTCTACACAGCTTTGTAGATTGAGATGGTGTTTTTAAATCTTGAATATTGATATCATATGTGTGGAATGATTGTTTATCTGTTAATCTTTGTTATATTTCTAGACAATTTTCTTCTTTTAATGATGAATGCTGTGTGCCTCGTTCGATAGCGTCTGTGAAACAATATGACTTATAAAAGGTATAGAGAAGGATCGATTTCTATATTATGTTTTAGATAATGTTGTATGCTTTTGGTTTCATGGAATTATCAGTTTGTGTTCGATTTAGGTGCATGAATTTTCTTTTGAAATCTTTTGCCTGTATATTTGTCGAATTCAATATACAATTAACACAAACTGGTGCAAACATTGTTAAGTAATCATGGATTTACAGATTCCATGAGAAAATAATTAATCTATTATGCATTTCTTAAATCTATCATATTTATTTACGAGGAAGAATTTCAACGAGAATGTTTTAAATGAAAGTATGCAGATCTGAGTAATATCCTTCATATGCGGCTCTTTTGAAATATGAAACTGGAGTTAGTTCTGAAAAAAAGTGGTTTGTAATTTTAAATAAATCTGTAATCAAAAGATTTGACAACTTAATAAAAAAGTTAAAGAATTTTGAACTACTAATTTTCTGTTTTTCTTATAATTTTAATGCATACCTTTTGCATCTTATTTTGTTGTTTCTTTTTTATGCAAACAAGAACAAGTTCAAAAGCATATGGTATCAACAGTTCTTAAAAAAATAACTGTATCAAATTTTCCGAACTAAAGTTGGTAGTAAACATATGGGTGATTAAGTGGTAGGATCAAAGTAAAATCACAAAAATACTGAACTCCGATAAAAAAAAAGTCAAAGTGGAAAGTCCATAATCAAATGGCAAAATCAAATGCTCAAACGCATCAATCGAATGAATAAAAACTGTCATATTTCTGACTTGGTACAGGCATTTTCTTATGTAGAAAATGGTGGATGAAAGATGACTTTAAAGCTATCTAAACTTTAAGTTGTATGACATTCGCATCAAATGTCTTTCCTGTGAGTAGTGTCTCGAATATTTAGTTGTACGAACATAATAATCGTATAACACGTGTTGGAGTCACAAATTACTTTTTTCTGTTTTTCGCAAATACGACATCACCAAAGCAACTTATCATTGAATTTGAACTTGTCATTTACAACTATATTGCTGCCCGTTGTAAAGCATAGACTGTGTGTTATATGGGAGATTTGAGTCCATCTTTGATTTATTGGAGTTCGTACATTGCATTGAAAACACTTTCGTTTTCTGTGTTGTTATTCGTAGACTTTATGTCTTTGTCAATTTGTACTTGACCAATATGATTATGTTTCTCTTCAACCAAACAAATTGTATTTCGTTCCCCTGTGTGTATCCTTATTCTGTTTAAATATATAAACTGAAAAAAAAAAGAAATTAATGAAGCACAAATTAAATGCTGTGAATCAAATTAATTGAAAGGGTTACCATGTTGAAATACATTATCTATGTCAGAGACACAAGAGAAAAAGGCTACATCAAATGGATAGGATATCTATCAAAAGGCAAAAATGATGTGAAGTACAAAAATGATCGAAAGATAATAAGATTAAGCTTGTGAATCAAAACACAAATTCATTTTTTTTGTAATAGAGAAAACACATTTACATCATTATTTACACTTTCCTTTCATCAATGTTAACAACTCTTTGTATTTGAATCTGGAATATTCTCAAATGAATAACATGTATAAATTAAAGAAAAAATGAGGGATGAAACATCATTTATAACACTTTCATGACTTTATTAACGATTGAAGAATGATGATAAAGAATACAATCGAATATAACTATTCATCTAAGTTTTATGATTTCGTTTGATCCTATACATATCTGTAACACATACAAAAAATATATAAATCGGAACAAAAGGTTGTTGAAATGTGTCATGAATGATCATAATGAACCCTCATTAAGAATTGAGTCTTTTGATGCATTTTAAACAAGAAATCAACAATGAAATAAGCATGATAAGATAATCTAGGAAAATGTATGAAGTGTAGCTTGTTATTCAGCATATGTCTTTTTGTCTTTAAAGGGGCACTACATAAATTGTAGCTGTAAATTTCATTTTCACCGATTTGACTTAAATTCACATATTTGATTTATAACTATGCACATAGTTATCAAAGGTACCAGGATTATAATTTAGTTTGCCAGACGCGCGTTTCGTCTACAAAAGACTCAAAAGTGACGCTCAAATCAAAATATTTATAAAGCCAAACAAGTATAAAGTTGAAGAGCATTGAGGATCCAAAAGTCCAAAAAGCTGTGCCAAATACGGCTAAGGTAATCATTTATACAAGTTATGAAAAGTCTAAATTATACAATTAACAGGGCATGGGATTGATAATATATAGCTTCGTTTCTTGTATATTTTTAGTCTAGACGCAATTTAATTATTGAACTATTAAGTTGACCTGCAAAAATCATATAAGCGTTGTAAACATAAATATAGATATAAATGGTATATACAAAATTGATTCCGGGTATCTATGATGAGTTTATTTACAACCACTGGGTCGAGCCACTGCTGGTGAAGATTTATTACCCCCAGGGTATCACCAGCCCAGTAGTCAGCACTTTTGTGCTGACATGAATCATCATTGATATGGTTATATTTATAAATTAACTGTTTACAAATTTTTGAATATTTGAAATACTAAGGCTTTTCTACCTCAGGCATAGATTACCTAAGCTGTATTTGGCAAAACTTGTAGTAATTTTGGCCATCAATGCTCTTCAACTTCGAACTTTTTTTGGCCTTTTTAACTTTTTTAAATTCGAGCGTCACTGATGAGTCTTTTGTAGACGAAACGCGCATCTGGCGTATGTACAAAATTAGTCCTGGTATCTATGATGAGTTTATTGATAATCTCGTGCAATTAGATATTTCTAGGTCTGTTTAATTTCATTTTATAGATAAACAAATATATGTTATTCCTCGTTTTTACCTGTACAGGAATATATTTTTTTGTGGATCGAATCAGTGAATCACATGATTTACCTTTGTTTCACTTTCAATGATGACATTCTTTTCTTTCAAATAACTCAACACGCACGATGCATGCGTTATCCACATCTAAATACATTTGTAACGGGTTAAATTGAATTTCACATGAATACAGATTGACTAAGGTCGAATTATTACCTTGCAAATGAATACTCATCACCAATGTTTCATAGTTTATTTTGACAAAATTGAACCCTACTGGCTGCCATACCCAGTCATTACAAGTGATGGAAAACAGTTTCTTATTCCGTGATATAATTATTTAATAGGTATTTGTTTCCAAATGAATCTGATTTTGAATAAATCAGGTTATTAATTGATTTTACGCTCGTCTATAACGTCTCATATAACCTGAAAAACAAGTTTCATGTATCTGTATGATGAATTATGTGATGACTGGCCTTTGTTTCGACAGAAATGTGGTTAAAAGACTGGTAAACTGTCAGGTGTTTTTTTCAAAAGCCATTAAATCACGTATTTATCTTATTAAAGAAAGTGATTGTATTTAATACATTTGCTACAAGAGAACTCTCAAACGAATTTACAATCTGATTGTGTTATGCAGTTTGTTTTAATGACTTGTTTCTTAAAATACTTATTTATTGGGAATTTAGTTGAAAAGATGTTTCAAGTTGTATTCAGCGATGTTAAGTCTGCCATCTACAACCAAGCAGAGCCTTTTAGTATTTGGTGTAACCAATAATTGATGACAATTAACCATTTCTGGTGATTTCAGATAGCTAGTGTTAAATTCTTAGCCACGAAATAGTTAAAAAGATATCATTGAATAGATAGAATTTAATTTTCATGGTATACAGTATTTGATAAATGGTCTTTGTCATGACTTAAATCCACTTTTTTTTAAAACTCTGGTGGAAAGATATCTCATTGAAAATCATATACACATGTTCGAAAAACTAAGGATTTTCTTATCCCAGGCATAGATAACCTTAGCTGTATTTGGCATACTTTTTTGTAATTTTGGATTCTCAATGTTCTTTAACTTTGTACTTGTTTTGGCTTTATAAATATTTTGATGTGAGCGTCACTGTTGAGTCTTATGTAGAAGAAACGCGCGTCGGCGTACTTAACTATATTCCTGGTACCTTTGATAACTATTTACACATCTGGGTCGATGCCACTACTGGTGGACACTTCGTCCCCGAGGGTATCACAAGCCCAGTAGTCAACACTTCGGTGTTGACATGAATATCAAAAATGTGGTCATTTTTATAAATTTCCTATTTACAAATCTTTGAACTTTTCGAAAAACTAATGATTTTCTTATCCCAGGCATTTAGCACACTTTTTTGGAATTTTTGATCCTCAATGTTCTCAAACTTTGTAATTGTTTGGCTTTATAAATACTTTGATGTGAGCGTCACTGATGAGTCTTATGTAGACGAAACGCGCGTCGGCGAACTAAATTATAATCCTGGTACCTCTGATAACTAGTTCCATATTTTTATTGACAAACGCTAATGTTTGATGTAAAAATACTTAAGCACTGCTTATAAACAAAGAAAATGTTGTATTATTGTCAATGTGACAACTCTTTGTAATAGGCCAAAATGACACAGAAATTAACAAATATCGGTCACAGTATGGCCTTTAACGATAAGCAAAGCTCATACCACATAGTAAGCTATTAAAGGCCCCGAAATGAAAAATGTAATAAACAAATTAAACCAGAAAACTTACGGCTTAATTTAAGTATATAAATTTGTTCGTGTGTATTCAAAGAAAACACATGTTTATGTACATTGATAAAATGTATTGGCTGTAATCATGAACATTTATTCAAAGTGTCTTCACTTTCTCGTTTCAATTAATATTTAAAGTAAAATATCCTACCTGTCTGTCATGTTGAACGTAAAACCTTAAATATTTTCAACATTTACCTTTAAATAATAATATTAAAAATATTATATCTACATACTTTGTTTGGTTTAAACTTTTTTTATTCTAGTGTCACTAATAATTCTTCTGTGAAGGATACGTGCATCTGTCGAACAAACCTTTAAGCCAGACAATTGTAACGAATCTATAGTCAACTAATACCGTCCATCAATAAATAATAAGTTAACGATATAGATTACTGTAGATTTCCACCAGATTGGCTTAAGTCGACATCACCAACCAATCTTTACGTAACATGACCTAGTGCATTGAAGATAAATGAAAAGGATCAAAGACTTTTTCAATGTCTCATTATTTTAAGTTTCAAAAAGTTTTCTATAATTGATTTCTATCAATATTCCACCAAATCTGCTATTTTATATCTGTTCATTTTTGTTAATGATGAAATGTGTAAGATTTGATTGACAACAACCTTTTAAGGAACAAATAATTCCAGTACTATACACTTTTGGTGAATTTTGAAAGCAACAATATTAAAATGTGGTCTAAATATCTAATTCTACGGACATATAAGGAAGATGATTATGAATTAAAGCGTCGCATTATTTAATTGAAGTAAGTCTGTGTGTTTATGTTTTGCACCAATTACTCATTAAGGCACACTATGATAATATTGAAATCAATTAAGGTACTGTAATTACAGACATATGTGTCATGTTGTAAAGTTTAATGGCATGATACGTGTAGGACCTAGATAAACAAAATTTTAATGCATTTCAAGTTCAAGAAGTGTCTGGAATTTGATTTAGTTTGGTTAACATCATTTCAAGGTATAATCTAAACATCGTTATGAAAACAAATCACACATGTCAAAATTCATTTAATAATAAGAATGTTTAAAAAAGATTTGTATTTTCTCAGACGTATTATCGAATAAGACATATCAGTTAATTGAAATGAAACTATTTCATCTTCGTGCATATGGAACACAATATATCATTATTTAATATTTAGAGAATAATTCCAACGCACTCAAGAAATATCAAACGTCTGGACACAGCCATATTGTATGAAAGTATAACGATAATAACAGAAAACATGCAGATTAAAATGTTTATCTTTTCTCGATTGTGTAAAAAGGCTGTAAATAGCAGGGGAGCGATCGGATATCATAAAAGGCTGGAAATATCAAGGGAGCAATAAAAAGTCGTAACTTGAATTAAAAAAACAAATCATGAGTCTATAAAATAGAACTGGTGGCTTTCTGCTGTTATTTGCTTTTTGGTCGGGTTGTTGTCTCTTTGACACATTCCTCATTTCCATTCTCAATTTCATTTGAAATCCAAACCGAGCAACGGAAACTCATATCCTGCACTTTTTTTGGCACTGTCTTTTTGCTCTGGGGAAGTAATTATATGTGTTAAGTTGCATTTATTTATGTCATAATCGAATGATTTTGACTATGACAATCGGGATATATCAGTTGTGAATCAGATTTTACTCCTAAGAGTACAATAAAATCATGACGAGCTAGTAAAATTTTCGAAGGGATAACCAACCTACAGGCACCGTTTATAGATATTTACGTTTTGTGTCTACTTGTTTTTGCTGATGATAATGAACTCGTTGTCGGCAATTACATTCTATAAGGAGTTGCTGACCGCGTTCCATGCACTTCAGATTCAAAAGCATTTTTGAAATATATCGATAATATTCTAAATTATTAAATGATGTATTATTTAGCCTTTATGATCCTGGGTACTAATGATATGAAGATATCTAGTTCTTTCTTTGAAGTGAAATCAAAGACAAACTTCGCCGAAATATTGTATTAATCACGTTACTACAGTCTATGTTAATGTCAACGTGTTTCCGGTTTCTTTACAATAAGATGGCTTACTATTGACATTGTTTATACAGAAGTCACATTGTCAATTATCTATTGTCTGACATAGTTTTTATGTGAATTAGGACAATCCCTGATATACATCAGGTTTACTGACATTTGTAGGTACGATAAATCTTCAATACAGAATGGGACTGTTAGATTGTAAAGTGAAACAATATAGAAACAAAGAATACCAAAGTCTTTGAAATCAAGATATGCTCAATGCGATACGAAGAATTCAATTACACATAAGGGTATCAGTGAATCTGAGGATCATCAATTTATCTATCAAGTGTGTCTATTATGTATTACAACCATGAACGCTTCTATAAATATTATCATTCCATGCAACTACATCATTTTATCTAATTTTGAGGTTTATTGTTTTCATGTTCAGCAGATCAAGATAGTGAACAGAGACGTTATGATGTTAACACAAATAACTTAGTATGCATATTTTAACTAACATTCACCGTATGCGGAAAAAAGTGAAGACATAAGTATGCAACTGTTTAGGTGTCTTATAAAACAATTGCAAAACGACACAATGCGAAATTTAATTGGAAGATTGATATGACCCTCTTATATCTATGATGATCGCTGACTACTGGGCTGGTTATACCCTCAGAGACGAAAAGTCCACCAGCAGTGGCATTGACCAAGTGTTGTAAAAAGTTATCAAAGGTACCAGGATTATACTTAAGTACGCCATACGCGCGTTTCGTCTACATAAGACTCATCAGTGACGCTCATATCAAAATATTATAACTTTACGACATTAGAGATGATTTCAGCTTCCAAATAAGTAGAACATTCCAGCAAGGTTTGTATACGGGGTATAATTCTCCCAATTAAAACGATATAGCCCGTGCTTGTATTTCCTATCATGTTTTCTGTGATACAGGTTTGCTACTCACAAGGAAGCTATTAAACCAAAAGTTTCAAATGGTGAAGTTGAAATAATTCTCTTCGTAAATTTGACGGACGCAATAACGAGTTGGTTGACCGTTATTAAATAACCGTTTCAAAGATGATATCGGATATGTTCCTTACGTCGTAACGACAATCTATTTTCCTTTTCATGAATGTGACCTATTTAATTAGACTAATCACCGGGTTTTGTCCAACTCGACACGTGTGTGGAGCAGGATCTGCTTACCCTTCCGTAGCATCTGAGATCACTCCCAGTTGTGGTGGGGCTATCATTTGTCTGTTTGTCTTTTCATACTTAGCTATATGGCGTTATCAGTTTATTTTCGATCTATGAGTTTGACTGCCCCTCTGGTATTTGTGTCCCTCTTTTCAAATTAACCGAGAAGCCGTAGATATAAAGGAGTGTGCAAGACTTTTTTTCAGAACCAAGGAGTCATACGATAGATGTAGGTTTTTTTTGTCATTTTTCATAAAACATTTGGCTGCAGCTGTATACAGAATAACGTACAATTCGTGATAAAGTTCTTATTGTTATGTATCTGCTTGTTGTACTTCAGGCCCTTTTGTTGTTTTATTATATATTGGA
This sequence comes from Mytilus edulis, assembly GCA_019925275.1. Lineage (NCBI taxonomy): Eukaryota > Metazoa > Mollusca > Bivalvia > Mytilida > Mytilidae > Mytilus > Mytilus edulis. Next base: position 25,827,632 of record CM034352.1, read on the forward strand.
AATATGATTTTCGATTGTCCTCTTGATAACTTCTTCGGCATTTTACATCTCATTCAGCAGGTAAGGCGAAAAAAGACGTATGAATATTAAATTGCGTTTTCGTGAATCATTAACTAAAGGAACAACAGTGATTATGATAAACTACTTCAATTTAAAGGTATTTCACAGTTCGTTTGATGTGTTTGAGCTTTTAATTATGCCATTTGTTTGGGGACTTTCTATTTCGAGTTTTCTTCGGAGTTCGACATTTTTGTTTTTCGACTTTTTTTCAAATCCGAATCTGAAAAATACATCATGATATAATTAAGATTTAATTACATCACCATCTATTCTATACGTAACAAAGAAATCTGCACAAATTAAGTCATGTGTCTGAATTCATTGCATATCCACGAAGTATATTGGCGAGCTCTGTATACATCAATTACTCCTGTGCAAGTCTTTGATTTGATACAATGTTAGTACTAAATACTGTAATTGTAGTTTGATTTGAAGTGTATTTGATTTGCGGCATGTTAGTATCATGTTACCCTGTGATTATACTAATTTAATTGTGTGTTATCTGTTTGTAGTGCCAGTTATAGAAAGGCATCGCATTGCAATTTATCAAAGCTTTAAGAATCTAAACAGAGACGATGATATGGAACAACGTTAGTCATATCCTGCTTAACAGCTAACATTTACCGTACTGAATGAGGTGGTCTACAAGGACATGAAAATAACTGTTTTGAAGTGAATTCTTAGTGAACAGCAACTAAAAACCAGACAACAATAATGGCTCTAACAGAACATCTATAACAAGGAGAGGCATGGAATCTTGTAAAAAGATATGAAAAGTTTAAAAAGGAAATATTTAAACTCGAAAACAAACTCACAGTTTCATAACCAGTTTTTTTTTAAACCAAAAACGACAATAAAGACAAACAACAGTACACAAAACAAAATTATGGCTGACCAACGCAAAGCCAACAAAATAAAAACTGGCGATGAACTCCTGTGGTCTTGAAGGAAAAAAAGACACTGCTCCACATATATTTTACACAAATTGTCAAAATGTTCAACGAATAAGAAATTTTCTAAAGGAATATATACAAAATTTTAGCAAAACCGCGAAATCTAGTATCCACGAAAAAGCAAGTTTATCTCAATCCGTGAAAATTTCTACCCACGAAAATAGTAATTTAAGACACGTTGCATAAAACCACCTCGTGAATTCAATGTATAGCACTACAAAGATAAATAAAAGGACATCCAGTAAAAATCAGTACATTGAAAACCGAGCGGCAACAAAAGCAATCCAACACAGCACGTTAGCTTTGTTGGGCTCCTAAGTTCAACCCAGCTTCTTTGTAGATGGAGATGGTGTTTCTAAATCTTAAATATTTATGTCATATGTGTTAAAATTATTGTTTATCTGTTCATCATCATTAGAGCTATTGATTTTGCCATTTAACAAGGGACTTTCCGCTATAGAATATATTTTTCACAGATGACGACGGATATGTTCCATCTTTAACCGCAATCCCTTCCTTTTTTCTTAGAAAATGACTGAAAGTATTTCATAGACACCACATGTCCCGTATCAAACCCTGCAGCATCTAGAGACGAGCAGTCAGTGTTATTTTTCTCATTGGAACATTATGTTGGAAATGATACTAAACAAATATTTCTGTACACACTTATATGATTATGTTTTTAAAATTTTTGTTCTAATAAAATTTGTTAAAAATTGTAAAATGTTCAAACGAATTTGCATCTCAAGTTATTTCATTATGTAGTTATAAAAACTCTTCCTTATGAGAGAAAATTAAAAATGAACAAGGCACTTAGATCAAATATATGACAATTATTTGAATTATGCTGAGAGACAATGATCTCTGCGCGATCAATTCATGCATGTTGTTTTTGATCAAGTTATAGTCTAATTTGTTTTAGTGATAACCTTAACTTGATCATATTTTTTGCAAAACAGTATGAATGAAATGGTGTTTGTACGAAGATGAGAAAACTCAACGATAGTCACAACACACATATCTTTATTTACAAAGGTAATTAATAGACAAATGGATTCAGGTTATGTCAAATTTGTGTAAGATGATTGTACATTTTTAAAGGTTAATAAGCTGAATTAGCTATATATATGTTTAACCGAGCTTTGTAGATTGAGATGGTGTTTTTCAATCTTAAATATTTATGTCATATGTGTGGAATGATTGTTTATCTGTTCATCTTTGTTATATTTCTACACAATTTTTCTTCTTCTTTTGTTGATTGAATGATGTGTGCCTCGTTCGATAGCTTCTGTAAAACAACATGACTAATGACAGGTATAGAGCAGGATCGATTAAGTTTTTATATTATGTTTTAGATAATGTTAAATTAGAGAAAGGAAATGGGGAATGTGTCAAAGCGACAACAACCCGACCATAGAGCAGACAATAGCCGAAGGCCACCAATGGGTATTCAGTGTAGCGAGAAACTCCCGCACCCGGAGGCGTCCTTCAGCTGGCTCCTTAAAAAATATTTATTCTAGTTCAGTGATAATGGACGTCATACTAAACTCCGAATTATACACAAGAAACTAAAATTAAAAATCATACAAGACTAACAAGGGCCAGAGCCTACTGACTTAAGACAGGCGCAAAATTGCGGCGGGGTTAAACATGTTTATTAGATCTCAACCCTCCTCCTATACCTCTAGCCAATGTAGAAAAGTAAACGCATAACAATACGCACATTAAAAATCAGTTCAAGAGAAGTCCGAGTCCTATGTCAAAAGACATTACAAAAGAAAATAAACAAAATGACAATAATACATAAATAACAACAGACTACTAGCAGTTAACTGACATGCCAGCTCCAGACCTCAATTAAACTGATTGAGAGATAATTTCTTCATCAAATGAATATCAGGCACAATCCCTCCCATTAGGGGCTTAACATCATACTATCATAAAATATATGAGAAGAACATAACCCGTGTCATGCCAACAACTGTTGTTTTTTTTTAAATAAATGTGTTTAGTTCCGATGCAAAGACCCCATAAGTGAATCAATATTAAAGCCAAAATATGCAATCTTTAATGATCTTACAACAGTATCGTAACTATATTCCTTCATAATAATAAAATTGAGAATGGAAATGGGGAATGTGTCAAAGAGACAACAACCAGACCAAATAAAAAACAACAGCAAAGGGTCACCAACAGGTCTTCAATGTAGCGAGAAATTCCCGCACCCGGAGGGATAAGTCTGTTTAAAGGTTTTGTAAGTTTTTGAGGTGAATACTGACATTTTTGTGTTTAGTAAAAAAATATTACCATAAAAGATTGGATGTGAAAAACCTGAACGTATAAGATGTCTGCATGTTGAGTTATATTTACGAATTATTTCCTTATATCGATGATAAAATTTAGTAAATGTTTTGACTAGTTTGTGATATCGAAAACCCTGGTGTAATAATTTTTCAGTAATAACATAAATTACTCTCGCTAAAATCTAATACGTTGTTACATACACGAGCGAATCGTACAAGTTGGGATATATAGACAAAAGATAGTGACAAGGGAACGTCACCATCTAAAAATGGATAATTAACGATAGGAAATGAAAAATCATCTCTTTTATCATAAAATTTTGTACTAAGCTTCCCGTTAATGATATAAATATCAAGATCGAGGAAAGGACAGTGGTCATTGTTAGTATTAGCTTTATTTAAAGTAATTTCAACAGGATAAATGTCTTTAGTATACATACTGAAGTCGTCATTTTTGAGAGCCAATATATAATTCAAATATCTAAAAGTTTTGTTAAATTTTTGTATCAAATGTTGTTTCGATGGGTCTTTTCTAATTTTAGTCATAAATTGTAACCAATCACAATACAAAACCTGGTCCGCAATAAGTGGTGCACAGTTAGTCTCCATTGGAATTCCAATAATTTGACGATTTACAGAATCTCCAAAGCGAACAAAAATGTTATCAAGTAAAAATTCAAGCGCAGATATAGTATCAAAGCATGTCCAATTGACATAGTTCTTTTGTTTATTGCTACTAAAAAATGACCTAAAAGAGTTTGAACATATGTACTCGCATTCTGACTTTTTAAATGCCCAGTTAATTAGAGATGTGATTTTTTTCTTAATAAGAATATGAGGCAAAGTGGTATATAGGGTAGAAAAATCAAAACTTTGGTTTTGATATCATGGAATTGTCAGTTTGTTTTCGACCTATTTTGACATCTTTTTCTTGTTTATTTATCAAATGCGATACACAATTAATATAAGCTGGTGCAAACTATGTTAACTAGTCATGGATTTACAGATTCCAGTAAAACAAATAGTTAATCTAACTATCATACTTATTACAAAAAAAATTCAACGAGAAAGTTTTAAATGAATATTATGTAGATTTTAGAAGTATGTAATATAATTCATATAATATGAGCCTCTTTTGAAATATGAAACTGGAGTTAATTTTGAAATAATGTGTTTTGTAATTTTGAAGAGATCTGTCACAAAAAGATTTGCCAAAATAGAAAATGAATTTTGAACTTCTAAATTTTTTTCTAGTTTTTGTTTTAAAATTTATTTATACATTATGCATGCATTTTTGTTATTTTACTTTATGCATACAAGAACAAGTTCAAAAGCATATGTATCAACAGTTCTTATCTTAAAAAAAATATTAACAGTATAAAAGTATTTCCGAACTAATGTTAAAAGTTAACATACTAGGATTAACATTTAAGAGGTAGACTATCTTTTCTGTGAGTAGTGTCTTTATTACTTATTTGAACGTACATAATTACGGTATTACACGTGTGGCAGTAACAAACTACTGTTTGAGATCACCCCTAGTTTTTTGGTGGGGTTCGTGTTGTTTATTCTTTAGTTTTCTATGTTGTGTCGTGTGTGCTGTTGTTTGTTTGTCTTTTTCATTTTTAGCCATAGCGTTGTCAGTTTGTTTTAGATTTATGAGTTTGATTGTCCCTTTGGTATCTTTCTTCCCTCTTTTATGTATTTCGCTAACTACATGATATTATGTGTGTATCTTAATCTTTTTAAATATAAAATGTAAAAAAAAAATGTTTTCCTTGTTAAAATATATATATATATGTCATAGACACAAGAGAAAAAGGCTCTATCAAATAGCTAGGATATCTACCAAAAAGAAAAAAGGATATGTTGCACAAATGATCGAAAGATAATAAGATTAAGCTTGTGAATCAAAACACAAACAATCAGGTTTTTTTGGGGTTATCTACAGAAACATTTACATCATTATTAATACTTGCCTTTGATCCTCTGTATTTGAATCTGGAATATTCTCAAATGAATAACATGTTTACATTAAAGATAAAAAAACGGAGACGAAACATCATTATTAAAATTGTTACCGATGGGAACTGATGATAAAGAATGAAATCGATTGAAACTGTCCATCAAAGTAATATAATTTCATTTGATCACATACACATCTTTAACATATATAGAAAAAATATAAATTTGAACAACAGGTTGTTGAGATGTGTCATAAATTATTATAATGAACCCTCATTAAGGATTGAGTCTTTTGAAGCACTTTTTTGTGCTGACATGAACTATCATTGATATGGTTATATTTATAAATTAACTGTTTACAAAATTTAATAGAATTTTTTAAATACTAAGGCTTTTCTCCCTCAAGAATAGATTACCTTTACTGTATTTGGCAAAACTTTGAGGAATTTTGGTCCTTAATGCTCTTTAACTTCGTACTTTATTTGGCCTTTTTATTTCACTTTTTTGGATTCGAACGTCACCGATGAGTCTTTTGTAGACGAAACGCTCGTCTGGCGTAAATACAAAATTTAGTCCTGATATATATGTTAGACTCAGATCGACGTCCGGCCTCTAATCGACGTCCTTTCCTCAAATCGACGTCCGTTTCACAAATCGACGTCCAAATCTGACGTCACAGTCTCAAATTTACGTCCAATACTTTGATACTCTAATCTACGTCCAATGTGACGGCTTGTATTGCCAAAACTACACCCGATAGATTTTAGTCGATTGTAGTCGTCTTAAATTGATGTTCAATATCAATAAATGACATAACTAAGGCTGTTAGTTTTCTCGTTTGAATTGTTTTACATTGTCATTTCGGGGCCTTTTCAAGCTGACTATGCGTTATGGGCTTTGTTCATTATTGAAAGCCGTACGGTGACCTATAGTTGTTAATTTACGTCATTTTGGTCTCTTGTGGAGAGTTGTCTCATTGGCATTCATACCACATCTTCTTTTTTATATCAATTGTTTACGCTTATACATTTACATGTTTTGTAGGGTTCAAAAATTAATACATACTTTCCATGTAATGTTTTTTCAACCCGAAATAGATATCATGCATATATTAAAGTGTATCTTGATAAAAAGTTAATTGAATCAATCTACATAGTAGTTTGTCATTCCTATTCATGTTAATAAATGACATGCATGTAAGTGTATGTGAAGGAGAAAGGAACTTAACGACAAAGAAAACCAAACGATATCTAGATGGAAATTATTCAATTTTCAACAATAGACAAAATAAGGAAGTACAGCCAATTGTTGTTTTTTTAGTATTATAATTCGGACTATGTAAGATATTTTTCAACATTTTTTTTAGTTTTACACCTGGAGTAAAACATGTATGCAAGAAATTGGCACTATGCATTATTACAAAACTGTTCTAGGTTAAGTGCTCACACACATGCTTAACCCTAACATAATCTTTATGAGCCTGTAATGCAGTGGTTTTCGATGGTTTGTGTCTATCATATTTGTTTTTCAGATATTTTTTTATAAATAAGACCGTTAATTTTCTTATTTAAATTGTTCATTTTATTCATGTGATACCACATCTAATTTTTATGTAATCTCTAAAATTTAAAAAAAAATGATAACACAACCTGTTTGCATATTTAGTCTAGTATGCAATAAATCTTTTAAAAAAACACATTTTTTTAAATAGATCCTATTTGTCACACATATGTTCAAGGCTCTAAAGGTTTCAGCTGCTGTGGGTTCTGGTCAATTCTGTACTATGTGTCCAAAACGGATGTTGATTAAAGAAGCTAAAAATTGGAAGTCGATTAGAGAAACCAAAAAATGGACGTCGATTAAATAGGCATAAAATTGGCCGTCGATTTGGAAGGATATTTTATTGTGACGTCAGATTTGGACGTCGATTTGAGAAACGGACGTTGATTAGAGACCGGACGTCGATCTGAGTCTTACATATATGATGAGTTTATTTACAACCACTGGGTCGATGCCACTGCTGGTGAAGATTTATTTCCCCGAGAGTATCACAAACCCAGTGGGCAACACTTTTTGTGCTGACATGAATTATCATTGATATGGTTTTATTTATGAATTAACTGTTTTCAGAATTTAATAGAATTTTTGAAGCACTAAGGCTTTTCTACCTCAGGAATAGATTACCTTAGCTGTATTTGACAAAACTTTTAGGAATTTTGGTCCTTAATGCTCTTCAACTTCGTACTTTATTTGGCCTTTTTTTCACTTTTTTGGATTCGAGCGTCACTGATGAGTCTTTTGTAGACGAAACGCGCGTCTGGCGTATATACAAAATTTAGTCCTGATATCTATGATGAGTTTATTTAAAGAAAAATAAACAATACAAATAATGTCAAGGAATGTGTATGAACTATAGCTTGTTACCTTTTTTATTTTATTTCGACTTGTAGTCTTTAATTTTTCCATACCTAGTCATTACAACTAAAGAAAAACCGTTTCAGTTTCCGTAATATAATTATTTTGGTAGTTATTTCTTTATGAATTTGATTTTGAATAAATCAGGGTATTCATAATTGATTGATTGATTTTTAACCCGCCAATAACGTCACATGTAACCTGAATAACAAGTTACATGTATTTGTATGATAAAATATTTGATGTACATTGGCTTGAGAAAAATAACTGACTTTTGTTTTGGTAGATATGTCAGGTATCAGATTGACTTTAATCTTCATCACCAACCGATCGTACCGTAACATAACCTAGTGCATTGCAGATAAGGGAAATGGATCAAAGACTTTGACAATTAGATACTAGTTGTGTTTAAATATCCCATCCAGTCTGCTATTTGATATCTGTACATTTTTGTTTATGATGAAATGTTTGACGATATCATTGACAACAACCTTTTAAGGAATTAATTATCAAAGTATTATAATCATTTGGAGAATTTGTTAGAGCAATTATAGCAAAATTTGATTTAAAAATCTAAAGATACTAAATTTCGAGGAAAATGATTATATATTAAAGTGTCGCATTATTAGATTGAACTAAGTATGTATGTAAATGATTTGCACCAATTACTCCTAAGGGTACAATATGGCCATATTTACATTACTAATTTTACTGTAAATGCAGACAGATGTGTCATTTTACAGAATTTTATGGCATGATAGGACAAAAATAGGACGTTAATGCAATTCAGGTTCCAGAATTTTCTTGAATTTGATTGAGTTGGGTTGACATCATTTCAAGTTATAATCTAAACATCGGTATTAAAAAATCCAACACTGTTTCTTTTTTATCTTCAAATGGACATGACATTTCTTCATTTTAAATCGAGTTGTTTTAAAAATCTAAGTCAGTTATGATTTCAATATTATATCAAAAAATATATAAACACTTTCACATAAGCATTGTTTTAGTAAAAATAAACAACTCCTGATTATTTATCATTAATGATCTTTGTCAATATCGTTTTGCTAATAAGAATGTTTAAAATAATAAGAATTTTCTCAGACGTATACTAAAATAAGAAAAATCAGTAAATTGAAATGATACTTGATAATCTTCGTGTACATGGAACAATCGTGACATTATTTATATTAATAGAATAATACTAACACACTCAATCGCAAACGTCTGGATTTTGAGTATACACAGCAATACTGTAGGACCAAATTACGATAACAACAGACAACATGCGGGTGAAAAGTCTGTTGTGTCCTGGATGCCAAATATCCGTTACCTGAGCTGAAGACGACACTTATTTCAATTCAGTGCATTCCATTTTGTAGAAAGTCAGGAAATTCTAAGGGAGCAATCGGAAATCATAATAGGCAGGAAACTCCAAGGGAGTAATCAACAATCAAAGAATGCAGGAAATACTAATGGAGTATTCAAAATGCATTAGTCGTAAAAAGCAGACAAACTTTGTCGTGTTGCTCGTAGGAAGTATCTACATTTGTATTTATTGATAATATGCACTTGTCATGATTTTGGCTATGATAATCGGAACATATCCGTGGTAATATGTGGCCCAGTTATTACTTCTTTAAGCTGGGGTCACATATTCACGAGTTCAACTGCCACCCTTGACAGGACTATTCCAGACTAAAAACATTTTAAAAGTGTGATAAAGATCCTGTGAATCGTGGATAGAAATTCAAACTTTAAATAAAATTTGTAAAAACATTTATTGAATCAATCACATATTGTTCAGGAAGCGTCCAAATTCAATCGAAAATGTCCCGATTACTAGTATCTGTTCTGTATCCGTTTCTTATCTAATTTGTATCTTTCTGATGGTAAGAAAATACCGACTCTGTCCCAACAGCGTCCCAAGTCTACCGAATCTATTCGAAAGAGACAAGACAGTGACAAGACAGTGAACCGACGCTGATGGAAGATATCCGTTAGAAAACTGTCGTCGTATTCGGGATGACCATGGCCTGTCAAAACGCAACCCTATCACAGTCTGCTGTATCGCATTGTTCATGGCTTTCTTTAGACGCAGTCCTATTGTTTTCTGTAATTGTCGTCAAGATTCTGACGAAGGTATCATTGCCTCATTTCGTATTTAACACGGGACTATTGTGGAATGTTTTCGTCAAAGACGGTTCGCATTCGGCTAGATAATGATGCAATCTGGCCTCAATCGACAAAAACAACCTTATAATTATACGACATCGTTAAGACAATGCAAAAAAATTCTAGATCAGTAAGGATAGTATTATATTCCGACTTTTTTTAAAACTCTTCGTGTCTTAGCGTAGTCTGATGCGTAACGGGAGCCATAATCGGAACTGTGTGAACGCCACATAACGGTCAATTCATCACAATGGCATTCGTGAACATAACCTATAGGCACCGTCTATAAGTATAAACATAACCTATAGACACCGTATATAAGTATAAACATTTATTCATGAATTTTGATAATTAACAAGTTTTAGGCAATTATATGCTGTAATGAGGTGCTGACTGCGTTGCATTTCAATATCAAAAGCATTTTATTTTTTTAATATTTTGATAGGTATTCGAAATTATGAAATGATATACAACTTAGTTCATTTGTCTTTATGAACCAGGGGACTAATGGTATCAAGACTTTATATAATATCTTTGTAGTTGAATTAGAGATAAAATAAACCGAATATTCGCCCAAATATTGTATTAATCACGTTACTACAGTCTATGTTAATGTCAACGTGTTTCCGGTTTCTTTACAATAAGATGGCTTACTATTGACATTGTTTATACAGAAGTCACATTGTCAATTATCTATTGTCTGACATAGTTTTTATGTCAATTAGGACAATCCGTGATATACATCAGGTTTATTGACATTTGCAGGTACGATATATATTCAATACAGGATGGGACTGTTTGAATGCAAAGTGAATCAATATAGAAACAAAGAATACCAAAGTCTTTGGGATGAGGATGTGTACGATGATGGGGAGAACTGTATGGGAAAAAAAACAATTACACATATTGGTAGCAGTGAATTTGAAGATCATCAATCTATCTATCAAGTGTGCCCATTATGTCTGACAAGCATAAACGCTTCTTTAAATATACAATATTGAATCTAATTCCATGCAAAGACATCATTTTATTTAATTTTGAGGTTAATTGTTTTTATGTTTAGCAGATCAAGATTGTGAACAAAGACCTTATACACTTATAACTCCGTATTCATATTCAAACGAACATTTTGTTAACTATAAACGAACATTCACTGTACGCTGAAACGTGAATCTTTGCCGAGAAGACATAAGTATGCAACTGATTAGTAAAATTGAAAATGGAAATGGGGAATGTGCCAAAGAGACAACAACCCGACCTTAGAAAAAAAAACACAACAGCAGAAGGTCACCAACAGGTCTTCAATGTAGCGAGAAATTCCCGCACCCGGAGGCGTCCTTCAACTGGCCCCTAAACAAATATATACTAGTTCAGTGATAATGAACGCCATACTAATTTTCAAATTGTACACAAGAAACTAAAATTAAAATAATACAAGACTAACAAAGGCCAGAGGCTCCTGACTTGGGACAGGCGCAAAAATGCGGCGGGGTTAAACATGTTTGTGAGATCTCAACCCTCCCCCTATACCTCTAGCCAATGTAGAAAAGTAAACGCATAACAATACGCACATTAAAATTCAGTGCAAGAGAAGTCCGAGTCTGATGTCAGAAGATTAGGCCTATTCACATTGAAACCCTTAAAGACGACATAATGCCAAATTTAAATGTTAGATTGATACGATCCTCCATCATGCAAGATAATACTATCTCCTTTCAAATGTAAACACGAGAATGTTACATTTGTAAGTAAACGCTAAGGAGAAATATACATAATTGTGCGGTATTTCAGTGTTTCACAAATATTATGCAGTAGAATCGTTTGAACTATATATTCTTACCCTAACCATTTCGTACCCCTGGCAAAAAAAACATTTTGTACCTCATTGAATATTAACATGTATACCATTTCGTACCTCATGGAAGATTTTTTCGTACCTGAAAGAATAAAGTAAAATGTGTGAAAAAGTTCTATAAATTTGCAAAATGTAATGGAAAAGTGGCAGCATGTATTCCTTACTTTAAATTCCGAGATCTTTCATAAATTCGTCTCCAAAATATTGTTTTTATTGTTTCACTGCAATGTTTTGGGGAGTATGGTAATCATTAAACGGATCACTGATTTGATTTAATTTTTCCAATAGAAATCTTGACAACTAAAGTGAAAAGTTCATACATGTAATAAACATATATTTGGAACGGCTTCACCCTGCAAAAACGTGATTATTCATCGTTTATTTATATACCATGTCACCATCTGAAAAAAATGATGTAGACAACTCAAACATTTTTTTAGCATTGCTTAAAATTGATACCTTTTCAGATTGTTATCCATTTATATTGATGTGTTTGAGCTTTTAATTTTGCCATTTGCTTAAAGACTTTCAGTTAAGAATTGTCCTTAAAGTTCGGTATTTCTTCTTTTTTACATTTTTTTCATCTAAATCTGAACATTTGGAGGAATTCTGACAATGATCAATTGTTAATTGCTTGGTTTTTTTTTGTTTCAACCCTATGATTCTCGCATTAAAAAAATAACAAACATGGATTTTGCTGTAAAAAGTTAAATACATAACTAAACATCTGTGCTATCCAGTTATTTGCCATTGTTCCTACTTCTTGTCGATACTTGTATTTTTACATTTTAACTAATACATGTATGTCCGTTTCTTCGACTCACACATTGTTGTAAAAATAATGGAATCATATGCGACTGGCAAACAGGAGAAAAGTTCAGATATATTTAAAACAAGGTTAAATCCACCATGTTTTACATAAGGAAAAGTCTGTACCAAGTTAGAAATATGACAGTACATGCATATTGATCTATGTAACAAAACAACCAGAGATAATTGAATAAAATAAAACAAAGTCAAAACATTGAAAAGATAGGAATAGTAAGAAAAAAAACTTTTCCAAACTTTCACTGCTAAATTACTCTGGGTAACAACAAGAAAAAAAATCTCTAATCATGTATACACTATTTTCTCAAAATAGCTATGTTCTTACTTATTCACGAAATGTTTTTATGGTCAATCAGAAAAGTTTAAAAATGGTTGTAATTGGAAGCATGCTTACAGCTTCATTTGATTAAATTACTATTTGTATTGCTGAAGTTGGCGTTAAGAAAGTGTTAAAACGTCGCTAAATAGATTTCCCAACAATTTCCTTTAAATTAATGTTATATAGCAGAAATGTTAATTTATTTACTTTGTTCTGACAGCAGCATATTGTAATGTTTATTCAATCAGTCCCAAGACGGGAGAAGAGAATTTTAAAGAAAGTCTAGTCACGTATTCGTAAGCACATCGTTGGATATACTATTCTCACTTTTCAGTCCTCTTCAAGTACTGCCACATACTTTTACATCAAAATGAACAGGTTAAATGAAGTTTATGATCCATATTTTTACAAAATTGTTTAATAGAGAAATAAATGAGTACATGTCAGTGAGTACGACACTCAACATTAAAAACAAATTCTAAGAAGTTGTCGCAAAAATGGCCGTTTTATAAACAAATTTGATGTTTCAATTGGACTGGAAATTTGTAAACTATTCCTTATTTTAATATTAAATTTCAATTCAACATTGGGTTGTAAGCTGGCCTGTTATACCCTCAACGACTAAAATATATCTGCAGTAGTGTCTATTTAGTGTACGTAACTACAATGCTCTTCCCTTTCATGAATGTGACCTACCTAATTAGACTATTTACCGGATTTGTTATTTCAAAAACTACACGACGGGTGCCACATGTGGAGCAGGATCTGCTTACCCTTCCGGAGCACCTGAGATCACCCCTAGTTTTGGTGAGGTTCTTCTGGTTTGTTCTTTGGTTTTCTATGTTGTTAGTCTGTTTGTCCTTTTCATTTTTAGCCATGGCGTATGAGTTTGACTGTCCCTCTGGTATCTTTTGTCCTTCTTTAAAAATGCTCTGTTAGTAATGACATATATGTTATGTTGGTATCCAGTAACTCTGAAGTGACGGGAGATGCATTCCAAGTGTAAACACCTAATTCTTATTTCAATGAGATTATGTATTGTGCTTTACATGCCAAAACGAAATGTTTTATAATCAGAGTCAACTTTAATAGTCGTACAAGTGCATGATTACATTATGGTATTTGGAGATGCATGCAAGAGTATGTACATACACAGAAGTTTTGCTGTTCATGAGTTATTGATTTGACCCATTGGGATATAACACTTTATTTAGTTTCTCTGTAATTACATCGAAACAGATCAATATTGCTTATCAATATTTTATTTGACATCCTGACAGCACTCTTGTTTTATTCTGATTTGAATACACGACCTTTCCCCTTTCCTTAAGAGTATATTATCTTTCTTTTAATGAAAGATAATACAATAGTTCCTTAGTGTATTTGTAAGAAAAAATAAACATTACAAACAAAATCAAAAACAAATAGAAGAAATACATGTAAACCGATTCAGCAAATAACGACGGTAAATATATATACAACAATTTAAAAACCCTACTCCATTCAAATAAACATTCAACAAAAATGGATATTTATAGAAATGCATATAAATATGGGAGGCACAATATGTTTCGGGGATAAATTTAACCACTCACGTTTAAACTGCAAATTTGGAATGTTTTTTCTTTGATTATAATAGCATATAGGATCGATATTCGACTAACAGTTACATTTATATAAAATTTATGATGAGATGACCTGTTTTGCGCTCAGCACGAACAAAAATCTAATGTTGAACCAAGGTTATTCACTGATAGCAAATGGCTAAGATGTTAGTTCAATGCTCTGGCTAATTAAATGTATAGATTGATGAAATCATTTCTGTACCAAAATACTGAGGTTTGAGGTATTTTACCTGTAATGAGTTCTACAAACGCTGAAAGAAAGACGACGAACCTTTTATCTGTTCTTAAGGCATGTAAATGGTTCAATAAAAGGGAATACTCTAATAATTGTGTTTGAACGATACAGACTGTAAAATTCTTTTAAAATAACATTGCATATCTTAGCATGAAAGTGATAAAACTGAGCGGAGTCCAGGCCCCTCATCGAATTTGTGAACTATAGAAATGAATGATCATGTGATCATATTTTGTATAATATATCTAACAAAATGGATATTCATGCAAACATTCAAACTATTTTTAGCTGTACATCCATAAATCTATTATTAACAGTCAACTAAAGCACAAGACACTCAGTCCTTTTAGTGTCTGAACGATTTCCCTCAGTTTTAATCTAAATTTCTTAACCAATTTACGAAATTTGGACGTTGGTTATCAATGTTTGCTTAAATCTAGTTGATACGTTATCAGTGGAAGCCTTTTTTCATGAACTTTCACAGCAAAATGTTTAGAAACATAATACAAATTGAACTAATATGTACGTATAGTAAATCGCCTATACATTGTAAGTAACATCAACTCAAAGCCTTAATATATTACATAATAAGATAGGTAAAATATACCAAAGAAACATTCAAATAATAAATTGAAAACGAAATGACAATAACATTGTGCATAATAAGAAATGACCTTTAGACACACAAAAGTATAGAAAACACAAATAAAGACTAAACAACATGAACCAACCAAAAACCGCGGGTGATATCCAGTGATCTGGCAAATACTGTTCGACATGCGACATAAATTGTGTCGCTCATGTATTTGCACACTCGGTAAAAAGTGTACTTGGATTAATCACATTCGCGAAAGAGGAGCTGAGTTGACATTTGAAACATATCAAAAACTGAATGAAAAGATTCCAGAGGGATATTCAAACTCAATAGTCGAAAATAGAATCACAACGGCATGGCTTAAAACGAGAAATTCAACAGACAAAAACAGTACACAAAACACAACATATAAAAATAAAGAATGAGTAACACGAACCCCATCAAAAACTGAGGGTGTTAGGTTTATTCGAGTAGGTCAAAATCGAGAAAAGGGAGATGGGATTGTAGTTACGACATTCCGAACATATTTGTTATAATCAAGTACTAAAAAAGATAATAATGTGTGAACTATACTGAAATGATTCAAGGATTTTTGTAATCTTTCTTACTTGCTGTTAATTGACTGTTCAAAATTTTATGTGTGTCTGTATCCTAAAATATTCATAGTGGGAAAGCGAGAATAATATAAAAATCACAAAAAGTCAAATATGTAATCAAATGTTATTGTTGGTGCCACCTCTAATTTCGTTTATTTTCATAGTGATTGATTCATATACAGATTTGTCTTACTATTATAAAACTGTAATGGTGAATTAACGGCATAGTTTAAAGATGAACCACAATTTTAGTAATTACTGCATGTCATTGAAATTATCTGCCAACCGTTTATCATCATATAGTTTAATGTTTTAACGAAACGCAGATCTACTGTATTAAGTTATACTCCCGGTAATTTATTATTATTGTCTTTGTCGTGATTAGCAAAATTCATTTCATTCATCTTTGCTCCTTCTAAAAATGTTATATCTGTTGGAGAAAAATTGTTACCGTTAACTTTTTTTCTTCTGAAAACCGTCTATCGATTGTCAAATTTTAATGTGGAATTAGATATTGAAAAGCGCATCTCAAATGTAAAATCAAGTGAACATTGAGCAAGTGAATCTAATACTATCAATCTTAGATCTCGTATACACAACAACAAAAATTCAAAGGATCACTCAATTTTCCTTTGTTTGTGTTCTGTACCAAACATGAGATAAAAATATGCAAATTTAAAACTTCCGGTATGTTTTGAAACATTGAAACTTGTTTCGTAGCAAAAAGGAAAATCACAAAAATACTTAACTCCGATAAAAATTTAAAATGGAAAACCCCCGGTCAAATAGCAAAACAAAAAGCTCAAACACATCAAACGAAGGGTCAACAACTGTTATATTCTTAACTTGGCACAGGCTTTTTCTTATGTTTTTAAAGTGTGGATAAAACAAGATGTTTAACATATCATTTTGCACCGGTATCAATCATCTTTTTCTTGAAAGGATATGCATATAAACAAAAGATATACGGATGTGTATGTTAATTTGCCATCAATCTTATGGAAGATGTTTAGGGAACATCGTTAAGTCTACAACAATACACATGTGTTCTACCAACTCATGCAATGTCTAACTGTAAATCATCAAGAGCCTTTAAAAGTTCGTGAACTGATTTAAAAGAAATAATCAAAAATCTGTCATTTAAACTAAGTTATTTAAAAGATTATTCTCATCCTTGCAAGTTTTAATCTCGACCATTAAATGATAAATAGTTATATTAAAGGACATACACTATAAACCAGCACAGATAAAATAACAATATAAAGAAAAGCAATAAATGTCTGCAATATTTAAGCAAGCTAAAAGTATAAATGGAATATCACATCTTACTTTTTACGGTTATGTTTTATTGATATCGTAAATGACGATAAAACTCGCTTATCCTGGGGTTTTTTTTATAGCTTATTCTTACATAATCAATTGAACGTTGCAGAAAGATGTTTGAAAAGTGCAGTTGTCTTCTTCAGTGCTTAAATTGTTTTAATTATCAATGTTTGATGCAGAACCAAACATGTATTGCTATTTACGTATAGTTCTTTTTCCTAGTGTAAATTTTCTAGCAGCTTAATAAGGAAAAACTAAAGTTATATCGATCATAAAAACTGCACAAAAAGTTGTCTTAAAAGGTTTTGCGCTTAATCAATTTCAAACTATAGATTGAATTGTACATTCTTTCTAATCATTCGGTTTTATTTCTAACTGTAGTTCAGTAAAAACCTAGAATAGTACATAAAAGGAAATAACAAAATATACCAAGGAAAAACGGAAAATCTCTTATCAATTGTCAAAATCAAACGCTCAAACATAATATAATTATTAAACTAATTGAAAACAAATGTCATATTTCTGATTTGGTACGTTCATATATTGATTAAACGCTTATAAAAATCTAGAAACAAACAAACTGGCGTCACACTGACAGTTGTTTGTAAATTTAAAAACAGATGGTTGACAAAAAAAGTCTTATCTACCAACGAACATAACGATGATATCATGAAGGCGTTGTATTTTGCAAACTAAAACTATAATAAAACACCGTAAAGATGGGAAATAAGGGTAAAGCTACGCGCTAAAACATGATACTATTTCTTCCTAGCCTTGGCTCATATCATTATATTTTCATGAAACTAAAATCATTTTCATAACAGCGTTGAAAACTGCAAAACTTATGTTGGTAGTAATTCTGAATCATTTTCCTTTAATTTGTTTGTCATCGACTTTCGATTACAGTGATTTTACGCTAACTCAGTCTGTTAGAGGCCTTCAAATAGGGATTTAAATAGAATGAAAGAGTAAAGTACATGCAGGTGCACCAGCAGAAGAAAAAAGTTTTAGTATTCAATATTAAAATAAATACACAAGGTTTAGTCATCTGCCAGGTATATTTATTATTTGAACTAGGCATTTAGAACCTATGGTGACCCCACAGTTTTAATGCCTATAACTCGTTCGATATGACAAATGGGCATTACAGACGAACATTCACCTTATCCGAAAGATTCAATTTATAACCTGAGTGCGCCAAAAAATGGCCTTGTCCAGGCTGTTATGAAAATGATTATAAATTGAAAAAAGACGCATCCTAAAATTTGTTAACATTCAATACACCCTAAAATCGCAGACAAATCACATCTTTGTTACCTTGTGATGTAAAGTATCCACTGTGCATTTTTCATGACAATCTGTCGGTAAAATATCACACAATGTATAGATTACATATAAATGAAAACAATAGTGTTTAGTATTTGATAACTTATGAGAAGGGTTTATAACTGTACTAACTAAGAATAGTTCTTTCTTACTTGTATATGTATCGTAAATTTATATTATTAAATAAACACGCATTAGGGATACTCTATATGAGTAACATTTATAGTTAAGTTTCAGAAAAACATGATATTGGTATTTATCCGTGATTTCTACATTAACCGACTTTTAAGAACCTATCTGATATAATTTTATAATTTGAGTATCAAGTTTGACAATAACTACATCCAGCTTCCAAAATCAAAATGAATGTGTCTTGTTGTATGCAATGACAGCATGATAACATCGATATTATTATCTTGCAAAGACTTATTAGATGATTTATCTAAAGATTGCATGACAACATTGAAATTTATGGACGTAATGATGTCCTCTGAGATACCAACGATAATATCATTGTCCTTTTATGATATAAAATATTATATGATGAAAAAAGGTTCAAAGGTAGCCGTGAAGCGCTGTAGACTTCAACCTAACTTTCAATGAATATCATTTCAAGGAATTTATTACCTACTTAATTGCACATGCTTATATCTCTTTATAGAACTCAACTCATCCGATGACAATACATTTGAGAGTTATGAACGTAAATATGTTTGATTGTGACATGAGCGTGGTACATTTTGAATTATATTATTAATTTAAACATCTATATATTAATCTGAAGTTATGATTGGATTTGTATAAAGCAAAGCTTGAATTAAACGGGATATGTTTATTTATTTCGTTACGGCTTTGTTTTTGTTTTCTTTTCTTCTATTTAATGTAGTTTGCGTCGGCGATACACGTTTGAGGTAAATATACCAGTAAATAAGTTAGTGCACGCCTTTAAATTAAGTGTTCTGAATGGTGAAGTTGAAATAATCCCTTCGTATATTTTACGAACGCCATCAAGAGTTGGTTGATCGTTATGGAATAGACGTTTCACAGATGATAGCGGATATGTTTCTAATGTCGTAACTACAATCTGGCCCCCTTTCAAGAATGTGACCTATAGAATAAGACTTGTTAAAGGGTTTGTACTAACATGAGCAAGACCACGTGTGACACATGTGGAGCATAATCTGATTAATCTTCCGGTACACCTGAGTTCATCTCTAGCTATTGGTAGGATTCTCGTTGCTTATTCTTTAATCTTCAATGTTGTTTTTTGTGTACTAGGATCTGTCTGTTTGTCTTGATTTTTACAATGGTGTTGTCATTTTATTTCGATTTATGAGTTTGAATGTCCCTCTGGTATCTTTCTACACTCTTTTTTTTATCAGTATACATGTACGTTAGTTTTATTTCAACTGGTCCGAAGGAGAACACTCTTCTCCTCTGAAACTGCTGAGACAAATTTAACTAAATTTGGTCATAATCATCCTAAGTGTGTCTTGTTTTGAAAATGCGTCCGATGACCCTGTCTGCCCACCAGCATGGCGGACATTGCTAAAAATAGAACATAAGGGTAAAATGTAGTTTTTGGTTGACATCTCTGAAACTACGGCATTTAGAGCAAATCTGACAATGTGTAAAAATGTTTATCAGGTGTAGATTTATCTGCCCTGCAATTTTCAGACGAAACAGACAACCCGTTGTTTTGGTTGCTGGCTCTGAACTAGTAATATTAATGACATGTTGCACAGTAAATACATGTGAGCGACAAAGGCTCTTGAGAGCCTCGAGCTCTCTATGTTTTTGATACTCTATTTTCAAATCGACCAACGACAAAATTTGATTGACTTGTACTTTTGTTTAAACTTTAAACGAACGAAAGAAAGCCTTGATAAAACTATTCACACACATTTTTCATTTTTATATCTTCACACATTTCCTGACATGACGTCAAGTCTTTCTTTTAGGTCCATTAGCTCTTAGATAATTTATTTTTAAATATGTTGTGTTTGAGCATTGTTGAAGAGGCGTTTGATATCTTAATGTGCATCTGGTGCATACAAATTAATACCCTTTAATGTTATTTACTGATAAATCGAGTTATCTATGGTTGATATTTAAAACAAAATACTGTAAAGCCTGAATATGACATGCATATAAATTATTGTTCAGTTTATTTTTTTTTAATATTGGTTAAGGTCCGATACAGCTGTTTGATTTTTATAGTTTGTTACTACAGACGCGCGTTTTGACCTTTTTAGCTCTCGAATCAAAGCTGTGTTAAAGCCTAATATATTTAAAATTTCAGAGTATAACAAACCAAAGTCTTTGAAATTTTGTGAGAAAAAAAATATGGTCATATGTGCATGAGGGTAGATATCTTATTGTTTGGGATAGGTTTTGTTTTGTTATTTAGTACTCCATAAAAGACACATTAGGAACTTTCGAAGTTTGATGGACAATTCAATGACGAAGTTGCACATACAAAATTTTAAAAAGTTGAGCTAGATCGAGGACACTTGTTTTTCCCTAAGAAAAAAGTATCAATAATGTTACGAATGATCATATCATTTAAAGGAGAGTAAAAAAATAACTATGATATTTCAAATCAGAACAAATATGCTGGCTACTTGGCTAATGGTACCCGGCAGTCGTCACAGATGAAATTTTCACCAGCAATAGCATCTTCTCGGCGTTGTACAAATTTATCAAAGTTCAAGACTTATATTCAAAAACATCAAAAGCGTGAATCTTATATGATATTAGAATATTTATAATATACAATCTACATGTAAGTCCGTTTCGACGTGCATTAACATACATGCACTTGACTGTTCTTCTCATTTTAACATTTAGTAGTTTAATAAATTGCACGTAATAGTCATGATGTGTGTCATCATGGCCAGCTTTAAAAATGTCCAAAATCTACAGTAATTTAAATATCAACTCCTTGGAATCGATGTCATCAAAATAAATGATTATTACATAGACAACGTGTTTGTAAATGGTGCCTATAAATGAACAGTTTTGAATGGAGTTTTGCTATGTGTTCATCCTTACTCTGACTTATTTGTATGGTACAGGTTGATACAATTGATTCTTCTTATAAATGAACAACTTAGAGTTTTGTTTTATTTAATGTTTCCCTAAACAGATTTTCCTAGTTAAAGTTTTCGTCAAAATAGTAACAAATTTGAACTTGAAATAAAAGCATGGATAAATTTGTTTAATTCATCTTGGACATCAACTTTGTTATTCCTTCATCCATCTCATTTATAATGATTTATTGTCTTCGAAATGTGTAGTTACTTCACATTCCACTCATGCTCGGTGTTTCCTTCATAAAATATTGTTTCATGTTCAGATTAAACAGTTTTAGATTAGTACATATGAATAAAATGTATTTTGGTAATCCCAGTTTATTATAGTACGAAATCTTTTAAAACTATCCATTAACCGAAATCATATGTTTCTCTTGAATGACGATTAAACATTTTTTTGCAAGAATACCTTAAACTTGTCTATTTGTGAAACCATAATGTTATATATAAAATGTCCTCTGGTTGCCATTCTATTCCGTATAACCACGCGTTCGTCTATATATTTTCAATATAACGTATTTGGGAAATGATTCTGATTGTCCCATGGCAAATGACTCACTTTACACGGAATGGTTAAAGTCGAACCTTCAAACGTTTAACTGACACAACTATGATTTATTGAACTCTAGCGTGATTCGAGTTGTTTAATTCTTTTTTTTTTTTTTTTTTTTTTTTGTATAGCTTTCAGTTGACTGTTATTCATCCTAGGGTTATTGATCTCAATTTTATATATAAAGCTTACTAATTTGCTTACCTTTTATTTAATTGTTTAGACAACATTGAACATCAAAGTGTACCTCAGTCATATTTGCGTTACCTATTACATATTTGGCTCTCATTTCGTTGGTGATCATATTAACATTAATTATATACCTAAATGGAGTGATTTTCTTTCAGAACGACAGGTCATTCTTTTTCAGAATCAACCCGGACGATACCATGTTTCAATGATATATGCTCCAAGGCATAAAATAATGACCTGTGTTAGGCCATTATTTTCTTTGATAAACATGCAATCTATGATTTACTTCAAAACTTTATTCGTCTAATAGTTTTTTGTTGCCGATTTGGAAATTTATTTTTTAAACTTCAATCGATGAAAGGTGTAAAAGAAACCGTCATTGTAGTCCTGTATTTTAATGTTAGAAACAAATAACGTAAAGTTTTGTTAATTTATCGCTACAATAAAGAAACATTTTCATATATGTCAGATGAATTGTAATGTAGACTTTCATAAAATAAATCCAGATTTAACATATTCGTGTGTAAGATTTTGAAAATCTTATTGAGTCAAACTGAAAAGGTTGACTGATTTTTGGTTGCTTGCTTAACGTCTAGTGGCAAATATTTCATGCATGTTCAGAACGATACACACTGAATAGGAAATCATATTGTGACCTACATGTATTTATATTCGTCTTCGTGTCAGTTCTTAACTTTTTAAAATTTACGTATACCTGTTACTCTATCAAATGATCAACTAATAAGATAATCTTATATTCTATTGAATAACATTAACGTAACTCACGAAAGGGTCAGGTGCGGAGGGTATATAATTATATCCAGATTATCTTTTAATAAAATGTATTGCTATTCAAAAGACAATCTCATTCGATTCAAATAAAATTGTAAAAAAAACAACCACTTTTCCGCGATAGATATAACATATATGTCATAACAAATAGAAAAAAAAACATACCCCTCCCCCTTTTTCATAAGCTACATTTGTATGTGGTACAATAAATTACTTACAATTACAATGTGTCTTGTATTTGTCATACACTGTTATCGGATGGTAACAATACATGTGTGTCTTACTTCATGCAGTTACAGTAATATCTTTATTGTGTATAGATAATAATTTTTAAAAGGTTTATATCTAAATTATTTAGTGAGTTTTATTTCACATTCTAAATGAGCCGCAGGGCGTTTTTAAAACCTGAACACATTAGAAAGGAATATCCCACTTTAGTGTTGTCGGTAAAATAGGATACTAAATTTTACAAAACTTTATAAAATTAATATTTTTTGACGGTATATAAGTCAGATAATGCATATTTTAAGGTTTTCTTGTCGTAGAACACACCTCGGGGATTGTTTTTCGACAAGAAAAACCTTAAAATATGCATTATCTATAACGAAAAATACAGTTTTATTGAATAATTCAGTTGATTTCCGTTTCAATGTATATATATGAATATAATAATAAATATAGTACAAATAATGTAAATTGACTCAATAGAAACTATTGAACACATATTCTGGACATGTCCAAAATTTTTAATGTTTGGGAAGAACTTAATAAATGGATATATTCAAAAGTCCAAATTGAACTACCACTTAATTTAGATATTGTCTTATTTGGGATATTAGAAAAAACAGAAAAAAAACTACCTAAGAAATCTCATTATACTATTAACTAAATAGTGTATATACAAAACAAAAATGCAATGTGGACAATTAAATATTGTAGCCTTAAAAAATTATCTTAAAGAAAATTTGTTTATTGAAAAAATAATATTTTATAAAAATGAACCATTGCAAAGAGCGTACACCTGCTGGAACCCGTGGCTCCAACTAAAAGAATAATTTATAAGTTAACTTTCACGTAATAAAAATATCTACCCAATCCATGCTACCTCAGATTAAGATTTTCTGTTCTTTTTTTAAATTATTGTAATTAATATTATACGTTTATAGAAGGAATCAAAATATCAACTTTATGTACTTGTCTCGATTTTGCTTATGTACTATGAACTTACTTACTTTTATTATTATATATGTAGTTCTTTGCCAATAAACACATTACAAAAACAAATAATGTAAATAAACAAGACACAAGAATGGATGTGAATAAGTTGATCCCAGATACCTAGAACGACTGAATTATAATATTACAAACGATAACAACTAACGAAGTTTCGGACTTTGGTCAGGCATATCAAGTTACTGATGGATGCAGTTGAGGACTATGCAAGAAAATGGGTAAAGCGCGAACCAGACGAACCAGAACTGGACACTTTGTCTGAATGGATCAAAGCTATTCGATCATGCATTCAGAGGCGCATACAAAAACTACGATGTAATATGAGTACTAAAGTTTCTAACCCTTTCAAGAATCCGGAGGTTGTGGATGCTTTATCCTCTTTGCATGACAAATATGTCGTTGTTCCAGCAGATAAAGCCTCCAATAATATTGTCTTCATATGTAAAAAAACATTATTTGCAATGTCTCACTACAGAGCTTGGAATTGATAAAACTACTGGTAATCCTACATATTCTTTAACATCATTTACCAAGGACGAAATTTTACAAAATCATAAATCTGTCCTTCTTTCTTTTGGTATCAACATCAAAGAAAACGAAGAAAACTTGCCTTCATTATACTGGATACCCAAATTACACAAAACTCCATATAAAGAACGATACATAGCTGGGTCTTCAAAATGTTCAACCAAACATCTTTCTAAAGTACTGACTACTATTCTTTAGACAGTTAAAGATGGGCTTCAAAAATATTGTGAGGAGATATATTCTACCAGTGGTGTTAACCAGATGTGGATTCTCAAAAATTCGAAAGATCTACTGCTTAACCTTCAATCACAATCTTTGCAATTTTGCAGCAACATAAAAACTTTTGATTTTTCTACGCTATATACTACTATTCCCCATGCTCAGTTGAAAGATCGACTACACCATCTCATAAAACAGAGCTTTTTCTATAAAAATGGAAATCGTAGATACAAATTTCTTGTTTTGGGTTACAATAATTCATATTTTGTGAAAAATCACACTGAATCTCCCAGAAAATATACAGAAGATGATATTATAAAAATGCTGGACTTTTTGATCGACAATATATTTGTTGAGTTTGGAGGATTTATATTTCAACAGACAGTCGGTATTCCAATGGGTACTAATTGTGCACCCCTGCTGGCTGATTTGTTTTTGTACTCGTATGAAGCAGAATTCATTCAGAACCTTCTAAAAGACAAAAAGAAAAAGCACCTTGCGAAATTCTTTAATTTTACTTTCCGATATATTGATGATGTTCTATCATTGAATAACCCATATTTCAGCCAATACTTACATCTCATATATCCAAGTGAACTTGAAATTAAGGAAACCACTGATACTAGAAGGACTGCTTCATACCTTGATCTTTTCCTCAATATTGACGTAGATGGACGACTTCACACGAAAATCTATGATAAACGGGACGATTTCAACTTCCCAATTATCAATTTCCCATTTCTCAGCAGTAACATACCCTCTGCCCCTTCGTATGGTGTTTACATATCACAATTGATACGTTATTCTCGTGCTTGTTCACACTATACGGACTTCATATACAGGAGTGTGCTCCTTACGCAGAAACTGCTCCAACAAAGTTATGAGGAGGACACATTAAAATTGACACTCCGTAAATTTTATGGACACCATCACGATTTGGTGGATCCATACGATGTTTCGTTGACCAAACTAGCTAAGGACATTTTTACCACATGGTAGATTGTGTTTTGTCATAATGTCGTCTAATCTTTTAATTACCAAACGTGACTTATTCCCGATTGTGACTGTTTTGCCGAGTGTGAACTCGCATTACTATAAGACGTGGTACGGTACTTATCCATCCCAAATTCATGTATTTAGTTTAAATGTTTAATGTTATATTTGTAATTCTCATCGGATTTTGTCAAATGTGTTGACGTCTTTTCTATTATATTTATGTGTTATGGTAAAGAAAATTAATCACCGCCTTCATTTATCAGATTTGATTTCGTTCAAAGTAATCAGTACGATATTTTACGTTTGAAGTTAGATTCATAACAAACCTGACATAGTTTTATAATATAGTTAATTGCTACCTCAGTTTTATATTAATAAGAATTAAAATGTGCTTTGTTATTAAATGCAATATCAGTATTTAGTTCAAATATATAATCTTAAATTAATCCTAATTCTATCTTATTCATTCTTATGTGACGTCATTTTTCATTTTTCATTTTTTGATGCTCTGTTTTACTAATTCAAATGACGTCATTTTTTCGTCATTTTTCAGTTTCAAATAGGACGTCACTTGGCGTAGAGGTTTAAACGTATTCGGATGTGTCTACTTTTGTGTTTCAAATGTCTGGTTATGTAAATGTATTTCAGTTGTTTCCTGTAATTAGTTAATACTTCAGCTTTATCATGTACATCTTTTGTATATTCATTTTATTAAATTTACTGTTTGCAAAAGTATAAATTACTCTAAATTATAGGGATTTTCTGGTAACTTAACAGAAAACCCTTGCCGTTTTTGGCACAACCTTTTTGATCTTTTGGTCCTCGATGCTGTTCAACTTTGTACTCGTTTCGGCTTTCAAACTTTTGTATCTGTGCGTCACACATAGGTCTTGTGTGGACAAAATACACTTCTGGCGTATTAAAATTTTGAACTTGTTGCCTTTTGTTGGCTGTTGTTCGTGTGATTCTTTGTCAATTGTGTTCTCCAATTTATTTATATTGTAGTCCTGTGTTGTCATTTTGATGTTATATTTCATATGGCCATAAAAGTGCGAGGTTTGGCATGCCACAAAACCAGGTTCAACCCACCATTTTTTCCTTTAAAAATGCCCTGTACCAAGTCAGGAATATGGTCATTGTTATATTATAGTTCGTTTCTGTGTGTATTACATTATAACGTTGTGTCGTTTGTTTTCTCTTATTTTTGAGTGTAAATTCACATTGCGATAAGACGTGTCACGGTTCTTGTCTATCCCAAATTCATGTATTTGGTTTTGATGTTATATATATATGTTATATTTGTTATTCTCGTCGGATTTTGTCTATGTGTGTTACATTTTAGTGTTATGTCGTTGTTCTCCTCTTATATTTAATGCGTTTCCCTCGGTTTTAGTTTGTTATCCCGATTTTGTTTTTTGTCCATGGATTTATGAGTTTTGAACAGCGGTATACTACTGTTGCCTTTATATATGACCATTACATTCAACCCTTAACTCTCTTTTATATTTTTATCAGTGCCTAAGTACTAGTATCAAATTGTTGTCTTTTGTTTATGTCTTGTGAATTGTGTTTTTTTTTCTTCGATATTTTACATATTGTTTTGTTTGTAGGTACTATATGGTGCAGATTTATGCTAGTAACCGAAACATAAGATATTTTATTTTATTTCCATGTTATTGTGTTATAAATGTGTCTACCGCAGATTGAACAGATATAAATCAAATTAGTCTAAAAGGTTATGTTATCTGTGTTTGATAGTTAGATGTGAGGATGAACAGACTTGAATAATAACGAACATTGTATAATATATTCCAGAGGATGCAATATTATGTCTAATTAGCTATTATTACAAAGTACTGTATCAAGTTCCCTATTTAGGTTGAAGAGTAAAATACGTGTAGGAAATATCTAGAAATTTGTGTAAAATACGCGATATAATAATAAATCAACATATCTATATATGCATTGTATAATCGTTTTAGTTAATACTTAACAAGCAACAAGAAATATATATCTAAGTACTTACTAGTGCACTTTTACATTATGTGTTATATCAATTTTCCGGTTTTCTTATTTTCTATTGAGTCAGACGCTATTCAGAAAAAAAAATGTACAGGACAAATAAATAGTTTATCTTTAAGTGAATGTATACTTTAATTTAACATCACGAAAACACCAGACAAAGATAATTGGTAAATCAATACGCCTAAAAAACGGACAGTAACCTTATACTTATATCGAAAGACAGGTGATTTTTTTATGAAAATATCAAAACTGATTTGTTTGAACTCAAAAAGTAAGGTTTATCAAATTTGGTTATCAATTTTGAACTTCAATTTTTATTTCTATGTTTATCTATCCAACATGCTGCATTGAAAGTGTTAACAATAAGGTGCCGTATAACTTTGGCTTCAAAGAAACTATTACAACCTGAGCAAAAACATCAAAAGTTATTATAAATAAACCAAAATGCTACTAGATATCTTTTTCAAGTGTTCTTCATATGAGTCTATTATAAACAAACAAAGGTTGCTGTTTATAAATTAATCGACCTCATACCTGAATATGAGACTGTCTACGTTCATGTAAGTTTATCGAGAAACTATTATATTTTCACATTTCAAAAAACGACATTCAATATCACATATACCACTTGAGAGAGCAGTCGAATTGTTATGCAATAATAATTTTGTGTTCCATGTTTCTAATAATTAAATATCGTGTATCTATTTAAAGGACACAACAACAGTCGTCCAAAAAGAAGTTAAAAGTTTTAACATTTACATAAAATCGCTAATGAAAAATAATAACAACTGTTAAAGACTAATACATTGGAACAATCATCATGTAAACATGTAAAGGACCTTTAACATTGTCTCGATCGGTTTCTTTCGTGACTTTCTAGTGTTTTGTTGCTTAAATGTTAGTGGATTGTTCCTACAGCATTAATTCATTTTATAAAAGTGTCAATATAAACCGTTAAAAAATAAAATGTTGTCTCACTGGGTTTTCCTTCCTCGATAGACATGTATATGATAAAGTATCTACACATATCGTTAAAAATTGTGTGTCACTTGTTATCTTATTCTTAATAAATATTTATATTTAATAAGACTCTAAACTAAAAGTACAATTTAATAAGATGAATATTTAACGTATAATATCCAATGAGATGAAGCATGTACATAACTGTAGCACCAAATACTATATCCAAGCAACTGAATTGACAATTGAATAAACTGCCTATCAAATCTTACTGTTTACATAACTTTTTAAACCAGTTGATTAAATAGGAATATATCTTCCTAGCAATGAAAGGCCTATATCCCTTATGGTGTTTCTTTGATACATATAACGTGGCTCTGTTCTTATACATCCCTTGGTTGTGCTATTTTGAAACATTTGTGTATTCTTGTCTTTCATTTTTTTCTCATGTTCTTTGTCTATATACCCATTTATGTTTTAATTATTTGATAGAAATATGACGTGGCTCTGTATTTATACATCCCGTCATTGTGTTATTGTACTATGGTAAATTTGTGTATTCTTGTCTTTAGTTTTTGCTAATATGCTTGGTCTATATGCATTTTGTGCATCTTTGTTATATACATTTGTTTGTGTGTATAGTGATTAAAATTATAACATACTGTTGACTACTGTAACCCTATTTTTTGTCATAAATTGTTGTCAATGTGATTAATCTGGTGCGACTTTCATACAAGTGAGAGGTTTAGCTAGCTTTAAAACCAGGTTTAATACACAATTTTCGACATAAAAATACCTGTACCAAGTCAGGAATATTACAGTTGTTATCCATTCGTATGATGTGTTTGAGCTGTAGATTTTGCAATTTGATTAGGTACTTTCCTTTTTGAATGCCTCGGAGTTCAGTATTTTTGTGATTATACATTTTTTAAGAAACAATAGCATTATACAAAACCACAATGAAAAGATGACATATGACATTTGTTTGTATTATTTGCCGTTGAAAGTTAAACATACATCATTCATTAAAAAAAACCTGCCAATTACCCTTATTACAATGATTTACGATAGTACCTAATAAAGAATCCTTCACTCTAAGATTTCTTTTAGAAAATACTTTTTTATCTTTGTATATATTCTTTAACAATGTCGTTGTATTTCCATCAATGATTTATCATTTGTTTATATTCTCCTTTAGTTTCTCATACTTGTAATTAAAATGTTATAGTTTTTTGCTTATACTTTTGATTTGACAACAAACTTGAATATGAAATGTCTGCGTGTATGTAAAGGTCGTCCAAGAAAAAGTGTAATTGTGTAACGTTTACATAATATCGCTAATGATAAATAATAACCCCTTTTAGATATTAACACTTTTGCATATGCATCATTTCAACACGTAGAATTACATGTGAAATTGGCTCGATTAGTTTCTCTCGTGACAGTCTAGTATTTTGTTGCTGAAACATTAGTTGGTTGTTCTAAAGCAATATTTTATTTAATAAAAGTGTTAATATATACTGTTGCAAACATTGAAGTTTGACTCCTTTGCTAATATTTCTTTAAAAGACATGTATATGATATAGTATTCTACATATACCGTTAAAGATCATGTGTCAATAGTAATCATTTATTTAATAGATATGTATGTGATTAAGTGTCTACACATGTACATCTTGTTAGGAACTTGTGTCACGAGTGATCATATTCATAAAAGAGATTTAAATTTGAGAGGCCGTATACTAATAGTAGACATTTTCACTATAAGCCGATACCGAAACCGAAACCAAAACCAAAAGTTAGTAAGGTAAATGGTAAATGTTAATAATGTTTAATTAACTCAACCCTTTTACTCCATTTTATTGTTTGAAATTTAAAACACTAGATGGAGTATTTATATATTCAATTCAAAAATCAACATGAATCTATCAAAAAAGCAAAATTAAGTCAAGGAGTATTAAATATAGTTAAGGTGGTATGGGTGTCTAAATTAAAAATGAAAGAATTTGTTCATACGTTGCCAAAATGTAGTTTATATTGATATATATTCAAACTTATAGTAAAAATGATAGGTCACCATGTATTTTCTCAAGCTACAGATTGAGACAAATTGACATATTTTGTATGGATTATACAGTAACAAATATAGTTTATGCGATTAAAATCTAAACTAAATGATAGAATTGTATAATAAAATACGCGAAAATGGTTTTAAGTTAATGCTTTGATAATGTCAAAAGAAAATATAGGGTCACCGTACGTTTTTTCTGGCTAGAATACAAAATAGGAAAACTCCATGTAGATTTCTTTAGAAAATGCACTATTTCAGAGTAACCTCCCTTAAAATGCCAATTTCAAAAAATTATAAATCAAGTAAAAATTATCTATACTTTTACCAATAGTAATATTTAAAAGTTATAATCTTATAAATTTGTTCTTTAAGGTTAGCACAATACAAAGAGTTTTTCACTCCCAATCAGAAAACTTTAAACTGATGTAATTCATTTCATCCTTCTTTATATTTGATAATGAGGTACCAAAAGAAAGAAGAAAGATTAATCTTTCAAATTGTGATAATTTCATTATGACATAATTATTACATAAATAATAGTATGTAATTAGTTGCTATATTGTTATGTCCACACTTGAATGAATTTAGCATCTTTGTTCTTCATAGCATCCAAATATTTTATAGATTCTTGTACAACACAGCTTGACCTCCAAAAACATCAAAGAATAAATTGTATACCCATTGAATTAGTGTCTCTTATAAATGATGTTGCAAACTTCAATGAAGATTATAAGAGAATGAAATACAATAGGATAAATCTGAGACACAGTTTGTAGGTCAAACTGTGTTGTGCAAGAATCTATAAAGAAAATTGGATGCTATGAATAACAAAGAAGCTAATTCATTCAAGTATGGACATAACATATGGCAACTAATTACATAACAATTAATTATGTAATAATTATGTCACAATGAAATTATCACAATTTGAAAGATTAATCCTTCTTCCTTCTTTTGGTGCCTCATTTAAAATATAAAGAAAGATGAGTGGAATTACATCAGTTTAAAGATGTCTGATTGGGAATGAAAAATCTTTGCATTGTGCTACCTTAAATGAAAATTCACATTAGATATCTGCATTCCAACATCAAAATTTGCTAACTTGATTGGAAATCTTGACCTTGGTTTCTATGCTTTTTACAATCCAAGATGGCGAAAGACACCATACCACCTTAAGTAATAATCTACTATTATGATTTGGATGTAAATTTATTATTGATGATGTACATTAATTATGAATCAAGTTTCGACTAAGGGAAAGAACTGTACATAGTTCTACAATATGTGCAATATCGTTCGAAATATATATATAAAGGAACCTTTAATTAACAAATGAACCAAAACAAATACTTATAAAGGCAAACATTTTTTATTTTATTATAATTGTATGACTACTGTTAATCTGTATCAGAAGAGGGGGTCCAAAAAGCTTTCGGCAAAATTACTTTCAACAGTATGTTAAACATTTTCATGTTTTCTCTCTCCTTTCTCTTTTCTTTACTTTTTCTGTACACGTTTGAATGCACCTCTTGATGGCTAGATTCTTCAATATTCATCCTCAACTTTTAAGCAAATTATTTCATAATTCAAATTGTTATCAAGAAAATAAAAATAACTTTAACACATTTGTGATGGGCATCCTATTTACAGTAGTCTTTTATATTTTTCAAAGTATTGCTTTTTATCTATTTGTTCTTGGTGGTAGCAAAACTTTATTTCATAAAGCTATCCATGAAATTTGGTCAATTATTCATCAAGCTTTCAGATCATTGATAACATATCCGTCAGCTGAAAAATGGGAATCTACGAAGGGTGATTAGCCAGAATTGGAAGAAGCCGTTAGATCTATTGATGGCACCTACCATATAATAAATAGTCAACCAAAAACCATGAATGATTTTATAGTGGAAATCGTCGTATACACTATATTCATGTACAAGTAAGTAATAAGAGACACAGGAAAGAAAATAAGATACATCAAATATGGTTTCAAGGTCATAACAAAGACGCGATGACTTACAGATTGGTTGATGCGATCTGTCCACACGATATTTAACTGTTTCCCGTGATTGTTCCTTACTTGGCGATAGCATATATTCATTAAAACATCCTATTGCATTTTTTTAAACTGTAAGGCAGCTACGCAATTAACATTCATTTATCTACGATGAACGCAAATTTGTCGATGAAAAGATTCGTGCAGAAGAGTTTATGTAGAACATTCCATAAGACATATATACATTTTCCAAATAATAGATTCCCTTTATAGACATAGTTGGAACGTTATTGCACCTGTTGTAGAACCATGTACAGCTATTACCCTACGACGAAACCTGCTTAATGTACATCATGAATAAATTGTATCTACATCTTAAATTGTATATAACTTGCATTGGTGTAATTCAATAATGGTTGAATTAAACTTTGCTCTTTGATAGATTCATGTGAATTGATGAATTGAAGTAATACTCTGTCTTATGTATTCAAATTTCAATTTCAAACAATATAATGGAGTAAAAAGGTGAACTAATTAACAATATAAACATTTACAATTCCCTACTATTTTTGGTTTCGGTATCGGTTTCGGTATCGGTTTCGGTATCGGTTTCGGTTTCGATTTTGGTATCGGCTTATGGTGAACATGTCTAGTACAAATTAATGTATAACGTAATAATATCAAATGGGATGAAGCTTTATGTTATAATTGTAACACTACCTACTATATCCGAGCAAGTACAATATAATTAACTGTCTATTATATCCGACTGTTAACATTACTTTTATAACCATGTGCTTTAATAGGAAAATTACATCTTCTACCGATGTAAGATTTAGCAAGAAAAATAGCATTTCAAAACAACACAATGAACATGTAAAATGTTATTTTGGCATGTATGTTATACCGTTGAATTTTAAAACACTCAGCATTCAATAAATAATCTGCCAATTACCCTATTACACTGATTTTCAATTTTCTATTAAAAAGAAAATCATTCATTATACGATTCTGTTTGGAAAATACTTTTTACCCTTCGTTTTTCTTCTTTGACAACGACGCTGCATTTCCATCAATGATTTATCTATTGTCTATTTCCTCCTGTGCTTTCTCAGATTTGTTAAAAAGATAAATTAGACAATTAGAAATAGGATCGGTATTCATATTCGTTAATTCAAAGTTCTTTTCCAATCCTAATATTAATTGAAATGTTTAACTTGTATTTTCATTTTATGCATATTTACATGTGTAAGTCCCTTTATGGCTTCAGACGTGTACTAACACAGATTATTTAATTAATGAAAAATGTTTTATCAACTTTGTATCCTTAAAATGGTTAAGAACTAGTTGTTGTATGTTCTATTCAAATATTGATATTAGCTGTCATTATTAACAAACAATTAAAGATACTGACGATTGTCACACGAAACAAGTTTAAACAATCTTCAAACAACACAATATTAAATATTCGATATAAATGAAAGTCTTGTGATGACCCAACATTTTTTTCATAGATTATATGTTTTCTAACTACTAGTACTTAGAAACTGTGTAGTATTATGAATATTACGAAATGGATAGGTTTGTATTCACTGTCTTTATTTCCTCGGATAAAACATTGCGGAAGATTTTTTCACTCTCTTTTGATAAGTTGATATATCATATTTGACGTCACGATATCGTGGGAAGAAACTCGATGCTTTCTTGGTAGGAACTCACTGATCCTATGCACAGATGTCACTGATTACTCCACTAGAAATGATAGATACACTAGAAGTCATTTAATATTTTACGTATTCGTCGGGGGATAAACACATATTCACTCTCATATAATGGCCAAGGAACTAAAATAGCTTCTGCAAAAGATACATATACATATTATTCCAAGTTCATATACATATTATTCCAATTTGTACCAGTTCATTTGATTGATTAATTCGTAATCATCGTGACAGGACTACCACAAAGCACTCACAATCTATCTTTTCAAACATTATATTGATACGTATACTGTAAACGTTTATACAAACAAGTGCTGAATACTTTACATTGACTGAAAGCAAGAGAAATACCGCTCCTAGATCAAGAAACATGTAGACACGAAATAATTTCATTGCTTTTGTTTCTTTTAAACCCAAAACCACCATCAAAAAGAACAATCATTAACTATGGGCGGTCTTATGCGCACAACGTTACATTATTCTCGAGTGTTATAATATTATATATTAAAGAAGAGGAAGTAACAAGATGCTGCACACTCTATAGTGTATATAGAAACAGAGAGAGACGTTAAAGGGATTGTATAGAAAGCTCGAAAAAAATACGTCCTTTAGTATTGTTCAAGAATTTAACACTTGCTAATTGATTGTACAACCATGATGGTGTTAAATAATTACAACAGTGTAACTTAAAATCAAATACAATTTAATTTACAAAACACACTTAGAATGTGATACTCAATCAGATGTATATCAAGGACTGTCACATTATTGAAAGACTGGTTTATTTTTGGGATCCTCATATTAAAGTGTTCTTCATATGGGTATGTTCCGGACCATATGAGTATTTGGACCATATAGGTATATTTTTTTTTTAAATTACATTATAAAGTTTCAATAATGTAAAAACTTTATCTAAAAAAAACATCGTTGGTTACATGACAATGTATTATTTTTATCATTCAAATACTACGTAAAAATTAAATATTGATGCCATAGTTAGTTTTCATCGCTAATCACATTCTTGCATGTAGGCTTGGGTTGACATTTACTTCCACACGGTATCATAGCGTTTTTTCATATGCAAGTCTTGGTTGTGCACGATCCTTTCCATTTACATCTATTGTTTGCGAGTGCAAAGCTAGCCTTTTTGTAGCTGCGTACAGTGATACCGAGGTCCTGGGCCATTCCGATATGTCTACGGTGTTTTTACGAAGCTCTAGATCTCAAATATCTTAGCATGACTGCAATACCCCATACTCACAAGATAACTTAAATAAACTATGTTACTTTCCAACGACTTCTTGTGTAACAGTTCATTAAGAAATTTTTGGAATTTATTTTTTAAGTCGACATATTCCCATTCACTTGTAATAACACACCGGTAATGACCATCGGTAATGACCATCGGAATAAAATGTGTTTATCATAGTTTTGACAAGTAAGTAAAATTAACTGTGTGAAACTTCTATTTTTTATTCAGCTAATCGTTTTATTATAATATTATAATAAAATTACCTATATGATAGCGTCTTTTTAATCAACTGTCATACAATATGAAGAGTTTGGAAGTATTAAAAGTAAACTGTAACAGAGCGTTAATTAACCCGACCAAACGCGTATGGTCGGACCACATGAGTATACACCAATATGGTCATGACCATACGCGTATGGTCCAGATACTCATATGGTCCGGATCAAGTATATTATGAAAAAAGGTTTTTGCTACAACTTTTGATATGACCACCAAATCGAATATAAAATGGCCTACGTTAATGTAAAAGTATTCTTTGATACAATAACATAGATCAGTGTGCTTGTTATGCAATAATAAGTTTTCGTTCTATGTTTCGAATAATAATGTATCCTCAGCAAATTAAATTTACACAACTACAGTCGCCCAAATCTATACTATTAAACGAGAAGACCTCATTTTGGGTGTCGCTCCTCCTCCTTTCACAATAAATTAATTATCATGCATCTGTGTCCTATAGGTAACATGTATAGTCGCATTTGTCATCCATTCTTATGATCATTCAGTTGGGGTTATTTTGGCATAAAAACGAAAAAGAATGCGTCCGGATATTTTCCCGTCATTGGACAAAACTTTAAGTCAGATTAGACTTCCGGTTTGTGTTTTTCTGTACTTTGAACAAACAAAGACTATGAATAAAGCATATAAATTTGCTTTCTGCTGTCATTTTGAGTTCTAGCATGTATCATCCTTGCTTAACGTGTTTCAGTTTGAGTTATTTTGGGAGGAAAACGAAAATGAATAATATTTGCTATTTACTATCAATTAGTTTACAGTGGCGGATCCAGAACTTTTCATAAGGGAGGGGGGCACTGACTGACCTAAAAAGGGGGGCGTTGCTCTCATGCTTCAGGGATTCCCCATATAATCAACTAATTTTTTCAACGAAATGGGGGGCAGGGCTTCCAGGCCACCCATGGGATCCGCCTATGGTTTATAATCAACGGCGGTCACTGCGGATATATTTCTGTACATACTTACATTCATTTACTATGAATAACTGTATTTGTTATAATTTACTATAAATTCCTTTTCTATACCTTGAACATACAAAGACTATGAATAAAGTATATAAATTTGCTTTCTGCTATCATTTTGGTTCTAGCATGTATCATACTTGCTTAACGTGTTTCAGTTTGGGTTATTTTGGGAGGAAAACGAAAATGAATAATATTTGCTATTTACTATCAATTAGTTTACAGTGGCGGATCCAGAACTTTTCATAAGGGAGGGGGGCACTGACTGACCTAAGGGGGGGGGGGGCGTTCCTCTCATGCTTCAGTGATTCCCCATATAATCAACAACATTTTTCAACGCCCCTCCCCCCTGGGATTCGCCTATGGTTTACTATCAACGGCGGTCACTGCGGATATATTTCTGTATACATACATTTACTATGAATAACTGAATAACTGTATTTGTTATAATTTATTATAGATTCCAATTGTTATATTGGGTGGGGGGGCAAGGCTCTTTACTATTCATGGCGTTCGCTGATGTATACAGTACCTTTGACTTTTGATACCTCTCCTGAAATTCTCTGTACAGTAATTAAAGTATATATGCATGTTCATAGAGTACAGAAAAATAGAAGGTATAAAAATAGGTATTTGGAAAATAGGGGGAGGGCAAAAAAATGTGACCAGTCCCTAAGCACCTTTGACTTTTGATACCTCTCCTGAAATTCTCTGTATAGTAATTAAAGTATATATGCATGTTCATCAGTAGATTACAGAAAAACAGAAGGTATAAAAATCGGTATTTGGAAAATAGGGGGAGGGCAAAAAATGTGCCCAGTCCCTAAGTACCTTTGACTTTTGATATCTCTCCTGAAATTCTCCAGTCAGTATATTCTTTTTACAGTTTACATACGTTCTATTTCCCCGCGATTTCGCGGGTGTGTTCTAGTAAGTTTTAAAAGTGAAACAACTACATAATATCGCTAATGATGAATAATAACCTCTTTTTAAAACTTTGATACATGCATCAATTTAACCTGTATAAGTACCAGTAAACTTGTCTCGATTAGTTTCTTACGTGACTGTCTAGTGTTTTGTTGCTTAAACATTGTGTTGGTTGTTTTTGAAGCATTAATTTATGTTATAAAAGTGTCAATATATACCGTTAAAAAGTCAAATTTTGTCTCACTGGTTATTATTTATTTATAAGACATGTATATATTATATCTGTATACCCAGTAAAAGATCACGGTCCGTAACTGAATTAAAGTATACAACTACAATGTATGCCTAAGCCTTATTTTAGTAATTGGTATTGTCATCTGATAAAGTCATGTCGATTATACGATACACAGTTTTCTCTGCTTTCAAATCTTTCTGTTTGAACCCGTCGACCTGGAACTTGTCAATTATTGGTAATGTTAATTATTTGGAAAACAAAAGGTCCTGGCTATCCAGGAATGGAGTATTTTTTAATCAACATCATTGTCCCATATAAGTTATCTTAGAAAGTCTTGCTGATTGCTGAATAAAACTACAATAGGGAAAAATTTGACAAAGATTGAATTTAGTAGTGTCGGCCCTTTGATTATGACCCGTGTATATAGCAAAATCCTAAATACACCGTTTGTTGGTGCGCCTGTCAAATGCGGAACGTACCCTTTGATTATGACCCGTGTATATAGCAAAATCCTAAAAACACCGTTTGGTGGTGCGCCTGTCAAATGCGGAACGTACAGATAAGGTAATAGGTAACAGGTGAAAATATTATTGGTATCGGTATCGGATTCGACCCGGACTGAACTTGTTAATTATTGGCAATATTAATTATGTGGAAAACAAAAGGGTCTGGAGTGGTGTAATTTTTAATCTACACCATTGTCCTATATTAGCTATATATAGAGTTGAATTCTTTGATTTGTCGTTTTTACCCAATGACGGCTGACAAATTGGACCTCGTAATTTTAGTATTATAGATTATATTGATACGTCCTTATATTTATCGAACATTTTAATAAGATTGATAAATAAAGTAATAAAACTTAATTGGACGAAGCGTCATGTTATATTTGTAACACCAAATACTATATTTGAGAAAGTACAATTGAATAAAATGCCTATCATATCCAACTGTGTATATCACTTTTCAAACCAGTTTATTTAATATGAATATAATTTTTTTTACCGATGGAAAATTTTAAAAACAATAGCTTTATAAAACACCTTATTGAATAGGTAACATTTGTACATGTATTATTTGTCGTTGAATTTAAAACACTGATATATTTTTTTTTATACATGCTTTATTGAAAACTTTCACATTTGTTAGTTTGATACAGAAAGTACTGGTACCTTATCCTGGCCTCGTTAAACATTAGATTGAATATTCAGAAAAATTGTTAGTATTTGTTAGTATTAAAAATTATAAAATATATACAATATATTATTGTGTATCCATTATTTTAATATTGATTAATAAAGAGAGAATTCTTTATAAGAGAGTAAGTGAGAAGAGAAGTGAAAATAATGAATAAATGCAAAACAAAACAAAAACAAAAAAATCCTTGAAATTTGTAATTTGGCAGCAGTATTTTTTTCTTAAGATACAACATTAAATAATTTGGCAAAGTTGGTTTTCCATTGTAAATAATTCATACAAATACAAACCAGATATTTAGACAATATACGTATAGTGTCTTGAAATATGAAATTTATTTGTATGAGGCTTAGAAACGGGGAAATGCGAGGTTCTACCGAGCATTTCCCCTGTTTCGTGCCGAATACAAATAAATTTCATATTTCAAGACACTATACGTATATTGCTTTTATACTGAAATCGATAAAAAATTAAAAAATAAATATAAAAAGATTTGTAACATATATTGCTTAAAAAAAAGCTTTTGGAATTTTCCTCTTGGGGTACCATTTTGGGGTATTTCCCTATGACCGTAGTCCAGGCGGTAAAACATTGACTTTTAATGAATTAAAAAGGGAAAATGAACTTAATTAATAACATTTAATAAACATGGTATATAAATTACCAATTTGAAGACATAACAAGTTTAAAATTAATAAAAGTTTGACCATTGTTATTACACATTGTCATGGTTGTGACGTGACGTTGTTGATGAAATACAGTAGTTCCGGTAAGTAGGCGGGGCTTAAAGGTTAGTTGAGGTCATTGACGTATAAAGCTTACGTTTATACGTATAGCTTTATGTGTATAGTAGAATAGCTGATTGCAGTATAATAAAGAATGTACATGCTATTTAAGGCACAAAACAAGAACAAAAACAAAAAACAACATATAACAGTATATTATATAAATCATATTTTTGTGGTTCGAGAAGGCTAACCAATATACACAATATCATTACATAGGGTAATGCTAAGTTGCTTAAGTGTACATTATTATAGTAATGGAAGCCAGGGGTTTCAGTAGAGGTTGGCAATCTGAAGAGGTTTTGTTTTAAAAAATATATTCTTTTCTAGTATTAGATTTTCTTTTAGATAGGTTTTCAGTCCTGCAAAATGTACTTGATTTTCACACCGTTTTGTTCTATAGATAAAGAATATTGATTATATTATTAAATTTTTTATGTTATTATTTTCTGTTTCCCCTTACTTTCCGAATAAAATTATATCCATGTTAAATGGAAAAAAATATTTGTGTTTGGTTATAAATCCAGTCAATGAGTCTTATCCACAGATCTGCTATGTTATGGCATCTTCAAAATATGTGTTCAATATCTTCGGTAACTTCATTGCAAAAAGTACTTTTATCGCTTTTTTTATTTTTATTTAAAATATAAAGGAGTAGGTCCGGTAAGGACCGATTTTGGCCTCAAATTTCAGGTTCATCTGACAAAAGGTTTTGACCACTTTTTAAACACTTAAGTGTCTATTTCATTTGAATCAAATAGTTTATGTGAAAGATTTTAATTGATTTAGTCATTAAAAACTATCCGATTCAAGCTCAAATATGAAAAATCTACCAAATATGCCGAAAAATGTCACTTTTCAGATGTGTTTTTGTCAAAAATAAAAGTGGCCGCATCCGTGTTCATCCTCAACCTTTATATATGTTGTGTATTATCATAAAATACAACTTACATTTCAATATGAAGGATGAACACGAATGCGGACACTTTCGTTTTACACGAAAACCGTCTAAAATTTAACTAAAATGCTAGAATTGTAAAGATTTCAGTAATTTGTCATGACTTAATGGTGCAAGTATCCGATATATGTGCATTGTATTGTCAAAAACAGCCCATATTTATGAAGCAGAAGCATTATTCTGTGTAATAAACAACTA
The DNA here is from genome assembly GCA_019925275.1 of Mytilus edulis. Taxonomy (NCBI): domain Eukaryota; kingdom Metazoa; phylum Mollusca; class Bivalvia; order Mytilida; family Mytilidae; genus Mytilus; species Mytilus edulis. Next base: position 25,869,391 of record CM034352.1, read on the forward strand.
AAAGTTTACATTTTAACAATTTTTGTAAAACTGCTATATTTTGGGTCCGAGAAGGGGGTCTTACTGGACTTACTCCTTTATTTGTGCCCCATATTCTGTGTATTATTCTATAATGGAACCAGTGGAAATTTGAGCTTTTTGTGGAGTAAAAAGACATATTATGCACAGTTTTCCAATCAAAAGTTTTGTTGAGTGTTAAGGAGCATTTTTTGTCCACATCTAAGCTTAGTAATGCTTTTTTTCACTTAAAACATTATACATATCTTTCGAGCCTTTTCTTGATAAAATAAATATTTTTATATTATTCGGCATAGTTAGTCCTTGTGATTTATAACGATTGTTTAAGGATATATAGTTCTTTAAAGCCTTTTCATATGATTTTATTGATGAAATGACCCCATTATAAGTAAGAAAGTTTGCCTTAATTTTATAAATGTTTTGGAATTGTCGAAAAGTCATTAGTTTTCCCTCATCGTTTAATAAATCATTTATCAAAAAGATCCCTTTATCTATCCAGTCTTTATAGAAAAGAGATGTTGTTCCTATTTTTATGTTTTCATTATTCCAGAGCGAATCTTAATGGAGAATCGTTAACCTTTTGAACCTTTGTTTTTCTTTTTTTTTGACAATTACGTTTCGTTTTCATGAATGATTTATCAATTTTCAATTATCTATTTCCTATTGCTTTCTTTCTCAGAATTAACAAAACAACGAGGATTAGGATCGGGATTTACAACGTTAAACCAAGTGTTTCCCAATCCTCATATCAATCAAAATATCTAACTAATAGTTTCATTGTATGCATATGTAAATGTGTAAATCCCTTTATGGCTTTCTCAATGTTATAACACAGATGGTAATTAATGAAAATGTTTATCAACTTTTTATCCTTAAAATGATCAAGAACTAGTTGTTATATGTTCTTTTCAAATATTGATATTAGCTGTCATCATTAACCAACAATTAAAGATACTGAGGATTGTCACACGAAACAAGTTTCAGCAATCTTCAAACAACACAATATCACAGATTCAATGAAAATGAAAGCCTTTTGTTGACCCAACATATATTCAATAGATTGCATGTATTCTAAATACTTAGAAACTGTGTCATTTTATAATGAAAATCAAAATGGCTGGTTTTGTTTCAGCTAGTATACGTCTATATAGGGTCGAGTTGAAGGAGAATGTTTTCATATAGATTTGGGAATTATTTCTCTTTTGATATGTTGATATATTATATTTGACGTACAGATATCTTTGGAAGAAGCTCTAGGATTTCTTGGTAATAATATCCTGATCCCATGCACGGATACCACTGAAAACATCGCTAGAAATGATAGATATAATAGAAGTCGTTCCATATTTACATTGTCTTCTGTGAATTAACAAAACTGCTGAAAATGATACAAAAGTCATATAAATTTAATACGAATAATAGTAGGACCAGTTTATTTATCAATGTATTTGTAACAATTGTGACAGGACTCCGATGCAATTTTCTGGATTTAAATTCACCAAGAACGTTCAAACTTGATATTGACATGTAAATTGTAAAAGTTCCTAAAATGCAAGTGTACTTTACATTGAATGAAAGCAAGAGAAAACCCGCTCATAGATCAAGATATATGAGAATAAAAATAATTTCTCTGCTTTTCCTTTTAGCTTTATATAAACCACAGTTCTTAAATAAAAAGAACAACTGTTTATGCTGTACTATCTTGAGCATTGAAACAATGTAATATAAGCTGGAGGTTAGGCTTGTAACCAGGTTCAAACCACCATTTTTGTCTTGAAAATCCTGTACCAAGTCATTATTATGGCAGTTGTTATCAAATAGTTCGTTTCTATGCATGTATGCCTTTGTTCTGTGTTTATGTTCAATGTTTCTATTGTTCCGTTGAATTATTATCAGTTACAGCTCATGTATTTCCCTCAGATTTATCTTTTTTAACCCGGATTTACGACTGTTGCCTTTATTGAAATTACATTTATAGCATTGTAAGTGTTAAGGTATTATAAGAAGCTGAACAGTCTTTTTTTCTATAGAAATGGAAGGATTAATATTAAGAACACGTAAATATAGAAATCTTGAAAAATTCATTTATTTTGTATTGTTCAAATATTGAATAATTGATAATGGCTTGAACAACCAATGATATGTTAAAATAATTGCCCCATGGTCACTTAAAATCAAACACATTTAATTTGCTAAAACAAACTAACCATTTGATAATCCATCAAATATATATCAAGGACTGCCACAGTATTAAAAGATTTGTTTACTTTTGGGAACCTTAACTTTAATTTATGATATTATCGGGACTGAATAATACTATCTGTTATATTTACAATTTGAATTATTAATGAAACAGTTAACACATCAAAGAAGTAATTTGACCGCACTAGTTATGTCAAGGTTACACAAACTTTTAATTTTGAAGAAAAACATTGAATAAAACTTACTAAAAAAACGCATCATACATAACAGGATTCATATGTGTATTTGCCGCATACGCGCGTTTCGTCTATAAAAGATTCTTCAGTGACACTCGAATCCAAACAAATTACGAAGCATTGGTTATTGTGATATATATAGAAATTTCTAACCCATCAACTTGTTCTTGGGTATTTTATTCCCGATTGCATAACAGCCTAGAAGTCATCGTTTTTGATCGGACATTACATACTATCGATATGCTAGTTTTCTATGAAACTGTATTTAGTTATCAGAATGCTGAACTTTTAAAGTTCTTACCGCATGGATTACATTGCCTTAGCGTTATTCCGCACATCATTTTGAACATTTTGTCTTTTTAATCATAAATTAGTTGATCTTCCAATTGGTTTGACTCGATCGCCACTAAGGAGTATGTAATACAATTTTAGGCCTAGTGTCTGTGATGAGTGTATTTCCTCAACCTTTAAATGAAATTTCTATATATAGTTCAAGGATCAAAAGCAACCTTTTGAACATGATTTTAACAACATAATCGTTTCTCCATATGTGTTTATAAACAATGAATTGTATAACCTAACAATGACAAACTGACTAAATGAAACTTTAAAAAAAACCTAAAAGGTCATATCTAATTGCATAATTAGACCGAAAACATGTACTTAATTAGTTTGATGTAAAGTCAACCTATGCTGAAAGTCTCTAGGATCGTATATTAAAAAGGAGTAGGTCCGGTAAGGACCGATTTCGGCCTCAATTTTCAAGTTCATCGAACGAAAGATTTTGAGCAATCTTTAAACACTTAAGTGTCTTTTTCAATTGATTCAATTAGTTTATATGAAAGATTTTAACTGATTAAGTCATTCAAAACGCTTCGATTCAAGCTTAAATATAAAAAATCAAATATGCCAAAAATCGTCACTTTTCAGATGGTTTTTGTCAAAAATGAAAGTGGCCTCATCCGTGTTCATCCTCAACCTTTATATATATTATGTATTATCATCAAATACAACTTACATTTCAATATGTTATAGATAATGCATATTTTAAGGTTTTTCTTGTCGTAGAACACACAGAGGGGTGTCAGGATTGATCAAATGAAAGACCGACCGTAGGGAGGTCTTTCTTTGAGCAATCCTGACACCCCGAGGTGTGTTCTACGACAAGAAAAACCATAAAATATTCATTATCTGACTTATATACCGTCAAAAAAAAAAAAAAATTTATGAAGATTTGCAAATCTTAGTATCCTATTTTACCGACAACACTAAAGTGGGATATTCCTTTCTAATGCGTTCAGGTTTTAATACGCCCTACGGCTCATTTAGAATGTGAAATAAAACTCACTAATGAATCTATATATAAACCTTTTAAAAATATTATCCATACACAACAAAAATATTACTGTAACTGCATGAAGTAAGACACAAATGTATTGTTACCATCCGATAACGGTGTATGACAAATACAAGACACATTGTAAGTAATTTATTGTACCACTTAGTTTATGGAAAAGGGGGAGGGGTATGTTTTTTTTTCTATTTGTAATGTCATTTCTATCGCGGAAAAGTGGTTATTTTTTAAACAATTTTAATTGAATCGAATGACAAATTCAGAAAGATTGTCTTTTGATCGAAAAGCAATACATTTTATTAACAGATAATCAGGATATAATTATATACCCTCCGCACCCGACCCTTTTCTGAGTTACGTTAATGTTATTCAATAGAATATAAGATTATCTAATTAGTTGATTATTTGATAGAGTAAAAGGTATACATAAATTTTTAAAAGTTAAGAACTGACACGAAGACGTATATAAATACATGTAGGTCACAGTATGATTTCCTATTCAGCGTTGATGTCCTGAACATGCATGAAATATTTGCCACTGGACGTTAAGCAAGCAACCAAAAATCAATCAACCTATTCAGGACTCAATAAGATTTTCAAAATCTAACACACGAATATGTTAAATCTGGCTTTTTATTTATGAAGGTCTATATTAAAATTCATCTCACATATATGACAATGTTTCTTTATTGTAGCGATAAATTAACAAAACTTCACGTTATTTGTTTCTAAAATTAAAATGCGGGCAATGAAGGTTTTTTTACATCCATCATCGATTGAATTTTAGAAAATAAATTTCCAAATCGGCAACAAAAAACTATCAGACGAATAAAATTTTGAGGTAAATTATAGATTGCATTTTTATCAAGGAAAATAATGACCTCACACAGGTCATTATTTTATGCCTTGAAGCATATTTCATTGAAACATGGTCTAGTCCGGGTTGATTCTGAAAAAGAATAACCTGTCGTTCTGAAAGAAAATAACTCCATATAGGTATATAATATGAATGAACACGAATGCGGCCACTTTCATTTAAGATGGAAACCGTCTAAAATTTAACAAAAATGCTAAAATTGTGAAGATTTCAGTAATTTAGCATGACTAAATGATGCTAGTACCCGATATATGTGCATTGTATTGTCAAAAACAGCCCATATTTATGTAGCAGAAGCATTCTACTTTTCAATTAATATCTTAACGATTGCATTTTCACATTTTTCTGAAACTGCTTTATTTTGGGGCCAAAAAGGGGTCTTACTGAACCTACTCCTTTATAATAGAGATAAGTGGAATTTGTTTCCATTTGACAACTTTGAAAAAAAAAAATTATCTGATTTATTTGATACATCAAATGAAAAGACTGTGGATCCATTTATATCACGTACACAACGTTAGTTTTTTATTGTTCATGTCAACTAAATAAAGGAAACAGTATTATACCGCTTTGCAAAAGTCATAAATAAATGGAGGGCAAGCAAATCCGGGTTACAAACTAATAGTAATCAAAGGTATTAGACTTATAACTTGATACGCTAGATGCGCGTATCGTGTACATATCATTTTTCATTGACGCTCAGATCAAAATAGTTAGCAGGCCAAACAAGTTCAAAGTTGAAGAACCAACATTCCAAAGAGTTGTGCCAAATACGGCTAAATTAATGTATGCCTGGGATTAGAAAACCCTTAATATTTCAAAATATTCATAAAAAATAGAGGGAACCTACCTATTAACTTTGTGAACCAAACACGAACAAACGGAATATTTGACGACAACGGCCATATTCATGACATGGTATAGGACATTTTAAGACACATTCGTAGGCTAAATCTGGTTTAATGGGTAGCCAAACCTCCCGCTTATATGACTATTTTTTTAAAACACCGCTTAGATGACATTACGTGACATGAATACAGTACAAAGAGATGTAAAAATATCTAGCCCGATCAACGACACATATTGTCCAATGGAGTGTTTAAAAAGCTTGCTAACATAATCAAGAGTTATAGAATATGCTTAAATAATATAACATTATAACAATAAAAGCAAAGATGTACTTTTAAGTATAATAAGAACGTTTTCTTCTGTTTTTGTCTATGTAACGTATCTATTTCTAAACAGATTAACATTTATCCTAACCAACAAGGTTTTACATCTGTAAGGGAACGTCATATTTATTCATAAAATTGATTAACAGCCAATCATCCCCAAAGTGTCTACAATAACTAAGTCGGTTTCGGAATGTAGAAGGGTATGCTTTCCTTTCAGCAGGTTACAATGTAAGTAATTTGAACATACCTCCAGGAAATAACAGCGTTTCTTAATATAATATGATAGTTCAAGCCGTTTAGGGTTTTCTTTTCCATGATAATGTTATGCGTCATGTTAGTGATTTTTCTGATACGGGTTTTAATATGAAAGGGGAGTGGGTAATACTATAGCATCATTCAAAACTCATCAGTCGAAGTTAAACTGACAAAATGATACAAAGAAGTGCATGGAAAAAACAAAAGGCGACGTAAAGTCAAACAAGTCTTAAAACCAATACGTCGCCCTCTAGTTTTCATTTATTTATATTTGCAGAGATTTGTGCCGCATCCAGTTAACATGAGGGTACCAAAATTACACATATTTTGACAGTTTTTTCACCTAAGTTTATTGATGATCCAGAAAGAAATCTCATCAATTTTATTGTGAATTCATTTTCAGTCATAGACAATTAAGAAGAATTAAGAAGACACCCGTTAAATTTACAGAAAGAATATGCTAATGCCGCTACAAGACAGCACTCGCACCAATGGAAATGAATTAATATACGTTGTAATTACTTTTTTCTCAATCCACTATTAATTAATATGTGTATACTCAAAAAAAAAGTTCAACATACTGTCAAAATACAACAGTTCGTTTGACACGTCACGCATGTCTTTCCCTGATCAGTAATTTTACCTAGACTGACCACTATGAATCCCACAGAAACCCTGAAGCAAATTCAGGTGTACAGATGTGAACGAAAAAAAATCAGTGCAAATAAGTTACCAATATTCAAATCTTAAACACAAATTCGACTGCTTCAGTTATTATATATCATTAGTTAAAAAAAAGAACATACATTCATAAAGCAAAACCTCTTAAGCGCTAATTTGAAGTATCGGCATTATGAACGCTAACCAAAATATTATTTTATAGATGAAAAGTGTGTCTGTCGTTCAAAGTTTTCATTTTGATATCTTCAACATGTATGATCAGTAAATTTAATCTTTCAATGTGTTCATCAGTAAGACACAGATGACAACTTCAAACAAGAATTAATAACAATTAAATCTTTGTTTATTTTGAATTTTCCTCGGTATTTTTTTATATTCTACTTTTTTCTCTTTACTCACTATTTGAATATCAATCTAAGTGGCTGCTCATAAACCTATCGTTGATACAGGGTGTAAAGCAGATAGACGTTTTATCTTCAAAAGACTCATGAGTGACAGCTAAAAAGACCAATTTCATAAAGAAATAAAGAACATTTAGGAACTTAAGATTTTTTCAAAAACATTGGTTAAAAATCTATGACTGAGGTAGAAAATGGCGCTTGTAGAACTTAAAGATGATTCTTACATCGAGCAAACAGTTTGCATAAAGACATGGTAACCATCCTTATAAAATTCAAATCACATTATAAAATTTTCTCATAAGACAAAAATCACATATGGTATTTATATAAATGTAAGGTCTTACAAATAAATTGGTACCGGCCTCAAAACTTGAATATTTCCTAAAATATCTATATCTCTGGGTTTGTTTTACTTTTACGATCATAAATGAGTGAAGTTATCTCTCTTGCTGAAACAGTTTATCGAAATATTAATATATCTGTATATGAAAACAGTTGTATAAGACTAAACCAAAAGTAGTTTCAAAACTCATCAATTCAATCCAATCGATTAAGACAAAGAAAAAAATACAACAAACAAAAATGGGATAATGGAATTTAAAGATAAAGAAGAAGTTCACAATTAAAAGGTTTATGTCATCATGTTTGTCATAGATTCTATATCTATGTCAATATCGAGGAAAATTCACTATAAAAAAAAACAGGCCTTCAACCTTCTGTGATAACGATTCATTGGGGTAAATAAAGTTCAAGCAAACGCTGGAATGGTTTTGAGTGACATCCATTAGATTCCAACATTAACTAAGATATAAAAATGTTATTAGCTTTGGCAGATAGCAGATTCGCTCTCAGGAATGATAATTGAACCGTGTTATTTCATTTAGTCAAACAAGAGGATAATCATTCAAGATAGGCCAACAGAAAGCTCTTGTACCATGATAATAGACAGTGCAATACTATCACATGCACTTGAGAGGATCATTTAGCTTAATTTCTCATTAGAAGGTTTATTCGATATATACTTATGTCTAGTTATAAAAAGATAATATGTTTTGGTTATCGAGCGTGAATTATAGCAGTCAGATTTAAGAAATAGATACAAAAGGTTTAAAACATAGAGTATGTGTATGTTATAATTATCAGAAATGATCAATATGCAATAGAAAAAGTGCTAAATAAATAAAATTGCCTGACAATATAATTAGGCGATCAGCTAATCATGTTTTTTTCATTATCAGCTCTGTTGCCTTCATACAAAAAAATACTTTTTAAAGGATACAAAATCTAACTAGAGCCTAAAAAAAAATGGTAATTCAGAAAAATTAAACTTTATAGGACAAAGTGCTAACCGTCAATCATACTGCAACCAATCAATACAAAAACTAAAAGTTATAAACATATATTCGATATATGTCAATCAACTTTGTCCTTGACATGATATAGTAATTAGCTATTGACGTTCACTTCAATTAGACATCAACGTTCAAATCTAATAAATCCTCTTGAAAACGAATTTTGGTAATTAAAAACAACTGATGGAATAAGCCCTCGCCCGATAAATCCTACATTGAACACGGTTATGTACCACTACATTACAATCTAAAATAACATATGGTGTTGAACCTTTAGAACGGAACATATACGGTATGGGTTTTTCTGATTTTTGAAGGTCGTAAAAATGCTTATAATTGCTTTATTTCAACTTTATTTGAGGGTCAACGACGATTCTTTTATAGATGAAAAGTGTGTCTGTCGTTCAAAGTTTTCATTTTGATATCTTCAACATGTATGATGAGTAAATTTAATCTTTTAATCTGTTAATTGGTAAGACACAGATGAACGACTTCTAACTAGAATTAATAACAATTATATCTTTGTTTAGGGACCTTCCGTTTTGAATTTTCCTCGTAGCTCAGTATTCTTTATATTTTATTTTTTTCTCTTTACTCACTATGTGAATATCAATCTCAGTGGCTGCGCATAAACTTATCGTTGATACCGGGTGTATAGCAGATAGACGTTTTATCTTCAAAAGACTCATTAGTGACGTGCAAACCAAAACAGCTAAAAAGATCTCATAAAGAAATAAAGAACATTTAGGAACTTAAATTTTTTTCAAAAACATTGGTTAAAAATCTATGACTTAGGTAGAAAATGCTTAGTTTAAAAAAAGATCAACATTTTGAAAACAGCAAATTTAATGATTACGATAGCTTAATAACAAAGTTATATCATGACAAATCCCAATTGTGGTGCAAAATAATTATAAGCTTAATCTTCCAGATTACCTTATACAAAACTTTAGTGGCTTATAAAATATGCATGATATGTTCATCAGTCAAAACATAATTACTTAATCTCTAAAAACAATCCTATTATAAATGTAAGTTACGAACAAAACTGAAACAACCGAAATACCTAAAGAAAGAATAATTTAAATGAATACGGCATTTTGCATTCAATTTGAATCTTATAAAAAGGTGAACAGTTAAATGAAATGAATAACCACTAGCACGTAAAGGACAATTAAAGTACACATCTAAAGGTTCGTGTTCACAACAAATGTCACTTCTATTCCGCTATATGTGATTGTTATTACATAATATTGTTTTATTGATTACTACTTTAAACTTGATTGATACATTACAACGTACAATTAGCACGTCAATAGATTTTTTGTTTTATCTCACCGGAGATCGTTTTGGAGTTACGTTTTCACTACTTATTATTATGTAATACAAATGGAAAACATGTCGTAATTAATATAAATCTTTCGATGTGAGACACAAGCAGAGCAAATGAATGGGTAAGTAACAATTTTACATTAGGTAAACCATATATCATTCATTTAAAGTCATTTATCATTTTAATAGTAACAAGAAAAATTTGCAAAGATAACTGAATGAGTCGCCAGAAGGACTGTTTTAAGTCAACATTTGTTCAGGTAAGAACTGTTCCCATATGTACACAGGTAGGTCTTCTTTAGTCTAAAGCTCTTCATTGATTCAGTTTCTATGAATAATCAATTTTCATTTTTTGTTTTCAGTCATTGCGTTCCTGATGAATTAAAATGAACAACAGAAGTACTTCAAACGCCGCAAATTGTTAAGGTTATTGCTATTTTACTTTTGTACGTCAATTATAGCTGTTGTGATTTCACATTTCACTCCTTGAAAACATTGTACTGACGTCGTGTATTCTTTCTGATTTTTTTATTTACTCATAGTTAAAATAGTAGTTTGTGATCTTAGAAATTAAGACAATAGAATAAAATATTGTTTCACTTTTTTCTACTTTCTTTATTTGAAAAGACAATGTTGAGTTCGAGAGATGTAATGAATAGTACGACGATTATCTGATTATAAACAGTTTTACGCATAGTTTGAAATAAAAATAAAAGATAAACTTTTTAACTTTTCTATAAACGGTTATAGACTAAATGTACATTCATATTTAGAAATGTACAAAATAATGACGATTAACATCACAGTTCTTACACTATCCTTCATTATTGAAGTAACAAACCTTTTAAGTTGGCTCGGGACTATTCGGCTGCGCCTAATTTCACGCATGAATTACAAAAGTATTTGTCGTAAATTCTATATATTTCTTTTAAATATTTTGATTGATTAGAAATGTTAAATCATTGTAGTTATGTGACTAATAGAATATTTTCGTTATTAACCGTATTTGTTAAAGGGTCAAATTGACATTTCACCCATTTTCACCATTTCTGCCAAACTTTGGGTTTTAAGGCAAAGTAATTGTTTTTCCTTATCGGTGACCTATGTTTTTTGTTGCCTCATTCTTTGGAGCTATATTACAGCTTTTCATATTAGTTTTGGACCAATTGTTATAGAACTTTTTTTGATATTCTGATAAAAATATGTCAACACCTCTATTTTCCCTATCATTTCATTGACAAATGGTCCCTTTTACATACCTGTTTAAAAGTAAAATTTTGAGCTTAAATGGTCCGTGACCCCCTATTTTTTTTCGACCAATTTGATTCACTTTCTGTAAAGAATAAAATAACAAAAAATACGACACTTCTGATAGAAACTTTGAATAGGCCCGAGCCACCTTAAAGAGGGCTGAGTAATTAATTACTCTGATTAATTGTCCAATCTCTTTGTTCGTTCACTAAAATTAAAATAACGTAACGTCATTGGTTGAATTATAATTGTTAAGAACGTTTTTAAGCAATCAAAACGTTTTGTTGTACGCTTTTGAAAATATTACCCAGAATGCATTAGATTCGAAACGGTGAATCAAAAGGTTGATTTCGAACAATTTAAATTTGCATGTTTATAATATGCAATTCTAACATCGTAGGCAGGATTCCTGACTAAGAATGTGGTATCGCCATGCAACTTGCAACTCACACAATTCATACCATGAATTAAACCAAAAAAGTTAAATATCAATTTCCTTATAATAAACTGCAACAATGCTTCGAAGCAAATGTGACTTTGTTCCTGTAAGATGTTGTTCTTCCCAAAGAGTCAAACATCGACACATTGATTGTTTACATAATAAATTGTAGACTCTACTATGACTTCTAATAACATCGTTTCTAATCAGAATTGCAAATACAAAACTTTTTTTCTTAGTTTGTGAAACCTTATTGAATAAATGACAATGGATTGAAAAAATAATTATAACAAATTGTTCCTAATGACATATTGAAGGTGCGTATGAACTTTAATTTCATTCCAAAATCCAATTTGTTGACGTGGTTGTGAAAAGTTTTACTAAAATAGAACTCTTAATATGCTTTTTTATGGTAATTAAAATATGTCTGGTTATCAATCCTATTTTCATACCTTAGTTCACTGAAAATACTGTAATCGTAAAGTCTGAACCCTTGGAACCGACAGAAAGCAGACAGCACACAATTTAGTTGGATTTTATATTATTTCCCTTCAAACTGTCAATCATACATTTATCTTACCGATATTTATTTAGACCCTTTTCAGATCAATTATAAACTTACATGCAGCAAAAAAAACAGTAAAAAAAAATGGCTTGATATGGATCAGGGCAATGCATGAGTGAGAAGATTTCCAATATTTGAAGTAATTTCTGACATGTTGTAACCTGTAGTTCAACATTTGAAATTCATCTATTACTATCATAAAAGTAAAATATGCTTCCATTTTCCATTTTATGCTTATCTTTTGATTTGAGCGTCACTGAAGAGTTTTGTTTTCGCGAAACGTGGTATACTAAATACCCGGCCTTAGATCCTTGTTTATGTTTTACAATCACAAGCTAAGGTCAATGACACGACATATCTGCATATATCAATTTTTCTAAATTTATTGTTAATGCAATATTGAATTATTCGAAACACTATGTATTTCTTTCAAACCCTAGGAGTGAAATTGCATTAGTCATATTTGACACTCTTTGAAGATTTTCGGGTTGAAATGCTGTTTAATGTTCTATTTGATTTAAACGTCAAGCTTTGATTGGAGTGCCGCTGATCAGTATTATATAGACAAAAACGCGCGAACCAAACTACCCGCCTAGTTTATTTGATAAACTATTGCAACATATTCATATTTCTTCAATATCAACCTTTTAAAACAATTAAAGGAATAGCGAATAAGAAAATAAAAGATTAATTACCAATATAATAGAATATAGTCCTGCAGCACAATAATTAATGGCGTGTGAAGATTAAAATTAGAATTGTTTGCTATCTTCTCTTTTCTATCAATGAATGTCTTCTTTTTATACTGAAAGGGTTGAAACATGGAGATTTTTTTTATTGGGTTTTTTAAAAACAGCACAGATAGACACGAAGGTAAACAAACACTATCATTAAAAAAACAAGTACTCCTAGGTAAAAAAAAAACAGATAAAACAACTGCCTACATAATAATACTAATAACAGAAATGAGTTATTATCACATCTCTTTTCAAGTTTTCTCATTTAACACAGTCGATAATAAAGAGCGACAAGAACATACGGAAGTTCAAAATTAAAAAAATTGTTGTCTGAACTTTAATGAAATGTTACCTGAGAATCTTAAATTGCCTTATTTTACTCAATATTTCTCAACGTCGAAATTTTTTAACGAATTATTCTCGTATAATACTAAAATACTAAATTGTTTTTTAAAGTATAATATATTTGTCTAGATATAGTCTTGACAATTTGAAAGTAACTTCGTATGTCTTGAACATTTTTTGACTCTCTGAACAGTATCTGAGTTTGTCTTGATAAATTATTGACAGTCTCAATAATGTTTGAGTTAGTGCCAACACATTATTGACTGTCTAGTGAATGCATATATTTGTATCGATTCATTCTCGATAGCTTTCTCATTGGCAATCATACCACATCTTCCTTTTCTGAATTGTGTTATCATCAATATTAAACAAGATCGTCTACACTACACTGGAAAAAAACAACGAAAAGTAAAAGATAAGCGTGCTGTCGTGCCTGCATTGTCCATAATTATCCTTTTATTATTATCTTATTATCCATTTTTTCTTACTGATGCACTTCAGTGATTATTCCAAATCTCAAAATTCTACAGAGATACAGGGCTAATTATGTTTGAACGACCCATATGAATAACAAATCCAATTATTTGCTTTACTTCAAGGAAATCAAAAGAATTTGTCTGGACATTTCTGTTGTATTTGATGTAATAAAGCATTTACAATTGTCATTCCCGTTACACAAAACAACTAAGTGCAATCCCTGATCGAGAACAACTTCTAAAATCTAATCTATATAGAGAATTTATAAATCTATCAACTTGTCATGAATTCAAAATACTTTTTTTGTTAATGCGAAATACTTTTTTTGTTGACTTGATTTATATTTCAAAGGAAGTGTACTAGTTCTTGTAGTAACTTTGGCGTGTTGAGTACTGACGAAGTAGCTTAACTCGAATGATACGGATGTTAAAAATATCTGACTGATCATTTAATTAAGAACCTACCATACAATCTGATCATTTGGTAATTGTTTACGGCTACTTTTTAAAGAAAGATTACCTTCTTTTTATAACTGTTTATCTTTCCATGGGATTTTTTTAAACAAAACAATGCAAATTTCGTCAATGTAAAATGAGTTTGTAGACATAATATTTGGCACGTGATTTTTAGCTTCCTGCCGAATATCACTCTTCCATATGCATACATATTCCTTACAGCTCAAATCACCGGTTTGAGCGGCATTCTCAACAACTCGCCACAATTGTGAAGTGGAGAACAACCACAAGGATAAATATCAATAAAATGAATCTAGCAAAGAAACCAAACATTTACATTTACATATGTTGTTTCAGAACAAGTTTATATTGCTATAATTCAAACAACCTTATTTGCATATTGTATAAGTGTGGTTGGAGTACACCTTATCAATTAACATCAATTACAAAGTCGAAAAATGTCATGGTAAGTCCTAATTTACAATCAGTTGAATATGTCTAAATTAGTCCATTAATCCATTCAATGCAAATTGAAATTAGAATTTTACCAACAATCATTGTATACACTCCCACAGATATGAAAACATTTTGAAAAAAGTCATCATTTGCAAGTACCGTAGGCATGACTTTGTATTAATCGAAATAGATAGTTATCAAAGGTACCAGGATTATAATTTAGTACGCCAGACGCGCTTTTCGTCTACATAAGACTCATCAGTGACGCTCATGTCAAAATATTTATAAAACCAAACAAGTACAAAGTAGAATAATTCGACAGTTTTGTTTCAAATTAGAATGCAATTTCGATTGAGATAGCATTTTAATTTATAGACTATTTTCTTTTGAAGGATTTTTATTTTGATGACACATATATAAATAAACCATGTACTTTAAGAGCTTGTCTCACAGAAAACCATGCAAAATTTGAAAAATCGTCCAGGAAGTTGGTTAAAACTTTTCCAGCAAATGAAGTTTTTTCATATCTTAGGTTCAATGGAAACCAGAAAATATATTTGAAACTTCTCTGAATTGTGTCTATTTTTAGTAACAAACTAATTTGCATAATTAGACAAAATTAGCCAAAAATTCCTTCAAATATATATTTATTTGATGTTCTAAAAACCCACCTTAGTAAAGCCTTTTCCCGTATTTTTAACTAAACTAATTTTGAGCATATATCAAACAAAACATGATGTTATTATCAATTTAAATGTTTAAGTTTGAATATTTTTAAAAATTTTACTCATATAAAACAATTTGCAAAGGTATAACATATAAATAAATAAGATATTGTAGCTTTCGCTGAAGGATTGTTATCAAGTGTTATCTCCCTTTATATTGTTCTCCACACTACTATAAAGAAGGTAACTGCTCAGATCATGAGATGCAGACTTCCCTGAAACTAGCAACTAAGCCTTTTTGTGATAGTAGGACCTTACATAAGCTGTTTGAGTGGCATAACGATGCATCACAAGTTGCATTGATGTCAATGCTGCAATGTGAAGAGACAAGTCAAGAGTTTTCTTACATTTTGTCAGCTCAGAGCTTTGCCATGTTTGCATGAAAATGTCCTGTCACTGAGTGTCAGATAATGAGATATTACAAAAATGTAGAGCTGACACCAAGAGATAATGTCGAGGCTAAGTTGAGAAGAAATTTAGTTTGATGTTGCTATTATGACCACAACCAACGTCAAGTTTAAAGCAGGTCTTGAACTTCCGTACAGAAAACTGAACAGAAGCATACAGCATGTACATCAGGTAAATAATAATAATATATAAATATTAAATAATAATTAATATACAACAAATAAATCATTGCCTGCATATCTTTTATTAAGAACTAAAGAAGGGTCAGCCGATACACACCCAACATAGCCAGGGGGTTGCAAAAGGGGGGTCCGTTCATATAAAAGTAACCCAACCCCATCCATGCTGGTTGACTGTATTGTGAGTCCATGTAACCTCCCAGTGGAAATTTCTGTTAAGGGCAGACATGTGATATAACATGTACAATATTTAAATTATAAAGAAATTTAAATGCAGCTGTAATCCTTTTACAGTTTGGGATTACAAATACAAGTCCATTGTCTGTGACGAACCTAATTTATAAGAAAATCACTCCTAGGAAGAGGGGGTGATTTTCTCGGTAACAGTCACCAGGAACAGTCTATACGTTATTGTATAAAAAGTACCTGCAGTCACAATACATATTATACCATCTGACATATAGATATAGAAAGATGTTGTATGAATGCCAATATCAGAGACAACTCTCCATCCAAGTAACAATTTATAAAAGTAAACCATTATAAGGTACGGCCTTCAACACAGAGCCTTGTCTCACACAAAACAGCAAGCTGTAACTGGCCCAAAAAATAACTAGTGTAAAACCATTCAAACAGAAAAACTTGGAACGGTCTGATCAACATTAAAACGAGAAATGTATGTACATAAATATTTAAATCATGAATATAATATTGGCAAGATATATAATAACACATGTAGATTTATATTGTACATATATTTCAATAGTTAATACTTTTTATACCCGTTAATGGGACTTATTATGGTATAACTTTGTCTGTAGGTCTATCATTCTGTCAGATATGGCATTGAGGAGTAATTGAACTTTCATTTTTGAAACAGCAACATGCGCTCATGGCGAAGCTGATCAATTATCTCTTACATTGCAAACTACATGACATACAATGAACAAATGTATGCACCAAAACTCCATTTTAGGCATTATATTTCAGTAGAATTTTGGATAATGTTGCAAGATTATTTGGTTAACTAAGGGCTCAAGTAATTTACTATCAAATACATAAATGGGGCATATGAAAGTCAATCTAATGATAAAAGTTTCCCAAATCAAAAACATTGGTGATATATATATATATACATGTATATATCCTTCATATGTATTATCAACATGCAGATTACAATAACAGGTGTAGTACATGTATCATCTATGTTAAGCTCTAAGTTCCTTATTATTAAACTGGGAATGAATTTAACAAAAACAGCGGTTGCCATTTATTCTTGTCTGCCAAATATTTTTTTTTTGTAAATTGTTTTGATATGAAAATATATTGATTCTTGTCTGTCTGTCTGTCTGTCTGTCTGTCTGTCTGTCTGTCTGTCTGTCTGTCTGTCTGTCTGTCTGTCTGTTCGTCAGTCCGTCCTTCCTTAGAAAATTCACGCAAATAATCAGTTTTTCACCTTTTTTTATGATTGGTACAAGTATGTCTATGTACTTTTATAATGACAGGTTACATATCAAGTTCAAATTTTGCTACGTCTGATTCAATCAAACATGTCTAATACTCAGTTTTCACACCTTTTATATCTATAATTATTCATCATGCTGAAAGATATTGACTGGATATGTATTACAATACACCATGCCAAGTTATAGATTATTTTAAGTATATAGCATTTTGTTCCAGAAATTTCAAGCGAGAGGGGACTATGTATTTCTATCCAGGATACTATACTCCGTCACTCTCATAATTATTCTTATGATTTAAATTCGTTATTTTGAAAATGAGTAAAGTAAATTAGAAATTAAATTAATCGATTTTGTTTACATTCAAATTTTAACCATTGAAACGAAATAGAAATTGTTCTCAGGGTTGGAATACATGTATTTCTAATGTTGAAATTTGGAATAGTTACATCATTGTTTTGCACATATCATGCACATGAGTAAAAGGAGGTGTGGATTATATGTCAATGGGACAGCAATCCAACATTATTGTTGATTGTATTAAAATTGTTTTAAAATTGTTTTTGATTATACATAAGATGTTTTTCTTTCTGTCATAACTTAGTTTCTGCTCAAAAGGGTTCTATTTTTATATTTAACAATGAATGTTTTTCATGTTTTAGGTTGTCCAGGCTATTCAGTGAGCACATACTTCTGAAGCTATTCGTTGCTAGAGTAGTATAACCTATATGTACAAGAAAACAAGCCGCTTATGAATGAAAATTCAGCAGTTGAAGCTACTTACTGTTTAGCATGACACACATGTTAATTTTTTTTCTGTTCGTGTCCTGATCTGACAAAATCATGATAGAAGTTGTGGACAAATTTTAAACTTGATAAAACATGTACAAAATGTTTCAAATGGATAGAAATTAAAAGTATTTGATAGGATAGCGCATAGGACAAGCCAGGTTTTATAGTGCAAATATCCATGTGTGAATTTGGTCGGTAAATTGAACTTGTAGTTACATACATGTAAGATACTGAATGAAATGTCAGCGAAATTCATAAAACATGGAGTTGGAAAGGGTACATCGCAGTAAGAGAAAAGTATTAAGATTCACACTGCAAGTTCTAAGCTACCTATACATGTATCTGTGAGGCTGGAAAAATTCCGAATTTTATGTAATCATGGTAATAAGCCAGAATGAAGCTCCAAATTACATAAACTACAATAGTTACTGAAGTTGGAAACCGGTTAACAACTGAACAAACTTAAAATAATCAATGCATGTTTTCTGTAAAAAAAAAT
Organism: Mytilus edulis; assembly: GCA_019925275.1. Lineage (NCBI taxonomy): Eukaryota > Metazoa > Mollusca > Bivalvia > Mytilida > Mytilidae > Mytilus > Mytilus edulis. Next base: position 25,888,065 of record CM034352.1, read on the forward strand.
AAAAAAATCGGAGACCTCAACCACCAAAGTGTCAGTTTCTGAAAATGAAAGTGAATAAGTGACAATAGAAAGAACCTACCAAAAATAGGAATTATGCTATTCAGGGTAGATATTAGATGTGTCGATCTTGTTTTTGTGAATATACAATGAGAATTATAAGCCATAATAGAAGTGACCATTCATAGAATATTACAAGGACAATGATATGGCTACTTTTGCTGTAAACTGAAAATTGATATGTTTTTTGCCGAGTCAACTGGTATTAATGATTTTATGAACAATAAATTCTATAATCATGATAATGATTTGAATGTCATTAAGGGCTATTAAAAAGAGATGTAAAGGATTCAGTGTCTTATTGCATTAAAACAAACCAAAAAGGCTAAAATTTTTGTTTAATTTAAACTTGAAAAAAGGTCGTGATTGGTTTTTTTTTTCGTTAAAAATTTATAACAAGTTATTCTGTCATCATCTTTCAAACCTGACCTACATGTAAATAAACTTTTTCGTTGTGACTAGGATTTGTGTTTTTTCTAATTTTACAGCCTCCATATCAGGTACTATTGGACCAAAATACTGAATAACGGGCATAATTACAAACAAATGAATGTTCATGAGTAGCATGTACGATTTCCAATAACATTACATTTGCATAAATATGCAAATCCAGTACATGTCCGTGCTTATATTTCATTTTGAATATTAAAGTGCATATAAAAGCAAGTGCCAGATATAATAATGGAAACAGTTTAAAGACAAAACATGAAATAGGCAGTTTCAAATTTGAGGATTTGGATTTTGAATACAGAACTTTTAGTTTTGAATTTTACTAGGAGTTCAGTATATTGGTGATTTTACTTTTAAGATGTAATATCCCTACATCCTCTCAAAACAAATCCCTCTAAATCAAACTTGGGTTTTTTTCAAATCTTTAAGACAAAACTGTTTTTACTTTTTTTCTGAAGTGATCTTAGATGTTATTGTTTAAGGTAAGACGAAACGCGCGTCTGGCGTGTAAAATCATAATCCTGGTACATTTGATATCTAATTATATAACTCTCAAGAATTTATTTTATTTAGCTTTTGAATTAATTTCTGGTTTTTTTTATAAGAAAATACGTTGAGACCGCACCAAATCAATTTAATAATGTTTGCTGTATGTTTTGAAAAAATATTTTGACTTTGTATTATTCAAAATGGTTTTATCTTGTCTTGACTTATCACGGATGATTTTAAATATCACTTGGCATCCGCTCGCTTGTATTTATATTCCAAAGAACAACACGAACACGAGATGTGGTGAACTTCCATCATATACGACTTCGTACGGAATAAGTGACGTTAACAATAGAATCACGTGTCTATCACGTTGACGCAACCAGAGTGCAAGTGAATCAAAATACAGGAAAAATTAGTAATTAAAAGTCATTTTAAATCTATTCCTTATCAATTTGGAAAATTCAAACTTTGTTTAACTACTATCAAACTAATAAGGCCATCAACTTGAAGCCAAAGAAAATTAAAGATAATATTAAATACAAATGCACATATGGTGCTACCATATTTCGAGAACACAGTTCGACACTTTCACATTAGACATGTGTGAATTTTGTTTATTAACAAGTATTCAAAATAATAAAAATTTTTACCAGTGTCCATGGCAGTCCAATTCTTAAAGCTACAGTATCTTCTACAAACAAAAAAGATATGAATGATATTAATGAACTCTCAAGGCATAAAAGAGAAATCTTTTTATCGGATAGAAATGTCAAACACGCACAGGAAGTCAATCTGTGATGGCGTGGATCAGACTATTTTGCGTTATAAAAATTAATGGATCTCTTATTTACAATCAAATTCGTCTGGAAATATAAGCCCGTTTTACTATCATGAAAGCTTTTTGATTCAAAATACATCAGTAGTTATTGAAGGTCGCCGATTATGGATTCAACCTTTCGACCAGCTGTCAATATTAGAAAAGGATGTCTGCTCTTTGGTCGGATCGTTGTCTGTTTGACATATTCCCCATTTCTATTCCGAATTTTATAAGTGTTAGTCAGCAATTCTTCCAAGTCGACAAACCTTACTTCTACACATGTTCTAATCTATAGGATAGCCTATACATTTACAAACAACAGTTACAAATTAAGATTTTTGTGTTAACTTTTTCTTAAAAAAAGCATCAAAATTAGTTAAATATCAATTTTTAATTTTAACCTTCGGAAGTTACAAATTGATTTTGTGATATTCAAAAGAAAGGCTTCCTCGTCATTCTATTATTAAAGAAATGTTATAGAAAAATTCAGAAATATGTCAGGTTTGCTTAATATAAATTGATCAGACACACAATTAAGGAATACATTAAAAATGCCATAATGAATAATATGTATAATCAATATTAATTTCCGTTCTCTTACATCTGCTTACGGAGTCATAATATGGACTTAAAATTCATTGCTATGATTATAAAATTGCGTCCTCCATTCAAAATGATTCAGGAATGTAAATGATTCTGAGTGAATTTGTTACACTTGCTTTATTTTATAAATGAAGTTCTGTTGCTATACAAAATATTGGAAGACACATAGTATATGCCTTTATATAAATAAGATATATGTTTAAACACAAACGCACCTAATAAAGACATCAGTACTATACTGCTATTCGAAGGTCATAATGCGATTGAGAGAAAACAAATCCGGGTGACAAACTAAAACCGAGGAAAACACATAAATTTAAGGAGGAAACAACGAAACAACAGAAACAACAGAAACGCTGAAGTGCAACAAAAACAAAAGACAATGCCATACATTCAGTACAAAAATAAATTATAAGATAACAACTGCCATTTTCGTGACTCGATATTGGACATTTAAAAAATGGTAGGTTAAACCTGGTTTTAAAAGTAGGTGAACTTCTCACTTGTATGATAGTCGCACCAAAATAACATGAAGATTTTAGCAAAATGTGATTTTCGTAATAAGGGCTCTTCATTCTTCCTTTTAATCTACAAATAAATACATACTGTGAATAATTCTATGTATGATATAATCCACCATTTTTTACATAATAAAATGCCTGTACCAAGTCAGGAATATGACAGTTGTTGTCCATTCATTTGATGTGGTTGAGCTTTTTGATTTAAACATTTGATTTGGGACTTCCTGTTTTGAATTTCCCTCGGAGTTCGATCAGTGTTTTTGTAATATTACCTTTTCGTAAATAATTCTCGTTTATCTAAAGAATTTGGTTCTTTTTTGCTGGATGGATATTATTTATCTTTGCATGCAATAAAAAAAAAACGTTATCTATGTATATGAAGTTATTCTGTAATTTTGAAGTATTTTTTCAAAATATATTAGACCTGGTAGTTGACCTTACTGGAGGTTTTTAATTCTATTGAATATATAAAAAAAAAAATGTGTTATAATTTTCTAAGAGACTAAAATGATTAAACGTCTTCTAGTAATCATAGGGTTTTCAACAATGATCGAGATGCGTACGATATATCAAACGTAAACAAATCCGGGTCATTTCATTTCTCAACAATTCAAACGATAAATCCAACAAAGTGAGTTTTGATTTAAGCCAGTTCAAAATGTTTCTTGATTATCGATTCACATAATAACCCAATATTGCATGTTGTATGTAACTCAAGAGTTATCTTTCTTTTCATACGTATGTATGAAATATAAAACAGAGTAGAAAAAAATGCATTTTTGAGAACATGATAAAAAATGTAATAAAGAGAAATATAAATTGCGTTGCGGCACTCACGTTTTTTTTAAATTTAATTTCAAATCCAAATACAGGAAAACAATAAATTTGAAATGAAAGTATTTTTAAGTTTCTTCCAAACCAATATGGCAGATTTAAACGTTGTTAAAATATTGTCAGATTAATCAGATCATCAACTAAAATTCAAAGCAAATTAAAGAGAATGGTCAAGACAAATACGTATATAAATTATGGTGTTAACATATTTTGAGGACACAGGTTTACCCTCTTCTATCTGTTGGTCATAATTAATCTTAACATTGGTGATTTAACACGTTTATTTAAAATTATTAGTTTTGTTGGTTCTTTTTTCATTGCTCAGGGCATTCCAATTGTAAAGGCTGAATTGTCTGCTACAAATGAAAAAGCTGTGAATGGTATTAATAAACTATCAAGGCATGAAAGGGGAATCTTTCTATTAAACAAAAATGTCACAGTTTGCATAGGAAGGCAATTTGCGATGTTGAAGAGTTATAAAAACGGATCTACATTTATCGCCATTTGAATCAAAATATATCACTCAGAGTTCTTATAAGACACGTATCATGGATTAAGCCTTTGAAACAGCTGTCAAGATAAGAAAAGGGTATAGATACGACTGTTGGTTTTTACCGTTTGAATGGTTTTACACTGTCCAGTAATTTGTGTGGCCCTTTATAACTTGCTGTTTGGCGTGAGCCAAAGCTCCGTGTTGAAGGCCGTACCCTGACCTAAAATTGTTTACTTTTTTAAATTGTTGCTTGGATGGAGAGTTGTCTGATTTGGAATCATACCACATCTTCCTGTATCTATGGAAAAATGCTTGGAATGCCGTAGCTCATATTTATAGGATGAATTGCATACACGAATATCCCTTTCATTAAATGCATTTTAAATATGCGAATACAGTGTTGATCAATGTTGATCACCAATAATATCTTCATGTAATTTGAGCGTAGTTATGGGCCTAGGTTTTTTTTTACTAGAAATGATATAACTAACTTTTTTTCACTGATCTTTGTTAATAATCTATGTCAGTTTTAAGTATTAGCCGATAACTCACCAAAGTTGACAAACATTACCTCTAATATCATGAATATATAGATATGCCGTACACTATATCATCATTTAAAACAACAGTAATGAATTGAAAGTGTTTAATTTCTTTTCTAATTTTAAAAAAGTATTTTAAACAAAGAAATCATTTCTTAATTTGAAAGCAATATTTGCATTATTCGAATAGTTTTATGAGTGATTTTGAAAAAATCCTTTCTCATCATTCTATTAATAATGAAATCATATCAAAAACTTTAGAAATCTGTAAAGTTTTCTTAATATAGTTTGCTCCGGATCAAACTAAGAAATAAATTAAGATTGTCATAGTTATTATGTTTAGAATCAATATTAATTTCCGTTATCTTACAATTTTTTATGAAGTCAAAATTTATAACTCAAATTCATTACTATGCATACCAAACTCAACTTTAAATGTTAATGAATCAAACTGGAAATACGTTTGACTCGTTTGATATACAATAATTATTTTTACTTTCAGATAAAAAGTTAAGCAAAGCTGTTCTCAAAAGGGCATATCTTGTCTTCGTGCTATTTATTACAACTTTTTACTATGGATAATGCAAAGAACATAATAAAATAGTAATAATTGAATCGTCTAGGGAACTCTAAAGTGCGATGGTCACGCTAAAGTGCGATGGTCTACGCTAAAGTACGATGGTGTCTCACGCTAAAGTGCGATGGTTGTTTGTTTGCTTAAGTGCGATAGTATATCATACTAAAGTGCAATGCAGCATAAGGTAAGGTTCGATTTAAACATTTAAACGTACATGGATTTGTAAAAGTAGTCCTTTGCAAAAGTTAGTATGCTAAGGTATAACATATGAGATACCTGTATAGGCTAAATTTTATCATCGGTATGAGGACATCATTCGTAAATATAGCTCAACATGCAGACTTCTTATACGTTCAGGTATTTCACATCCAATATTTTATGGAAATATTCTTTATAAAGCACAAAAATGTCAGTATTCACCTCAGAAGCTAACAAAACCTTTAAATAGACTTATTAAGAAGGGATATAGTTACGATACTGTTGTCAGGTCATTAAAGATTGCATATTTTGGCGTTAATATTGATTCACTGATAGGGTCTTTGCATCGGAACTAAACACATTTATTCTTAATAAACCAGTTGTTGCATGACACGGGTTATGTTCTTCTCATATATGTTATGATGGTATGATACTAAACCCCTCACGGGGAGGATTGTGCCTGATATTCATATGATGAAGACAAAATTGTTCAATCAGTTTAATTGAGGTCCGGAGCTGGCATGTCAGTTAACTGCTAGTAGTCTGATGTTATTTATGTATTATTGTCATTTTGTTTATTTTCTTTGGTTACATCTTCTGACATCAGACTCGGACTTCCTAGAACTGAATTTTAATGTGCGTATTGTTATGCGTTTACTTTTCTGCATTGGCTAGAGGTATAGGGGGAGGGTTGAGATATCACAAACATGTTTAACCCCGCCGCATTTTTGCGCCTGTCCCAAGTCAGGAGCCTCTGGCCTTTGTTAGTCTTGTATAATTTTAATTTTAGTTTCTTGTGTAAAATTTGGAAATTAGTCTGGCGTTCATTATCACTGAACTAGTATATATTTGTTTAGGGGCCAGCTGAAGGACGCCTCCGGGTGCGGGAATTTCTCGCTACATTGAAGACCTGTGACCTTCTGCTGTTGTTTTTTTCTATGGTCGGGTTGTTGTCTCTTTGGCACATTCCCCATTTCCATTCTCAATTTTATTTTTTATTCCGGACCATATGAATATTTAGACCATACGCGTATGGTTCGACCGTACGCGTATGGTCGGACCATATGAGTATATACTCGTTTGGTTATCAACGGTCCGGACCATATGAGTATTTAGAACCGTTTCAATAATACTATAAAATTTTAAATTCAAAGGCTACATAAAGATTAGATATTGGTGCCATAGTTGGTTTTCATCGCTACTTGTATTCTTGTATTCATGCTAAGTGTGAAATTTATTTCCACAAGATACTAGTCGCCGTACCATAACTTTTCTGTATAAGCTCGTCTTGGTTGTGCACGATGCTTCGTAGTTACACTTTTTACTTCCGCGTGAAAAAGTTTAAAACATGCTGTGCAGCTTCGTGCAGTGATGACCAGGTCTTGATAATTCCATAACGGTTCTCTTAAGAAATTTTAAAAATATCTTTCAAGGTCGACATGTTTCCAATAAAGCGTAATAACAAATCGATAATTAGGTATAAAATGTGTTTACCATAGTTGTGACTAGTGAGTAAAATCAAATTTTTTTTCTTATTTGGTTTTAGTTAATCTTTTTATCATTGTAATATATTAAAATGATCTTTGATAGCGTCTTTTTAATAATTTGACGACTAGAAGTGTCATACCTTGTGAAATGTTAAGTATTAACTGAAAACTTGTTACCCATACGGTCATGATCATACACGTATAGTCAAAATACTCATATGGTCCGAAACATATATGTACAGTGTAGACTGCCTAATGTCAACACCTATGTATTCCAACATCCTACTTTAATCGACACATTTTCATGGTCCCAAAATATGCCTATCCTTTCAGAAAAAATCTGAGTATTCTGAGACCCTGCTTAATCCGACATTTTGATTTGGTCCCCCGGAGTACACAGGTTGTACTGTATATGCTTTGTTATAATATAAACACAACAATAGTAATATTATAATTTGTATTTAATTTATTAAAGAATTCAAAAGAATTGTTCTCGTATCATTTTTAAACAGAATAAACTATGTTAAACAAACACAAAACTAAATAGTTGTTAAAATAAACAATAAGATAACATAAGTAACAGTAAGTTTACCAAAATTTAAAAACAAAATAGCCAACAGAACATAAAATACAAATCAAAAAGTATAGATCGGTAGCATACAATTTTCAAATAATCCAGTATGGTATGATTTAGTACTAGAACCATTCTCATTAAGTATTTTATTTACATCTAGTCATTTGTTGTATACAGTTGAAGTCATGGATCACAAACAATGAAACTGAAAATATTTATTGTAAAATTTGAAATGGCAAAACGCAAACTTTTAGAGGAACATCTGTTCCTTTGCTACAAAAACAGATCCTTAGTTCTTGGTAAAAGACGAAGAACTGGATTAGTGAAGTTACACATTACATAAAATTAATAATCGGTAAAACGGTTGGTTTGATTACGATAAAATTATATACACAGAGTAGAGTTTTCAGTTCAAATACAATGAAAAAGGCACATATGTAAGCTAATGGTATATAAAGACTTAATTCTATAAAATGTTATACTATGATATAAATCATTCATAATAGCAGTAGTAGAGCTTGTTGTTGCTGTTTCAATCACTCGCTGGATGACTCCCACTGTTATAGTTTTTGTTGTTATGGTCCTCGTCATCTGTTTTGACAAATTCTATTCTAACATCCATCCACTTTACCAGTTGGCATAGTGAGGATGTGAAGAAGCGCAACAGATAGAACGATCTTTCTGTTGGAAGGAGAATGTTAGTGCTGTATGATCCGTCAGATCTAGTAAGAAGGGGATAAGTCATAAGGAAAATATAAATATTTTCAGATATAAGAAATTTAAAAAGATCAAATAATTAAACATCTCGCTCTCTATTTATCTCGCAAAACTGCCCAGCTATTGTCTTCTCTTTGTTTTTTTTTCAAAATCTGATTTTGTGCTAATATCACACTTTTGGTTATCTTCATTTGTTTTATACTTTTGGTAATCTCTACTTGTTTTATTCTCAATATGGATATACTCTGACGATATAAGGGTTTGAATGTTTCTCTCTTTGTCGTCTATTAAGTATCGCATCTATTGTTCAAATAAGTTGTCCACCCTGGTTATACTGATTTATCGCTTGCATGTGAAATTAAAAAAAAAGTTCAGAACTGAAAGGTTACTTATAAAAAGGATTAATCATAGAAACTGCCAAATTCAAGCATTATCAACTAACAAAATAAGTAAAAGAAACAATCCAGTATATTTAATACTAAAAATATTATACCTGCAGCAGTAGTTTATGAGCGTATCTTTATCATATATTCCACTAGGTATATAGTACCCCGCCGTTTTCGCTGCTATTTTTCCTATCTTCGTCATCCCAATAAATACTTCCGTTCTTGAACACTAATAAAAGTAATAAGAACACATAATCTTCCTGTGTTATAATCTTTAGGTCTTCGAGGACCTTATCATTTTTATCATACTGTTGTCATCTTATTAAGGATAAAAACTTATAGAATCAAAATCGGCTTTTTTAATCATCTGTTACAAAAAAATTTCGAAATTTCATTGACTACATTTCGTATTTTCGGTTGTTCGTACTCACATTTTTTAATTCAATTATATACATTGTATAATGTTTTTGGATTTTCAAAATAGAATGTGTTGGATATTCAAAAAAGAATGTCTGAGAATGTTTTAGATAGTCAAAATATTTTCTTTTATAATCAAAATAGAATGTTTTGTCTAGCCACAAAAGAAACAGGTTCAACCCACCATTCTTTTTTAAATGTCCTGTACCAAGTCAGGAAAATGGCTATTGTCTATATTTTGATATGTTTCTCTTAGCTTTAGTTTGTAACCCAGATTTGTTTACTTCTCAATCGATTTATAAATTTCGAACAGCGGTATCCTACTATTGCCTTTATTCAGATATTCAAAATACTAAGTTTTGGGTACTCAAAATAGAATATTTTAGACGTACAAAATTAAAAGACGTTTCAAATAATCAAACAGTCTATGTTTCCCACCCTTGAAAGAGCTGCAATTGTTGATTTTAAATAATAACAATATTTTATAATTTTTCAACTGTTGATGTCTTTTTGATCATTTGCAATAAAAATAAATAACATAAAAATGCTGCACATTTGACAAAAATCATGATTATTTTATCTATTCATACATATGAAGTATAAAATGAGATAACTTTGCATCATCTATATGCAACTGTGCAGCCTTTGACAAAGAGAAAAACGCATAACGTATAGTTTGCTTTAAAAGACCAGGACATGAAAACATGAAAAAAAAACAATTGTAAAAAACATACTACCTAATTTATATATAAAAAGAAACAAATAAGTCAAACATGAACCAATGTCAACTATTGAACAACAAGCTCCTGCCCTGGGACATGTACATATAGAAGTTGACGGGGATGAACATATTTGAGTTTGTATATGTAATAACATAATAGAAAATCATAAAAAAATCACAATGGAAACGTATATATTTCTTTCTTTCTCTTTCTTTCTTTACGAATACATGTACTAAAACATATTTTTGTGATATTCATCTGATATTATCTAATTTTACACCAGCTTACGTTGAATATTATTCTCAATTAACAACTATACGTATCAAAAACAAGGATATTTGATGATGCAAATATGTATAAAAATATATAAAATTAGAGTGATTTGGATTCATATAATATATTATAATAAAATCATCCTATATGAAATATGTACGAAATATATTAGAGCTTTATCCAATAAAATGTAAGTATCCCAAGGCCTATGGTATATCACGATTTGTTTTATTATGTATAAGCAAACAAACAAAACTTGAAACTGATTAAAATAACTTAATTCTTAAATAACTAAATGACAAATTGATGTCAAGATATATTTGAATACTAGGCGAGTGATATGAGAGACAAATTTACATTTCAAAATCACCTACCTATATATTTATAAATTTATTTCCACAAGATACTAGTCGCCGTACCATAACTTTTCTGTATAAGCTCGTCTTGGTTGTGCACGATGCTTCGTAGTTACACTTTTTACTTCCGCGTGAAAAAGTTTAAAACATGCTGTGCAGCTTCGTGCAGTGATGACCAGGTCTTGATAATTCCATAACGGTTCTCTTAAGAAATTTTAAAAATATCTTTCAAGGTCGACATGTTTCCAATAAAGCGTAATAACAAATCGATAATTAGGTATAAAATGTGTTTACCATAGTTGTGACTAGTGATTAAAATCAAATTTTTTTTCTTATTTGGTTTTAGTTAATCTTTTTATCATTGTAATATATTAAAATGATCTTTGATAGCGTCTTTTTAATAATTTGACGACTAGAAGTGTCATACCTTGTGAAGTGTTAAGTATTAACTGAAAACTTGTTACCCATACGGTCATGATCATACACGTATAGTCAAAATACTCATATGGTCCGAAACATATATGTACAGTGTAGACTGCCTAATGTCAACACCTATGTATTCCAACATCCTACTTTAATCGACACATTTTCATGGTCCCAAAATATGCCTATCCTTTCAGAAAAAATCTGAGTATTCTGAGACCCTGCTTAATCCGACATTTTGATTTGGTCCCCCGGAGTACACAGGTTGTACTGTATATGCTTTGTTATAATATAGACACAACAATAGTAATATTATAATTTGTATTTAATTTATTAAAGAATTCAAAAGAATTGTTCTCGTATCATTTTTAAACAGAATAAACTATGTTAAACAAACACAAAACTAAATAGTTGTTAAAATAAACAATAAGATAACATAAGTAACAGTAAGTTTACCAAAATTTAAAAACAAAATAGCCAACAGAACATAAAATACAAATCAAAAAGTATAGATCGGTAGCATACAATTTTCAAATAATCCAGTATGGTATGATTTAGTACTAGAACCATTCTCATTAAGTATTTTATTTACATCTAGTCATTTGTTGTATACAGTTGAAGTCATGGATCACAAACAATGAAACTGAAAATATTTATTGTAAAATTTGAAATGGCAAAACGCAAACTTTTAGAGGAACATCTGTTCCTTTGCTACAAAAACAGATCCTTAGTTCTTGGTAAAAGACGAAGAACTGGATTAGTGAAGTTACACATTACATAAAATTAATAATCGGTAAAACGGTTGGTTTGATTACGATAAAATTATATACACAGAGTAGAGTTTTCAGTTCAAATACAATGAAAAAGGCACATATGTAAGCTAATGGTATATAAAGACTTAATTCTATAAAATGTTATACTATGATATAAATCATTCATAATAGCAGTAGTAGAGCTTGTTGTTGCTGTTTCAATCACTCGCTGGATGACTCCCACTGTTATAGTTTTTGTTGTTATGGTCCTCGTCATCTGTTTTGACAAATTCTATTCTAACATCCATCCACTTTACCAGTTGGCATAGTGAGGATGTGAAGAAGCGCAACAGATAGAACGATCTTTCTGTTGGAAGGAGAATGTTAGTGCTGTATGATCCGTCAGATCTAGTAAGAAGGGGATAAGTCATAAGGAAAATATAAATATTTTCAGATATAAGAAATTTAAAAAGATCAAATAATTAAACATCTCGCTCTCTATTTATCTCGCAAAACTGCCCAGCTATTGTCTTCTCTTTGTTTTTTTTTCAAAATCTGATTTTGTGCTAATATCACACTTTTGGTTATCTTCATTTGTTTTATACTTTTGGTAATCTCTACTTGTTTTATTCTCAATATGGATATACTCTGACGATATAAGGGTTTGAATGTTTCTCTCTTTGTCGTCTATTAAGTATCGCATCTATTGTTCAAATAAGTTGTCCACCCTGGTTATACTGATTTATCGCTTGCATGTGAAATTAAAAAAAAAGTTCAGAACTGAAAGGTTACTTATAAAAAGGATTAATCATAGAAACTGCCAAATTCAAGCATTATCAACTAACAAAATAAGTAAAAGAAACAATCCAGTATATTTAATACTAAAAATATTATACCTGCAGCAGTAGTTTATGAGCGTATCTTTATCATATATTCCACTAGGTATATAGTACCCCGCCGTTTTCGCTGCTATTTTTCCTATCTTCGTCATCCCAATAAATACTTCCGTTCTTGAACACTAATAAAAGTAATAAGAACACATAATCTTCCTGTGTTATAATCTTTAGGTCTTCGAGGACCTTATCATTTTTATCATACTGTTGTCATCTTATTAAGGATAAAAACTTATAGAATCAAAATCGGCTTTTTTAATCATCTGTTACAAAAAAATTTCGAAATTTCATTGACTACATTTCGTATTTTCGGTTGTTCGTACTCACATTTTTTAATTCAATTATATACATTGTATAATGTTTTTGGATTTTCAAAATAGAATGTGTTGGATATTCAAAAAAGAATGTCTGAGAATGTTTTAGATAGTCAAAATATTTTCTTTTATAATCAAAATAGAATGTTTTGTCTAGCCACAAAAGAAACAGGTTCAACCCACCATTCTTTTTTAAATGTCCTGTACCAAGTCAGGAAAATGGCTATTGTCTATATTTTGATATGTTTCTCTTAGCTTTAGTTTGTAACCCAGATTTGTTTACTTCTCAATCGATTTATAAATTTCGAACAGCGGTATCCTACTATTGCCTTTATTCAGATATTCAAAATACTAAGTTTTGGGTACTCAAAATAGAATATTTTAGACGTACAAAATTAAAAGACGTTTCAAATAATCAAACAGTCTATGTTTCCCACCCTTGAAAGAGCTGCAATTGTTGATTTTAAATAATAACAATATTTTATAATTTTTCAACTGTTGATGTCTTTTTGATCATTTGCAATAAAAATAAATAACATAAAAATGCTGCACATTTGACAAAAATCATGATTATTTTATCTATTCATACATATGAAGTATAAAATGAGATAACTTTGCATCATCTATATGCAACTGTGCAGCCTTTGACAAAGAGAAAACGCATAACGTATAGTTTGCTTTAAAAGACCAGGACATGAAAACATGAAAAAAAAACAATTGTAAAAAACATACTACCTAATTTATATATAAAAAGAAACAAATAAGTCAAACATGAACCAATGTCAACTATTGAACAACAAGCTCCTGCCCTGGGACATGTACATATAGAAGTTGACGGGGATGAACATATTTGAGTTTGTATATGTAATAACATAATAGAAAATCATAAAAAAATCACAATGGAAACGTATATATTTCTTTCTTTCTCTTTCTTTCTTTACGAATACATGTACTAAAACATATTTTTGTGATATTCATCTGATATTATCTAATTTTACACCAGCTTACGTTGAATATTATTCTCAATTAACAACTATACGTATCAAAAACAAGGATATTTGATGATGCAAATATGTATAAAAATATATAAAATTAGAGTGATTTGGATTCATATAATATATTATAATAAAATCATCCTATATGAAATATGTACGAAATATATTAGAGCTTTATCCAATAAAATGTAAGTATCCCAAGGCCTATGGTATATCACGATTTGTTTTATTATGTATAAGCAAACAAACAAAACTTGAAACTGATTAAAATAACTTAATTCTTAAATAACTAAATGACAAATTGATGTCAAGATATATTTGAATACTAGGCGAGTGATATGAGAGACAAATTTACATTTCAAAATCACCTACCTATATATTTATAAATTTATTTCCACAAGATACTAGTCGCCGTACCATAACTTTTCTGTATAAGCTCGTCTTGGTTGTGCACGATGCTTCGTAGTTACACTTTTTACTTCCGCGTGAAAAAGTTTAAAACATGCTGTGCAGCTTCGTGCAGTGATGACCAGGTCTTGATAATTCCATAACGGTTCTCTTAAGAAATTTTAAAAATATCTTTCAAGGTCGACATGTTTCCAATAAAGCGTAATAACAAATCGATAATTAGGTATAAAATGTGTTTACCATAGTTGTGACTAGTGATTAAAATCAAATTTTTTTTCTTATTTGGTTTTAGTTAATCTTTTTATCATTGTAATATATTAAAATGATCTTTGATAGCGTCTTTTTAATAATTTGACGACTAGAAGTGTCATACCTTGTGAAGTGTTAAGTATTAACTGAAAACTTGTTACCCATACGGTCATGATCATACACGTATAGTCAAAATACTCATATGGTCCGAAACATATATGTACAGTGTAGACTGCCTAATGTCAACACCTATGTATTCCAACATCCTACTTTAATCGACACATTTTCATGGTCCCAAAATATGCCTATCCTTTCAGAAAAAATCTGAGTATTCTGAGACCCTGCTTAATCCGACATTTTGATTTGGTCCCCCGGAGTACACAGGTTGTACTGTATATGCTTTGTTATAATATAGACACAACAATAGTAATATTATAATTTGTATTTAATTTATTAAAGAATTCAAAAGAATTGTTCTCGTATCATTTTTAAACAGAATAAACTATGTTAAACAAACACAAAACTAAATAGTTGTTAAAATAAACAATAAGATAACATAAGTAACAGTAAGTTTACCAAAATTTAAAAACAAAATAGCCAACAGAACATAAAATACAAATCAAAAAGTATAGATCGGTAGCATACAATTTTCAAATAATCCAGTATGGTATGATTTAGTACTAGAACCATTCTCATTAAGTATTTTATTTACATCTAGTCATTTGTTGTATACAGTTGAAGTCATGGATCACAAACAATGAAACTGAAAATATTTATTGTAAAATTTGAAATGGCAAAACGCAAACTTTTAGAGGAACATCTGTTCCTTTGCTACAAAAACAGATCCTTAGTTCTTGGTAAAAGACGAAGAACTGGATTAGTGAAGTTACACATTACATAAAATTAATAATCGGTAAAACGGTTGGTTTGATTACGATAAAATTATATACACAGAGTAGAGTTTTCAGTTCAAATACAATGAAAAAGGCACATATGTAAGCTAATGGTATATAAAGACTTAATTCTATAAAATGTTATACTATGATATAAATCATTCATAATAGCAGTAGTAGAGCTTGTTGTTGCTGTTTCAATCACTCGCTGGATGACTCCCACTGTTATAGTTTTTGTTGTTATGGTCCTCGTCATCTGTTTTGACAAATTCTATTCTAACATCCATCCACTTTACCAGTTGGCATAGTGAGGATGTGAAGAAGCGCAACAGATAGAACGATCTTTCTGTTGGAAGGAGAATGTTAGTGCTGTATGATCCGTCAGATCTAGTAAGAAGGGGATAAGTCATAAGGAAAATATAAATATTTTCAGATATAAGAAATTTAAAAAGATCAAATAATTAAACATCTCGCTCTCTATTTATCTCGCAAAACTGCCCAGCTATTGTCTTCTCTTTGTTTTTTTTTCAAAATCTGATTTTGTGCTAATATCACACTTTTGGTTATCTTCATTTGTTTTATACTTTTGGTAATCTCTACTTGTTTTATTCTCAATATGGATATACTCTGACGATATAAGGGTTTGAATGTTTCTCTCTTTGTCGTCTATTAAGTATCGCATCTATTGTTCAAATAAGTTGTCCACCCTGGTTATACTGATTTATCGCTTGCATGTGAAATTAAAAAAAAAGTTCAGAACTGAAAGGTTACTTATAAAAAGGATTAATCATAGAAACTGCCAAATTCAAGCATTATCAACTAACAAAATAAGTAAAAGAAACAATCCAGTATATTTAATACTAAAAATATTATACCTGCAGCAGTAGTTTATGAGCGTATCTTTATCATATATTCCACTAGGTATATAGTACCCCGCCGTTTTCGCTGCTATTTTTCCTATCTTCGTCATCCCAATAAATACTTCCGTTCTTGAACACTAATAAAAGTAATAAGAACACATAATCTTCCTGTGTTATAATCTTTAGGTCTTCGAGGACCTTATCATTTTTATCATACTGTTGTCATCTTATTAAGGATAAAAACTTATAGAATCAAAATCGGCTTTTTTAATCATCTGTTACAAAAAAATTTCGAAATTTCATTGACTACATTTCGTATTTTCGGTTGTTCGTACTCACATTTTTTAATTCAATTATATACATTGTATAATGTTTTTGGATTTTCAAAATAGAATGTGTTGGATATTCAAAAAAGAATGTCTGAGAATGTTTTAGATAGTCAAAATATTTTCTTTTATAATCAAAATAGAATGTTTTGTCTAGCCACAAAAGAAACAGGTTCAACCCACCATTCTTTTTTAAATGTCCTGTACCAAGTCAGGAAAATGGCTATTGTCTATATTTTGATATGTTTCTCTTAGCTTTAGTTTGTAACCCAGATTTGTTTACTTCTCAATCGATTTATAAATTTCGAACAGCGGTATCCTACTATTGCCTTTATTCAGATATTCAAAATACTAAGTTTTGGGTACTCAAAATAGAATATTTTAGACGTACAAAATTAAAAGACGTTTCAAATAATCAAACAGTCTATGTTTCCCACCCTTGAAAGAGCTGCAATTGTTGATTTTAAATAATAACAATATTTTATAATTTTTCAACTGTTGATGTCTTTTTGATCATTTGCAATAAAAATAAATAACATAAAAATGCTGCACATTTGACAAAAATCATGATTATTTTATCTATTCATACATATGAAGTATAAAATGAGATAACTTTGCATCATCTATATGCAACTGTGCAGCCTTTGACAAAGAGAAAACGCATAACGTATAGTTTGCTTTAAAAGACCAGGACATGAAAACATGAAAAAAAACAATTGTAAAAAACATACTACCTAATTTATATATAAAAAGAAACAAATAAGTCAAACATGAACCAATGTCAACTATTGAACAACAAGCTCCTGCCCTGGGACATGTGCATATAGAAGTTGACGGGGATGAACATATTTGAGTTTGTATATGTAATAACATAATAGAAAATCATAAAAAAATCACAATGGAAACGTATATATTTCTTTCTTTCTCTTTCTTTCTTTACGAATACATGTACTAAAACATATTTTTGTGATATTCATCTGATATTATCTAATTTTACACCAGCTTACGTTGAATATTATTCTCAATTAACAACTATACGTATCAAAAACAAGGATATTTGATGATGCAAATATGTATAAAAATATATAAAATTAGAGTGATTTGGATTCATATAATATATTATAATAAAATCATCCTATATGAAATATGTACGAAATATATTAGAGCTTTATCCAATAAAATGTAAGTATCCCAAGGCCTATGGTATATCACGATTTGTTTTATTATGTATAAGCAAACAAACAAAACTTGAAACTGGATTAAAATAACTTAATTCTTAAATAACTAAATGACAAATTGATGTCAAGATATATTTGAATACTAGGCGAGTGATATGAGAGACAAATTTACATTTCAAAATCACCTACCTATATATAACTAACATACGGCTAAATTGCATTTCTCTGGAAAGCTGAGAATAAGTACTTTCTGCATATCCCGGTCGTCATCGGAAATTATGGTGCAATTTTTTTTTAAATCGGAATCAAAGGTCATGAGTGCAATTTCAATTCATGGGTATCTCCATTGGAAAAATGGAGTCAAAACAAATGCAAAAGGGAAACAATACTATAGGAATACTTTATTACTGTTGAGAAAATATATTTCTGTCATAGTATTTTTATTTTGGTTGATTTTAATGGTAACGTATGTTTCGTAACGTTTTCTCTCGGTGCCTTCGAAAATCAACCATTAAGTCACAAAAATGTATATGTAGTCGCCCTTGCGTTATTTAAATCTCATAAGACCTCCATATCATGCTGATTGCACGTTTTTACAAACATAAATCTGCAAATTTGAAATAAATTATCCGAAACAAAATATTTGAAGCAAGGGAAAAATATAACATAGGACGTATTTTTAATTTCATAGAAAAGTCCCATGATGAACTGTACATTAAAATGGAGGAATCATATGGTCTCCTGTTAGTTTGAAAGCATACCAACCGTATCAACATCAGACAACCATAGGACAGACTTTTTTTAGTATTGTAGTGCAAAATGTTGAATCTGGTTTATACCGCAAGTTTGTTTACATCACTATATCAGTTATGATAAGAGTACTAACTAACATTACTAAAATGAGTGAAGTGCTACTAGTATATTTTTATCAACAAAGAGACAATTTTTATATAAAACATCACAAGGAAAATATGATCACTCATTGTACGTCAAACTGTGTTTGATTTTACTTGGGTCGGCCACCGTGTATCTTAAGATATCTAATTAATCAAACAACACTTTACAAAGAACTTTTTTCTTTTAATTACGCTGGTGATGACGTTCGGCTACTTTGGCACTAATATACCTACTTTTTTATAACTTGTTTCACCGCTTCAAACCAGTGGCGGATCTAGAAATGTTCATAAGTGGAGGCCCACTAGCTGCCTAAACAGGGGGCCCGCTCCCGTCACGCTTCAGTGATACCCTATATAACCAATCATTTTTTTCAAAGGGGGGCAGGCCCCCTTAGCCCCATCTAAATCCGCCTCTGCAAACGAATGACAAGGTTATCCTAATATTTAACCTTTTATTTGGCTTGCTTATGTTATATTCCGTTATCATGATTATAATTAAATGATCGAAAAGTCGGACCAATGGGATGTCAGACCATTTAGGTGTCGGAATATCATAGCTTCATTTCCACTTATTATCTCATTCTTATCGGTCAACATATTCATACAAAGACCACTTCTTGGAATGGGCATATATCAGTACAGCAGAGGTTTTGCTCAAAGCGGACACAATTTAGATCTACTACAGATGGATTTCAAAATTGAGAATGGACATGAGGAATGTTTCAAAGAGACATCAACCCGATCAAAAAGCAGACAACGGCCGAAGACGGTCCACCAATGGGTCATCAATGCAGCGAAAAACTTTTTCAGCTGGCCCCTAAACAAAAATGTATACTCGTTTGAAGTGATAGTGCACGTCATACTAAGCTCCGAATATACACAAGAAATTAAAATCAAAAATCATACAAGACTAACAAAGGCCAGAGGCTTCCTGGCTTGGGACAAGCGCACAAATGTGGCGGGGTTAAACACGTTTTATGAGATCTCCACCCTCCCCCTATACCTGTACCTTTGCGTGAACAGATCAAATCTAGTAGAAAGTCGGATGACATCATACCAATAAATATAATTGGCATCGGACTGATGTTGCCTTTTAGCCGATCAAAGTCACACGGAGAAACTTTATTGTTTCTGTTGTTAGGACGACGTTGTCGTGAATAAGGTTTGACCACCTGAAGAAGAAATAATACCATGTAGAACGTATGCCCCATCTTCAACTTTTTCTAATCTCATGATCATACAACCAAACTTGTTAATAGTTATCAAAGGTGTGTGCATATATACGGTGCATTTGAAATGATAAACCTAAATGAAAAGGAAATAAATGACTTTTTATAGATAATATACATTCTGCTAAAGCCATACATCTAAGAACTTTGCCAATAGGTATATCGTACTCTTTGTTAACTGCCGCGTATACGCCATGATCCAAAAGACAACACAGAAATGTTTTTAAAGCAAGTGGTATAATTTCAATTGATTGACCCAGTGAAATGTCTTTAGATAATGGATATTCATCTGATTGGATTAAAACTTTACCTGCCTCCGTAAAATACTAGTAGCTGCATAAATTATTTGCAACCAGTTTCGCAGTCACTGCTCAAATCTTTAAATTTGACAGACTGTATATCAAAGTCATTTTAAACGTTTATTTGCGTCTTTAAGGCATCAGACAACTTTATAGAGCTACTTTATACAAAATTGAAGTGCCTTGTTGAGGCTGTATACACGTAAGTAAACTATAAATTGACCAAAAAATATTTTTTGTTTTTGCTGAAGCTTATATGTTGTGCAGTTTTCTCGGCGGCAATACTTGGGCAGAAATTAAGTCCGGTTTAATTATCAAGGAAAGTTGTTAACAAGAATACTTTCTTGTGTACAGTCAAATTTTGTAGTAAATATTTAGTGATGCAAGCTCAATAGTATAAAGCTTTACTAGTAAAATTCTCAGGAGTTATTTAGTAAATCAGATACTGCCATTAAAAAAATGCCCATTAACCCCTACTTTTCTTTCCAATATTTTATTGATTATAGTTTAAAATGTCATATTTGAAAATCTTATAAAATCCATGTTATTTTTTCCTCGTTTTTGAACGTCAATGTTAAATATATGAAAAGTCTAGAGAGAATTATTTCCCGCCAAATTTTCAAAGCATATATCTCGAAAACAAGCACACGGACCCCTATTTTTTGTGCTCTTTTCGTTTTATTATTTTTATACTATCAATATATAATAGTCATTTCAAGAGCTGGTTATTTTGAAACATAGAAGCGAACATCCTTAAGTACGAAAAATTACCGGATCTTCAAGATGTTCAAGAACATATCTCTATCAACTGAAGTATCTACTCAACGAAATTATGAGATTTGAGTATCAGTAAACTTTTGGTGCTTCAATTTTCATTCAGGGCGACTGCATGTTTAAGTACAAGTTATAAACTCGTCAGTCTAAATACTTTGTTATTAGGCTTTTATTTCTGGGATCAAATATTTAATGGTTCAAATTGTCATCGATAATTATGTGTGTCATATGGGATATTAAGTATACTACTGCATTTGTTTCAAAGAAATAGAATCAAGAAAATGTTTTGACGGTTTGAACGTGATTGTCATAGCATTGTAAAGTATATTCAATATTATACTTAAATTGGGGAAAGTAGTATTACGAATAATTTTGTTTTTATAAGATATATGTTTTTCTTTGATATTAAAGTATTTTTTACATCGTTTGGTATTTTAAAAATTGTATCTCTCATTTTCAATAAATAGCTCTTTAAATGTATAGTACAGTTGATAGCATATGTAATAACCATTAAATTAACAACCGATAAACTGTATGTAATCGTATAATGTGGGACATGTAAGACACATGAAATGAGTAACTAATTGAAAATGAAAGATTAAAAATTTAAACACAAAATGATGGAAATGTTACTTTAGCATCAAGCGTAAACAAGGGTATATGTATCTCGAAATAGAATCGTCGTTTACACTTAACTTTTAAAAGAAAATAGCATATTATTGATATGTATGTTTAATAACGTTGAAAATTTTTAAACAAATCGACCTTTAGTTATTTCATTTATAAAACGGAGACAATTTATTTTGTAATTTGTAATCTTAAGGAAAAGAGATGGCATGGTCAAAATAAATTCATTTTGTATTTCTCTATATAAAATGAACAATCATTTACCTTCAAGAGGAAGGAAGGGGTATGATGCTGTACCTAAAAAAATAATTCTGATCACCAATTTGGTAAAAAAAAAAATATTCTGATCAAGAAGATGACCAAAAAAAAATATTCTGACTGCAGATATCCCCTATACCTTATAATGCTGAAATTTAAAAAAACAAATAGTTTGATTGATAGTGTCGAAAAACAAATACATTTGTTTGTCCTTTGCTAACTTAATAATTTCATAAAGAATCATGAACAAAGTGTTCTAGAAAAGTTGAAATTGTATCCAAAAAACTTTCAGCTAGTTTTTTGCTGATACGCATTTCAATTCTTTTAGTGTTATCATGATGAATAAAATAATCTCATTCATTAAATTATACCTCCAAAACAACACTGATCGATGAGTTATTTAACAACTGTAACTGATACGTAGTAAATCGGGAAATCTCTTGTTTCCGCTGTTTTATTTAACTATTGTTTTAAAGAGGATCTTAATACTTTTGCTTTTCTGCAAATAATTAAACTTTCATTTTCTGAAAATTTTCGTCGTTTTTCTTTTTTATGATATTTCCTGTCGTCGCTTGACCTTTTCATAGATCTGTTTGTATGTTTTCTCTGTTGTATGACTTTGTAGAAACTTCTCTTTTTTACACTAGGTTGAATGAGAGGTTGTATATATGTATATTTATTAATGAAGACAATCAGCTGATATCAAAATGATTTTTATTTGTCGTTTTAATTTTGTTTCATATTAATCCTGCATCTCAACATTTTATCCATATATTTTTGTCTGCATCATAAAAAGTTTGATGGCTTGAGGTAAGATAAACAAGGCATTTGAGAAAAAGCTGCATAAATAAAAAGACATTTGTCTTAGAGAAGGGTCTGGTTTTGCTGTTCCCAATTTCGAAAAACTGCATCTGTGAGTATGCATTCATTTTTATCCTTTGCATAATTATTGATCAAGGATTTATCTGAATTTAAAACTAAAAAACTTTTAAGTTCTTTACTACTTTCCTTACATACTAAATACAACTGAAAATATATCTCGATTCCTTATTCCGTTTGCTAACGCGATATTTATATAAAAAATGTCATATTGCCTGAATATTTTTATTTCTATTCTCTTTCACGTTGTTTTTATAAGTTACATATGTATTGATTTTTTTTAAATATAAAAGAAAAGATATAAAATCTTTTACACTTCATGATTTCTGATTCTTGTCAAAATGAAGCCAACCGTTTTCGAGATGAAAAGAAGTACACCTTTAATAATTGTGTGTCATTTTATGTGTTTCTTTTAACACGATCTCTTTTTAGTGTTAACAGTATATATTTATTTGCACTTTACAAAACTAACATTTACCAAAACAAATGTATATGTTCGAAACCATATAAGTCATATTACGTACGCGTGCGGTCTGGACCGTATGCGTACTTTTTCAAAATACACATACGGTCGGAATATACGAGCATGGTCAAGTAAAGATTTTCATAATTTTTTGTCTAAAATTAACCCATTCGGGCCAACTACATATATGGTCCAGTTCGTCCAAAACCGTATGAGTATACTCGTCTGGTCTGACCGTACGCGTATGGTCGGATTGTAAGAGTATACGCTCTTTTTTAGTCTATTTTTCTCTACTATATTCTCTTTTTTTTTTTCCTTTATCATGTTTATTCTACGCATTTTGCGTTTAAATGAAAAGATTTCTTGTTTAATCTTTTTACGTTTACTTTTATTTGTTTGTGTTTTGGACAATTGTTTGTCTTTTCATCGTTTGCCTTTGGTATAAGTGTTGCCTTTTTTTCTTCGACTTGTGGGTTTTTATAGCATTATTGGTATAACATCTCGTAAGTAACTAAAGCTGAACTATATATATGTTTACATTTAAAAATATTTTGTTTACTTCATTTTACACTTCAAGAATTTAATATTTTATCAATTAATTGGTATTCACTTTAACAAGAGGCATATACAATTATAGGCAATATTGCAATGAAAAACATGACAGAATGGAATACAGTATAACAGTAAAGCCAATTGGTATGTTCTTTTTCAACAACTGACTTATATAATATATTAACGTAAACAGCAACACAACTTGAAATTCAAATAAGTTCCGTTTGTACAATTTCCATAAACATTCTATTTCAGTCACGACATCCATTTGTAAAATTGATGAAAGTTTGATAAAAACGTTATTTGACATAAAGTATAAGTTTATTGAATAATAATTGACTTAAGTGTGCTAGTTTGATATCATTATACTACATCTTTTTATTCTATTTGGTAACCCTTACAGCACAAGGATACTAATGTCTCCGAATCTCAATAAAAAGCATGACCCACCATTTGTTATCATACAGGATTCATTAAACAAAATGTGGTTCATGTCTTAAAATATCAAAATACTTCTTTGGTTCGTTGACTAATGGGGTCTCAGTGGCTGTCTGAGCTATGTAGTTAAAACTAAGGCTTTGAGTTCAAATTTTGCAAGCAGCACGTGCTCTCAACTACAATATTAATTGACTATAATTTTTAGATTTTTTCTTCAGGCACGTCGGCTTTTTCCACCACTTAATCACATCACAATAGCGCTTGTAGTTTCGAAAGTTGCATTAACATCCGCTCAGGTGGTGTCGTTGTAGCGTGTTTGCCTAGAATGGCATAAAGGATTGATCGGCTTGGAGTCAGAATGATGTGTCCGGGTAGGGTAGTTTTGCATGTTTTCCTATGGACTGATGCCTTGAAAACAAGCACGTTAAAATCAGCGTATCGGGCTGGTATAAGACAGGACTTTTATTCAAAAAATATATTATCATTTCCCTATCCTCAATCTGCATTAAATTTGGTACTGAAAGTTAAACAGCCTTCCATTCAACCATCCACCCGTTTATAAAAACCTTAATATATTTTCAAGGAGATTTTTCATTCGTTAACAAAATTTATAAGAAATGTTTTGACATATCAACTAGAGGTTCTGACGTATGTTTTAAATACATTTGTTTATCTTGTAGTGTATAATACATTTTTGCTTTTTTTGGCCAACATACGACACACTCTGACTCTTTTCACATTGGAAACAAAGCTTTAAAAAAATGAATTAAATAAACAACAAACTATTAAACAAAAGTAACCCCTGTATCGGTCAAATCATTCTAAATATGTCTTTTGAATATTACTGCATGCTTCAAGGGTAACAAAAGTACATTTTAGGATTGGTAAAAGAATTTATTTATCAAAATGGAAATCAACAATATGAACAAGTCAAACAACTGAGTGTGATATTTACTTAAGCATGTAAGAAAACGACCATTTAATTATAATTTTCAGGGTTGTTTTTTTTTTTTTTTTTTTTTTTTAAACATTCTGATTCTCAATTTGATGAGAAAAATATATTCTGGTCAAGCAGATGACAAGAAAAACATATATACCCCCTCACTCTCCCATATCTTTGAAGTCAAATAATTGCTCCCTTACGGTTGATAATTTGTTTCCGGATTTTTTTGAATAACTATTTGAGTTTGTCTCAGCTTAATAAATTGTCAGTTGTCGGTATGTGTTCCAAGGTTATTTTTCAGTGGTAAATGATCGGGGAAAAGTACAAATGTAACCCCCCTTGTATTTTTAAAAGCTCTAGGTAGGTAAATGATAATTTAAAACAAAATAAATTTAAGTTATTACTTTATTTTTTTACAAATGAAAACAAAAGTTAAAAGAACAATAAGAGATTTTATTCCTGGCTTAGTATATTTCAAGAATTTATATTTATTAAAGCACGTCGTTACATGACCCCTACCCCCGGGTTGATTCTAACCCATGTACCCGGACGTTGCTACCCATTACACCGGGGAACTTCAAGCAAGTTGTCCTTAGTTCCATGGTTGTTCCTTTTGAAATATCGAATTCTGTAGATTATCCCTGATGTCTGTAATTAAATATTGAATCCGCTAACGATTTTATATTATTGTATCGATAATTTGCACTGATTTACTAATTGCATCACTTGGCTGCAACATTGTAAATGAAAGAGGCCACTGACCTATCTATGCAAATCGTCCACGTGGACGTCACACTGACTATAGTGTAACTCTCACAACATTGAGCGCCAAATGCGACCCACTCCAGTTTCACTGTTTCTGTATTAAAAACTTCTTATATTTGACTACTTATAGGGTTTCGCTTTCGAGTTACACTTTGTGGTCGAATTTCTCTAAAAATCGCCAGATTTGGACTAAGATTGGGGATCAATTCGTTATCTAAGTTCATATCTGTAGATATGTGATCATATTTATAAATTAACTGTTTACAAGTCTTTTGAATTTTTAAGATACTAAGGCTTTTCTACCTCCTCAGAAATAAATTACCTTAGCTGTATTTGGCAAAACGTTTAGGAATTTTGGTCCTCGATGCTCTTCAACTTCGTAATTCATTTGGGCTTATTCACTTTTTTGGATTCGAGCGTCGCTGATGAGTCTTTTGTAGACGAAACGCGCATCTGGCTTATACAAAATTTTATCCGTGTATCTATGATAAGTTTATTTGTACTTGGATTCTCAAAATTAAAAAAAAACTATTGCTAGTATTTATTATTTCGATTTTGACATCTAGACTTAAATGCGGTTTTATCTTTGCGATATTGATGAAATATCCTGTTAAATTCATATTATTTTTTTTTAAATGCGAGTTTAATTTATAGCGATGTTAACCATGTCGCATTTTTTGCCATTATACATCGCAATAGTTTTCGAATTTATAGTACTTCAGGGTGTTAAAACATCCATATATATGGATTTATATGAAGTATTTTGTATAGAAATATACAATTTAATATTCAGGGCAAAAATGAATAAAACAATCTGAATCTATTGCTTCAGTGCCAGTGTATTTACGTTTATATTTCTTTTGATCACATGCCGTCAATATAATGATATAATTATAATTCTTCGGTAAAAAAAAATCAAGTCTTTACACACACGAAATATATATTTATTGAAGATATAACTCCAAAATCGCTTTTTTGTTTTTCAGTAAATTTTCTTAAAATCAAGTAAGTTTATTCCACAAGCATTTATCGAGGTATATTAGAAGACGATGTATAAGATTATAAGTAAAACAAAATAATTATAAGTAAATTCATCATAGATATACATTGTACAAGTACTAGAATTTTTCTACGCTAGACGCGCATTACGTCTACAAAAGAATCTTCGTCACATTCTCGAATTGAAAAATCAAAAAAGGGCAAGTTGAAAAGCATTGAAGATTGAATATTACAAAAGGTTTTGCCAAATACAGCTACTGTAACTTATTCTGCGATAGACACTCCTTAGCATTTAGAAAATATTTTGTTAACAGCTGGTTAAACATATAAGTATTAAGACTATGCAGATGACTTTAATTTACATAATTGTGAACTTTCAGTTTTCAGGTATAAAAATGCAGCTGCATCTGAATACGAATTATATATTTTATATGTATATCAATATTCCTGGCCTCAATTTCAAATCATGATTTTCGTGCCGGAAGCAGCCATAGAATGAAAAGGCCATTAATATCTGGTAAAAATAACACCATTTTAAATTTACAAACTTTTTTATATGATCGTTATAGAATAGTTCTGCCTAAGCTTTTCATAGATACCAGGATTACCATTGCGTACACTGGAAACGCGTTTTATCTACAAAAGACGCATCATTAACGGTCAAATCATAAACTTAACAGACAACGATTTTTCGATTGTTGTGGCTACATTTTCCATCTGAATGAACTTTTCATAAAGTCATCAAATTTAAAGGATATACGATGATGTCTATTTCTACAATGCCACCTTTGGAAAATGAAATACCAATCATATCTAAGCCTAAGATAACCCCGCAGTTTGGCACTCCAGCGTTTTCTAACAATAAAGGTTGACCGATATCGCCAAGTGGATTAAAAGTGGCGTTAAACGCCAATCAAGCACTCAAACAAACAATAAATGCTTTTGCAAACTATGTTTCTGACTGCTGTATCCCTGATTTTGACAAGTTTACATATTATAGATAAAGGAAGATGTGGTATGAGTGCCAATGAGACAACTCTCCAGCCAAATAACAATTTATAAAAATAAAGTATTGTGTATGATTATTTTCTCACTCATAGTGTCGCTATAATGCAATTAAATGCGACTGTTAGACAAGTGAGAGGTAAGCTAGCGATAACATTTATTTTAGCTTTAATCAATCATATGTTTCATAAGAAAATGCCTCTACCAAGTCAGGAATAATCCTCAATGTTAGGTATTTTTGTAATTGGGACTTACTTATGTTTATGCTATACTTTGTTTTGAGGCAAGGTAATTTAATATCAAAAAAATATTTTTACTGAATTGCTACCAAACATTTATTTGCAAGGTAACTTTTTTTCAGTTATTACTGTGCTTCTTGAGAAATGAACGAAACTCCATACCAATTAGTAATCTATAAAGGAGAGGCGAAATATACCACAGGATCATTCAAACTCAAGATTCGAAAATTCACTGACAACGTAAATGCAAAACAAAATGAATAGAAAAAACATGGTGATAAGTCTAACTAGGTAGGTCACATTTGGAAAAAGAATGACGGGATTTGAGGTAATGACGATTTGAACATATCTGTGTTAACCTGGGAAACAAAAATTTCATGACGATCAAGCACGTCGTGATGGCGTCCGTGGAGTTTTTGAAGAAATGACTTCAATTTCACCACCAAAAACTCTATTAATCATCTCTTTTGTCAAAAAATTTTCTCACCTTTATTGACAATATTTTGATGTAAGTCAAGATATGAGGTAGACTTAACTGTATCTATAGTATCTTTAATATCACAACGTTTGATTGGATATATGCGATTAACATAATCTCTATTTAGTAATAATTTAGGTCATCATTTATGATGTGAAGTCAAATCGCTGCGTTGAAAACCCATTAGTGGCCTTCAGCTGGTGTCTACTCTTTATTCGGGTAGTTGTCTCTTTCACATATTCCCCATTTCCATTCTCAAGTTTAGTAAAGGATGGAAAAGCTTCAACATGACAAAATCGAATTCAAACTTTAAAATCAACAGCCTGGTTTATTTTTAAACAATTATACAGCAAATAAGTTAACAACTGATACAAATGACAACCAATTAATGAAATGATTTCTACTTCAAATAGGCACAGGTAGAATGTTGCTGGATTGACACATTTGTTAGAGCTTATTCCTTTCCTAAACATCAGACAATTGTGCATCATCAAGAAAGAAAAAGATACTATGAATGGCATTACACAACAATAAAGACGAACAGAACAAATCTAAGAGGACTCACAGCAAATAAAAACTTTTCTTAAAGTCATTACAATCTCATGATGATAAATAACCTCCCTGAACTAAAACAACGAATTGGGCGTTGCAATGCCATAACATGATAAGAGACAAAAAAATATTAACATCATTTTTATTTTATAAGAGTATCATTTATGTAAAAATTAATATAAATCATTTTTGTATCATTTTCAAACAGAATGAACTTTGTTAAACATAGTTGGCAAATTTGAAACGGGGATTAATCATGAATACATCTGTTGTCTGATTCTCTTCGCAGACTTCTTATTTAACCTTGGTTGTTAAGAATGATCTTTTGCAGCTTTATCGTGTATATATCTTTCTAATTTTCAAAAACATTCTTAAAGGGGCACTAGCTACGAGATGCATAAAAATTTTAAATATGATTTGTTTCTGTTCAATCAATAATAAAAGTGAAATAGTGAAATGATAATTCGCTTTAGCAGCCAAAATGGTTCAATATTGTCAAATTAAGCTAAATAATATTGATAATGACTGATTCACTTGCAAGTGAAATAGTCGACCTCATTAAATCCGTATTCATGTGAACTTCAATTTAACCCCTTGCTAGAGATGGACAACGCATGCTTTGTACGTGTACTGTTTGTTTAAAGGGAAGAAATGTCAACATTAAAAGTGAAACAAAGGTAAATCATTTGATGACTTATTCGATCCACTAAAAATCTTTCTTCTACATGTAAAAACGACAGAAACATATATTTTTAATCTATAAAATTAAATTAAACAGACATATAAAAATTCAAATGCACGTGTTGGCTTAATCTATTTATAACTAAGCATTAGAATATTTATGTTTACATCACTTATATGGTCATCTGAGGTCAACTCAATATTCAATTAGATGGAGTCTAGACTAAATACACACGAAACGAAACTACATATTATTGACCCTATGCTCTGTAAACTGCTTATTTCACACTTTTGATAGTTTGGATAAATATTTTACATTGTTATAAATAAAATATGAAAATTTGAGTCAAATCGGTTACCATGAATTTGACAGCTAGTGCCCCTTTAAGTCATATGCGTCCGAAATCTCCTGTGTTCATGACAATGGAAATTCCGAAGACATAATGAGACCAGTGAACTGCCTGGTAGTGATAATAACACATCAAAACAAAATACAAGAAGACACAGTCCAGAGTTGCAGTCCAAATACAATGACAATAAAAGGAAATACTCTAAATATGTAAGCCAAAGTATATTAAGACTAAATTCTATAAAATGTTATACTATATTTTGTGAAATAAATCAATAATAATAGCAGTAGTAGAGCTTGTTGTTGTTGTTTCCACTATTCTGGGGGTGACTTCCACTGTTGCTGTTTTTGTTGTTATTGTCCTCGTCATCTGTTTTGATGATTTCCTCTCTAGCAATCATTCCCTTTACCTGTTGGCATGGTGATGATGTAAAGAAGCGTAACAAATAGAATGGTTTATCTGTTGGAAGGATAATCTTAGTATTATATGATCCATCAGATCTGTAAATAAAATGGAATATGTCATTATGACTATATGAAATTTTTTACAGATATGAGAATTTTGGAATGACACATGAAAATAATTAATCATCCCTTTCTTTCTCTTCTGAGACTTTGCATCTTTTATCTTCATTTGATTTAACATATTATGCATTTGTGTTGATATCACATTTTTGGTAATCTTTATTGGTTTTTATACACAAAAAGGATAGACCCTGTCTAAAATGTTGAGCTTTTATTGCCTTTTAAGTGTCGTATGCTGGAGTTCAGACAAGTTGTACACCCCCCCCCCCCCCTGGTTTGATTCATTTATCGCCGGCAGCAAAGTTAAAAAAGGATCTTAGAAAATACCGAACTTCAATTATTGAAAAATCCAAAAGTCCATAAAAACTTACACAATCAAACATTATCATTCAACAGAATGAATAAAAAACAGGCGTCATATTGCATGTAAATTTATAGTTTTACCCTATTAGATTGATTTAATTTAAAATATAATACCTGCAACAGTAGTCTATGAGTGTATCTTTGTCGAATTCTCCACTAGGTAGTGTCGCGTCCTTTT
Source organism: Mytilus edulis (assembly GCA_019925275.1). Taxonomy (NCBI): domain Eukaryota; kingdom Metazoa; phylum Mollusca; class Bivalvia; order Mytilida; family Mytilidae; genus Mytilus; species Mytilus edulis. The sequence goes on from CM034352.1 coordinate 25,919,364, forward strand.
CGTTGCTATTATTCTTATCTTCGTCATCCCAATAGATACTACCGGTCTGGAAACCTAACAAAAAAAACCGACACATAATCTTCTTATAATCAACTGGTCTGTAGATCATAGATAACCTTACCATTGTAATCATTTATTGAAAAATTAAAATTAATGAAAATGACCAGAATATTTGATCATCTCGAATAATAAGTTTTAGAAAATTCATTGTCTTGATGTCTGAGTCAAATTAGAAAAAGTTTGACAAAATTTACCTTAATCGGGTATTTACATTTTTTAATTCAATTACATCGATTGTTTCAAAACATTCAAAACAGAATGTCTTGGATATACCAAAGAAGAATGTTTTAGATATTCGGACGTTTGAAAATTAGAAAACAGTCATAAGTCTTCCTTCCATGAAATAGTTGATTTTTTTTACCCTAATCAATTACCATACTGTATTATTTTATTTTTATACTTTTGGTGTCTCATTAATAATTTGCAATCAAAATATGACATAAAAATGTTTCACGTTAAAAAGCATGTTTATTTGTATAAATTTTACTGAGCATTCTTAAGGTTCATATATACCTTGTGGACAGGATATCCCTTGTCTTAGAATACAGTAATTTCCTTTTGGCTAACTTTGAGTTCCGGATGGTGTTTGTTGGTCTTTGGTACAATAATAAAACTTCATGTTCGATCCAAAGGTACCTGTAAGTTTATCATATTGTTTTGTTAGACATAAATTAAACATGTAACATGTTTCAGTTATTAAATGGTATTTCTAAAACACTAAATCAGTGATCTTATTTTAATTTGACAATAATTAAAGTTGTAATAACTTATACCATAGAAATGATGTCCAGATGTAAGTTCGTTTTTAATGTTTTTGTCTTCATTATCTTGTTTCCTCCATCCTTCATTCCACCTAGTAGGACATCCGGCTTTCGGTTTTACTAGTGTATAGCTCCCTTTTGGCCATTGCACTGAATAATTAAGAAAACTAAGTAAGCGTTAATAACTTATGGCAGTCATGTATTTAAAAAACAAAAAAGAATTAGACATATTTGAAAGTGCTTGACAATACCAGTTTATCTTAAACACGATTGTAGTTTTATGAGTTTGTTGAGGAATGAAAGCTGTTCGAAGTATTTTCAAAGATATCTAACATTTACTACAAGCAGATAAAATGATAAAATGATAAAACGTTTATATTCATTATATTAAAGTGTCATACGTTTGAAAAAAAATATATAATGATAATTTGCAAAAAGTATGTGGTTTTTATTTAATGTTAGTTACCAGCATATGCAGAAGAAACCATGAGGATCGTTGTCAATACGGCGGGCCAGCATGTTTACGCAAAGCATATCGGTATCAAGGTGCTGTAATAAATAAATACACATTAAATAACTCTGGTAATAGAAAATATCTACAACTTTTGCAATGACATTAACAAAGCAAATATAAGGAGATATGGAATGATTGCAAATGAGACAACTATCTACCAAAGTTAAGTAAGTATAGGCAACTGTGGTGTCAACAAAGATAAAATTCAATACCGTATAGTCTTCCCTAACATGAACATATGAAACAAATCAATTGAAAAAATAACGCCTATTTTAGAACAATACAGTTAACAAAAACAAATATGACATATATGAACCAACGACAACCACTGAAATGCAGTCTCCTGACTTGGGACAGGTATATAAATAAATTTTGTTTTAATCATTGTATGGTATATGTATTTAAATTACGAAAGAATGCATCCATGATTTAAACAGGGATAAACGAAAGGTTTCTTCAGTTTCATTCTATTTTTTTCTCATTCCTATCTTAGTCATCTTTAAAATTGATATAAGCAAAAACAGACATGTATTTAGCTTAATATACTTAATTAGTAAAATACCCTGTATTCAAAATATTCTAACAATAAACTTAATTTCTTATTACAAATGTATTAGATGAAAATGGTAAAAAAAAATCACTTGATAACAAAATGGAAAAATTTCACTTGATAACAAAATGGAAAAATCCTTAAAAAAAAAACACAAATGTGACGTTTCCATGTCTACCTTTACTAATACAAAAAAAGTTTTCTGATATTTGTCTGATATGGTTTTATCCAGCATCAGCTCCAATAGAATTGAAGTATCCCAAGGCCTAAGGCATATCACGATTTTTTATTATTAAGTATTAGCAAAATAACTTAACTTAAAATGAAGAGTGATTTGATAACTCAAAATACATAAATTAAAAATATTCATAACCCGAGGTGTGACAAACATTCTATTTTTGATTTTTTATGCATCGAAATGCACGATTTTTTTCGCGAAATGAACATGCCCGCGTCTTAATATAGCATTGCTTGCATGTTTAATTTATATAGGTATATTGCTATATATATTATATGAAGGAAAGCGTGGGTTCGTGTATCTTTAAAGTTATGTGTTGTGTTTTGTATACGGTTATTTGTTTTTATTGTCAATTTCCCTTTTTTGCCATGGCTTTGACAGGTTTTTTTTTCGACTTATGCATATGAATATCCCTTTGATATCGTTCAGTTTACTTTAAAGGTTTGTTTATTTACATCAACAGGTGAGGATTGAAAATCAATGGACTTAGTTGAACGACTGTACCTTGAATGACGAAATATCTTAAACCTCCTAATCACCATCTATATATACAAAATGTATTCTGTACTTTTATTATTCCAAAAATGCGAAGGAAGTGATTACTCCAAACGCCAAAAAAACTCATCCAAATAGAAAAATATCCGTGTGTTCATACCTATAAAAAATGGCATCTTAGCTTATGATAACTTCGGTGCTAAAAGTCTACAAGAAGGAGTTTAGGCAAAATAGGTAATAATTGATTTTTGATCAAGCACTGTTGAAAATCCATTGAACAAATATTATCTGACAGTAGTCTCGCTGGTCATGTTTTAACTAGAGAACTAGACGTAGCAAATAGTAAAATCACAAAAATACTGAACTCCGAGGAAAATTCAAAACGGAAAGTCCCAATCAAGTGGCAAAATCAAATAATAAAACACATCAAAGGAATCGACAACAACTGTCATATTCCTGACTTGGTACAGACATTTTCAAATGTAGAAAATGTAGGATTGAACCTGGTTTTTTAGCGCTAAATCTCTCACTTGTATGACAGTCGCATCAAATTCCGGTATATTTACAACGAAGAATTTACATCGTAGAGACCAATACCGATAGCTGTAGCACTGAAATATCGATTTTGCAAACCGAGCTTTCTAAACACAATAACTGCCCCAATAGATTAAAGAGAAAAGACGACTAAAAATCGACACTACACGAGTGTAACAGTCACCATGACAAATTAGTTGAATGAAACGGGACATTCGTTTTCCAACATATATGACTCCTGTCCTTATTCCCCAAAAGATTTTTTTTAACTATATGTGGATTTGCATGTCTATTGATTCATGCATTGCAAGATACGCTTTCTATGTCAACGCATCGGTGTTTATTCGATGTCTTTTTGTTATATCGGTAAACTACTACTACTTTACTTAACCTTTCATTCGAGGCTACTGTATAAAAAGTAATAAACTCGTCAGTCGTTGCTTTTCGTCATAACGTATAATTTTGTTTTAAATATAAAAAAAAATATAAAATTTGTATGATTGCCAATGCGCAAACTCTTCACAAGAGACCGAACGACATAAAAATTTAACAATTGTAGTTCACCGTAAGGTCTTCAACTATAAGCAAAGCCCATAACGCATTATCAGCTATAAAATACCCCAAAATGACAAAAATTAAGCATGAAAACTAACGGCCTTATTCATATTCAAAAAGTGAACGGAAACATATGTAACACAGCATCAAACGACTACCACTGAATTACAGGCGCCTACTAAATTTGAACAGGCACATACAGATTGTTATCAAAGGTACCAGGATTATAATTTAAAACGCCAGACGCGCGTTTCGTTTACATAAGACTCATCAATGACGCTCAGATCAAAATAGTTATAAAGCCAAACAAGTACAAAGCTGAAGAGCATTGAGGATCCAAAATTCCAAAAAGTTGTGCCAAATACGGCTAAGGTAATCTATGCCTGGGATAAGAAAATCCTTAGTTTTTCGAAAAATTCAAAGTTTTAAAAACATTTACAAAAATGACCACATTATTGATATTCATGTCAACACTGAAGTGTTGACAACTGGGCTGGTGATATCCTCAGGGATGAAACGTCCACCAGCAGTGGCATCGACCCAGTGGTGTAAATAGTATCAAAGGTACCATGATTATAATTTAGTACGTATAAAGTATAGGGCTGCATTTATTTTCAAGGAAATAGAACAAATATTATTTTGACTATTTGAACGTGATTATCATAGCAGTGGAGAGTATACTCAATATTTACTTAAATTGGGGAAACTAATGCTACGGAAAATTTTGTTTCTATTGATATTAAATAAAACACTTTTTTTATCGTTTTTAGTTTAAAATTGTATCTATCATTTTCAATAAGTTTCTCCTTAAATGTATAGTACATGTGATAGCATCTATAATAACCATTAAATTAACAACTGATAAATTGTAATCGTTTCATGCAAGACATGTTATAAACATGACGAGAGCAACTAATCGAAAAATCTCAATACAAAATGAAGTATAGCATCAAGCGTATAGAAGGCTATCTCAAAATAGAATTGCCATTCACACTTTTATCTTGATTATTTTAGTGTACTATTGAAATGTATGTAAAATAACATTGATATTTTATCAAACAAATTGTATCTACTTTATAAAATTGCAAAAAAAATACCAGTTTCCTTACAAAGGATAAACAAGTAAATAGAAAATTAATAATTATGTGTCTTCACTTTTCAACGGAGACACTTTATTGTTTTATTTGTATAAATGGCATCGTAAAAATACTATTTTTTTAAATTATTTTTATATTGCTCTAAATATAGCTACAATCAATTGACAAAAATATTTTCACGACATCTTCAATGTCCCTTTTTTATGATATAATGAATCAATCAATCAATCAAATATAAAATATAAAATATTTGCCGCCAGAATTTAATCGCCACACAACAAGAATTTCTAGACACAAGGCAACAACTGACAAGATATTTACTTAAAACAACTACGATGGAGTAAAAATAAAATACAACAGTAATTTAATTATCGATGTTCAAAGCTTATTGAATGATTATGGAATCATCGATTGTTTTTATCGACTGGAAAGATCAGCGAAAATCTACTTCTTTGAACCCCTCTTAATAATCGGTGTTTTAACTTTTATTTTAAAGGGGGTGTTGATAATTTAGCTTTTTTACAAGTTATCAAATTCTTCAACTTTTTTGAACTCTTGGTTTAATATCTTCCTTGTGAATAGCAACCCTCTATCAAGGAAATTATGATAGGAAACCCAAGCCCTGGAATATCGTATACATTGGAAGATATATACTCCGTATGCAGGCGCTGCTCGAATGTTGCTACATAGAAATGGAAAATTCATAATCTGGAACAGAAATCATCTCTTTTGTCATAAAGTCTTGTTTTCAACCGACCCTCAATGTCAATATATAGATATGTCAAGATATGAGACAGACTTAACTGTATGTATTGTATCCTTACGCTCTTGTTTGATGGGATAGATACGTCCATCACAGTAACCAAATTTCTAATTATTTCGTAGGCATCATCTTTACAGCGGAAAGTAAATTTAAAGGATATTGCTAACTTTATTTCTGTTTTCTTAAGAAGTTCTTGTATTTATTCATCAGAATAGAAGCTTCGAGTCTTTGTACTGATGTTGTTTATCATCTTGATAACGTGTCTTAGTATTGTTTTATTTGTCTTTATGAAAACTACTTTTACTGTTTAGTCTGGGTTTCTGTGGCTCTGTACTTATACGTCCCTTCGTTGTGTTATTGTTGTATGATAATGTTTGTATGTCTGTCTTTCATTTTTATAAATACGCTTTGTCTATTTGCCTTTTTGCGTTTCTTTCTTACATATGACGTGGCCCATGTTCCTGTACATCTCATCATTGTGTTATTGTAAATTTTGTATTCTTGTCTTTTCGTTTTGCTTATGTGCTTTGTCTATATGCCTTTTTTGTGCATTTTTGTTACATGTTTCTTTTTTGATTTTTTTGTTATAGTGATTAAGATTAAAACACAATGTTGACTGCTGTAATTATAGTTTGTTTCTGTGTGTGTTGCATTGTCGTTAGTTTTTTTTGTTAAGTTCAGTTTTTCTGTTGTTTCGTTGTTTTCCTGCTAAAGTTGAAGTGCTTCCCTCGGTTTTAGCTTGTAATCCGGATTTGTTTTCTTTCAATCGATTAATGACATTTGAACAGCGGTATACTACTGTTGCCTTTATTTGTCTGTACCATATTTCTGAAATTTTAACCTTTAATGTCTGTTTGTGTTGTTCACACATGGTTGTCAATATAATGGAATTCATGGTAACTCTTGACAGTTAATTTTGTAAATTAACTGTCTCGAGTGGATAAATATCGTAACACACTCGATGCAGTGGCAGAATCTGTTTCTCTATTGATTTTAGACAATATACAGATAATTTCAATCATTCTTTTCAAACGACCTGCAAACATGCGTGTTCCATCTACGTGTCGGCATCAGGCATGGTCTCCTTTTTTCATGACGTCATAATAGGTAATTTCAGAGGAAAGCAAGAAAATCTTACGTCTTTATCAAATTTTCACCAACGAAGAACTAAAATCAAACGAACCACACGTTGATTAAATAAAAATAACCAAAAGGTCAGGAAAATGATAAATACAGTAAGAATGAGAGAAAATATATAAAGATACGTTTTCTGAATAAAAATACCATCCTGTCTTTCTTTTTATGGTATTTTGATAATCCATGTTATAGCTCTGGAAATATTGTGTTCAAATTCTGACTAGTTGCTTTATGTAACATTCAAGTCATTTTCTTGGAAAACTGTGTAATATATTTAAAGATATTTTCTACGGTAAACACAATAAGATCCAGTTTATGTCATTTTTTTCGAGCTGTCATAAGAAGAAATAATCTTACACGTCATACTCCTGGGACATCGATTCTGTCAATTTTGAAGGTCGTAAAAGAGGGACGAAAGATACCAGAGGGATAGTCAAACTAATAAATCGACAATAAACTGACAACGCCATGGCTAAAAATGAAAAGGACAAACAGACAAACAATAGTACACATAACACAACATAGAAAACTAAAGAATAAACAACACGAACCAATTTTGCACATTTTTGTATGCAAAGCCACATTCATCAACAGTTGTCAAAATAGATATTTGTGTGGTCTTGGGTAATTAGAAAGCAAAGATGGAAGCTTTTTATTGAATAGCATTCAAGGTAGTACAACCATTCATTGATGCAAGGTTTATCTGTTTAGAACGTTTTAATGCTAGGTATGTGAAAGACATGTCGATGTCAGAAATGGCAACAACCAATTTTGTTTACCAAACAATAGTAATCTAAATTTGATATTAACAGCTCTTTAAGGAAACAACAATAAATTATTATTTAGTAATTTTCAGTCTTTCGTTTAATCGTCAGACTTAAACCATGTTTAAACTGAAGAACACTCTAGACAGTTCTCTAGCAAGCAGTTACGTCTTCTTCAGTCTGGTTCAATATTTGATAATTATCATTACAAAACAACAATTGTCTGAACAGTTACTTAAAAGTTCTCGATTGACTGTGTGTCTTATATTTGAATTTCCAACCAGGAAATTAAATATCTGATAATATCTGAAAATCAACTTAAAATCTACTTTTATGATAAAACCTAAATTAAATAAAGTTTTTATTTTTATAATTTTCAGATGTTGTGAAGATCGAAATGATCGTTTAAGATTAAAAACATTGTAGCTAGTGGTACCACAAAACTGACAATCTAATGCTGGAATGTGAAAAATTATATATAGTGACAAAGATATGGCTTGCCATGGTATATGTTGTGTTTTTAGTGTCGTCGGTAAAACCTATCGAAGGTATCTTAAATTTCTTTTCAATAATTTAGGCAAATATTGAAGTGTCTCAACTTAGACCATTACACGCTATAGCGTGGAAAGAGATCTTTCATTCACAGACATATCGGGGCCTTTTATAGCTGACTATGCTTATTGTTGAAGGCCGTACGGTGACCTATAGTTGTTAATTAATTTCGGTGTCATTTTGGTCTATTGTGGATAGTTGTCTCATTGGCAATCATACCACATCGTCTTTCTTTATATAGATGACTTATTGATTAAACTATATAGATATTACCTTCAGAAAATATTCCTTATCACATATACGTAAAGTGAAGACTTTGATAGGCTGTAAAGTAAGTACTATTCATATTAGAGATTTGTGTCCGTGCTACACTTGAAAGTTTTGACATGTAATTTGTTATTAGAACTATTGGTGGTTACTGGTATGATGACATAACGATCAAGAAAAAATGATGCAGAAAGTGAAGTTTATGTCGAAGATCTTATCAAAAACAAATCTACTAACAAGAATAACAGATTCAAGGTCAGGTCTGAAAAGGGAAGACCATGAAACAAGAAAAAACCAACGCTCGACTGTACCAATAACATTAACGGTACATCTTTAACTGCACCAGATGCGCATTTCGACAATACATGTCTCTTCAGTGATGCTCGTGGCCAAAATATTTGAAATCCAAAGCTTATAAAAAGATGAAGAGCTATAATCCAAAAGGTCCAAAAAGTATAGCCAAATCCGTGAAAGGAATCAAAGCTTTGCATGAGGGAGATACATTCCTTAATTTATAATAATTGTTAACATTTGGTAACAGCAAATTTAAATAACACAAAGAATCCGTATTTTCATGCCAGTACCGAAGTAACGGCTACTGGGCTGGTGATACCCTCGGGGACTAACAGTCAACCAGCAGAGGCATCGACCCAGTGGTAGTAATAACATTAACGGTACCAATTTTCCTGCACCAGATGCGCATTTCGACAATACATGTCTCTTCAGTGATGCTCGTGGCCAAATTATTTGAAATCCAAAGCTTATAAAAAGATAAAGAGCTATAATCCAAAAGGTTCAAAAAGTATAGCCAAATCCGTGAAAGGAATCAGAGCTTTGCATAAGGGAGATACATTCCTTAATTTATAATAATTTCTAACATTTGGTAACAGCAAATTTAAATTACACAAAAATCCGTATTTTCATGCCAGTACCGAAGTTCTGGCTACTGGGCTGGTGATACCCTCGGGGACTAGCAGTCCACCAGCAGAGGTATCGACCCAGTGCACGTGGTAAACACGACGACAAAAGGAAACAACTGTTATATTCCTGACTTGGTGCAGACATTTTCTGCATTATGATTTTTCATAATATTACCAATACAGACTGGTACCTTAAAATAACTGATCAATCTAAAGGCTTTCTTTCATTCATCAAAGATAAATACAAACTATCAATCTCCACCTCAAATTTCAACCTGATTCTGTTAATTTGATAAGTAAATATAGAGATTAATATGTTGATCCATGATTGGAAACTATTATATGTTACTGAAACAAAATTAACAATCAAAAAGATTTCTCAAAGCCATTTCATTTAGAAAAGAAGAAAAAAATATGACAAAATCCTGAAATTAGAGGTTCAATGTATTAATGAGCTTGTATCAGTAACATGAATACTTTTATTGCGTTTTCATTTTGACTTCGACTAATGGGTTTTAAAGCCCCTATGATATGTTAAACATTTTTTTGACGTGGAAAGTAAAGAAAGCGTAATAAAGTACAAAGTATGTTTTAACTGTTACAGCATTTTCTAAATGAACAATGTATAGATTTTTTTTAAATATAGATAAAGATATAATATCGTACACACTTCATGATTTCTGAGTGTTTGTCAAATTAAAGGTAACCTTATTCTTTATTAAATATGTTCACTTTTCAAAATATTGATTTGTTTATTTAAACACGATTGTTTTTACGTATTTACGGGTTAACAAAACATATTTATTTGAAATTACAAAAGTAACATGAATAAATAGTTAGATGATTTATACATATTTTCTATTTGATGTTTGTGTTTGTTTGTTAGCCATATTCGATGACCCATATGGTCATAACAATCTTTCAATTAACGCTTATTATATTCTGTATGAAGGTTTCCATTGAGCCATGAATTTCTGTATTCTTTTAAATAATTTTCTACATTATTGTTACCTTTTGCCATTTTAACTATTATTTATATTTTTTGGTCATTTCTCTCAATTTTTTATATTTCTACATTCCATTATTATTATTTTTTTATGACAAATTTTCTCTGTTCTTATTTTCTTTTCTTTTCTTTGCCCTTTATTATGTTTAGTTGGTGCATTTTGCATTTAAATGGAAGAATTTCTTTTTTTATCTTTTTCCTAACTTTTCCGTGTGTGTTTTGGACTTTTGTTTGTCTTTTTATCTTCATTTTTCTTTTGCATCATTGGTATTGCCTCCCGTTTTTACCTACAAGTCTCTGAAGTTGAATTATTTATATATAACATTTCAAATCATTTATTCATTAAACTGTTCACTTCAAGATTTCAATATTTTATAAATCAATCTGACAGCCAGGATTTGCTGTACCAATCGACAAATTAAGGCAATATATATTCAATATAACATTGACAAACAGTAGATAATGGAATAAAGGTACAGCTAATTTTCATAGTCATTTCTATATACCTGAAAGTACATCTGACTTATATAATTATGTTAACGTAAACAAAAACATACTTATGCTGAAATTCAAACATGTTCCTTTTGTTCAAATTTCAACCATTTTCTATTTTAGTCACGTTATCCATTTGTAAAATTTGATAAAAGCGTTATTTGTCACCGATTAAAATTCCTTGACATCATAAATAACTTGAATGTGCTTGTCTGGTTTGATCTTGCCACATTTTTTTATCTTATTTTGTAAATGTTAAATCGCAAGGATACCAATGGCTCCGAATCTCAATAAAACGCATGACCCACCATACATTATAATACATGTTTCTTTACATAAAATCGGGTGCATGTCTTAATATAGCAAAATGTGTCTATGGTTAATTGAATAATTTGGTCTCGGTGGCCGTGAGGTCTAAGTAGTCAAACCCTAGGATTGGTACATGTAGTTCCAATTCCGCTAGCGGCAAATGCTTTTGACTTCCCTCTTAATTGACTCTTATTTTGTTTTATGCTTTATAACCGAAGGTCGAAGTTTCTCTCCATGCATATCGGCTTCCTCCACAAAAAAACCGCAACGAATTACTTGGTATCCCAATAGTGCTGCAAATGGCGCTAAATCCAATTAAGCAATCAATCAATGATTGACTACAAATTGTGATCTCGTTGTAGCGTGTTCGCCTCGTATACGGGTCACGCGGAGCTTTCAAATAGGTATTTGCCGTTTCCATTCCAGACAAGTGGCATGAGAAAACAAGACCGAAGACTGATCTGCTCGGATTCAGAAAAAGGTGCATGAGAAGGGTAGAGATGTATTTCTTCCTGGGTAGTGTTGCCTAATGATCTAGCACGTTATCATCGTGTCGGCCTAGTACAAATCAGGGCTGGTATATTTATTTCATATAATATGTTTTTCCTATCACAAATATGCACTAGATTTGGCACTGGGTGTTAAACAGCCTGAAATTCATCCATTCATCCATCAATAATAATCTTAAGATTTTTTTAGGGAGATAAGGTCTTTAATTTATTCAGAGATTCTTTGTATTCGTTTACCAAAACATATGAGAACTTCTTTCACATATTAACTAAAGAGTCTGTCTAATTTATATCGAATACATTTAATTATCTTCTAGTGCATTTAAACCTTTTTCGGTAAAAAAAAAAAAGTATGTATAAAAATCGAAATAAACAATATAAACAAGTATATTATGAAATTGAGAGAGGAACTGGGGAATGTGTCAAAGCGACAACAACCCGACCATAGAGCAGACAACAGCCGAAGGCCACCAACGGGTCTTCAATGTAGCGAGAAACTCCCACATCCGGAGGCGTCTTTCAGCTGGCCCCTTAAAAAATGTATACTATTACAGTGATAATGGACGTCATACTAAACTCCGAATTATACAGAAGAAACCAAAATTAAAAATCATACAAGACTAACAAAGGCCAGAGGTTCCTGACTTGGAACAGGCGCAAATTTGCGGCGGGGTTAAACATGTTTATGAAATCTCAACCTTCCCCCTATACCGATAGCCAATGTAGAAAAGTAAATGCACAACAATACGCACATTACAATTCAGTTCAAGAGAAGTCCGAGTCCGATGTCAGAAGATGTAACAAAAGAAAATAAATAAAATGACAATAATACATAAATAACAAGACTACTAGTAGTTAACTGACATGCCAGCTCCAGACCTCAATTAAACTGATTGCATCATATGAATATCAGGCACAATCCCTCCCGTTAGGGGTTGAGTATCATACTATCATAAAATATATGAGAAGAACATAACCCGTGTCATGCCAACAACTGTTTTTTAGATAAATGTGTTTAGTTCCGATGCAAAGACCCTATAAGTGAATCAATATTAAAGCCAAAATATGCAATCTTTAATCACCTGACAACAGTATCGTAACTATTTCCCTTCTTAATAAGTCTGTTTAAAGGTTTTGTAAGCTTTTGAGGTGAATACTGACATTTGTGTGCTTTGTAAAGAATACTACCATAAAAGATTGGATGTGAAATACCTGAACGTATAAGATGTCTGCATGTTGAGTTACATTTACAAATTATTATTTTCTTATACCAATGATAAAATTTAGAAAATGTTTTGACTAGTTTGTGATACATAAATTTCTCTCGCTAAAATCTAATACGTTGTTACATACACGAGCGAATCGTACAAGTTGAGATATATAGACACCATAAGATGGTGACAAGGAAACGTCACCATCTAAAAATGGATAATTAACGATAGGAAATGAAAAATCATCTCTTTTATCATAAATTTTTGTATAAATCTTCCCGTTAATGATATAGATATCAAGATCGAGGAAAGGACAGTGGTCATTGTTAGTATTAGCTTTATTTAAAGTAAGTTCAACAGGATAAATTTCTTTAGTATACATATTGAAGTCGTCATTATTGAGAGCCAATATATCATCCAAATATCTAAAATTATTGTTAAATTTTTGTATCAAATGTTGTTTCGATGGATCTTTGCTAATTTAGTCATAACAATACAAAAACAGGTCCGCAATAAGTGGTGCACAGTTAGTCCCCATTGGAATTCCAATAACTTGACGATATACGGAATCTCCAAAGCGAACAAAAATGTTATCAAGTAAAATTCAAGCGCATATATAGTATCAAAGCATGTCCAATTGACATAGTTCTTTTGTTAATTGCTGCTAAAAATGACCTTAAAGAGTTTGAACATATGCAGTCTGACTTTTTAAATGCCCAGTTAATTAGGGATGTGAATTTTTTCTGAATGAGAATATGAGGCAAAGTGGTATATAGGGTAGAAAAATCAAAACTTTGAACAGATTCAAAATCACCAATATATGCATGCAATTTATCAAGTACTTCCAACGAGTTTTTGACACTCCAAAAGTAATTTATTCCACTATTTTCAAAGGCCTTATTTGAACAAATTATTATCAGGTTTTTTATTGTACCAAATGTACTAGTAAGTAGAATAGACAATTTAGTAGTGGAACAATGGCTTGAAGATTAAATAAATCTATATTTGTAAGGGGTTTTGTGTAGCTTCGGAAGCCATTACATAGTTGGGACTTTCATTGTATTTGGTTCTGCTTGTAAAGAAGTAGCTAAAAGTTTGTGTTTGTTACATATGTTGTTTTCTGAAAATGAAGTCAGTTGGAATGCTGGTGAATTCGTGATTTCCTTTTGCAGAATATAAAATTTACGTCAAACAATAATGATATTATTAGCAGCTTTATCAGCCGGGACAAAAACAAATTCCTTGGCTAGTTCTTTTATTTTATGTTTGATACACGAAATAGGGTTTTTATTGTTGTTGTTAAGAGTAAAATGTTCTATAAAATGTTGTATTTGTATATCAACTATCTTCATTACAGAATTAAAAAAAGGAGTCCAAAGATTTTTTGTCGGCTTTTTCCCGTTTTACCCATTTTAAACAGTAGGTACGGAGTGAGTCGTGGATGATATTACGACATTCATTCCAATTAATAATTGACGGGGGACGATATTTAGGTCCTTTACTGAAGAATGATTTTAACTCTCGGTCGCGAATGATGTTAAGGTCTCCTGTTGTGACATGGGAAATGGTTCCATAAATGTATTCGGAATTACTGCAATTACATGACATAGGTGTATGTTCACTGATATTTACATCTTGACACAATTGGCTATAATTAAATACATATGTCCGGGTAGATTTCTTGTAAATATAACAAATAAGAAGGAGTTCAGTATTATCAAAATATCCAGGAATTTGGTCTTTAACAGAATGGTCGTTAAAAATAACGGTAATATTTACAAAATCAAAACCTTATTGACATACTTTATTTTACTAAAATTGAGAATGGAAATGGGGAATGTGTCAAAGAGACAACAACCCGACCAAATAAAAAACAACAGCAGAGGGTCACCAACAGGTCTTCAATGTAGCGAGAAATTCCCGCACCCGGAGGCGTCCTTCAGCTGGCCCCTAAACAAATATATACTAGTCCAGTGGTAATGAACGCCATACTAATTTCCAAATTGTACACAAGAAACTAAAATTAAAATAATACAAGACTAACAAAGGCCAGAGGCTCCTGACTTGGGACAGGCGCAAAAATGCGGCGGGGTTAAACATGTTTGTGAGATCCAAACCCTCCCCCTATACCTCTAACCAATGTAGAAAAGTAAACGCATAACAATACGCACATTAAAATTCAGTTCAAGAGAAGTCCGAGTCTGATGTCAGAAGATGTAGCCAAAGAAAATAAACAAAATGACAATAATACATAAATAACAACAGACTA
The DNA here is from genome assembly GCA_019925275.1 of Mytilus edulis. Taxonomy (NCBI): domain Eukaryota; kingdom Metazoa; phylum Mollusca; class Bivalvia; order Mytilida; family Mytilidae; genus Mytilus; species Mytilus edulis. The sequence goes on from CM034352.1 coordinate 25,934,367, forward strand.
CTAGCAGTTAACTGACATGCCAGCTCCAGACTTCAATTAAACTGACTGAAAGATTATGATTTCATCATATGAACATCAGGCACAATCCTTCCCGTTAGGGGTTTAGTATCATACTATCATAACATATATGAGAAGAACATAACCCGTGTCATGCCAACAACTGTTTTTAGAATAAATGTGTTTAGTTCCGATGCAAAGACCTTATCAGTGACTCAATATTAACGCCAAAATATGCAATCTTTAATGACTTGACAACAGTATCATAATTATATCCCTTCTTAATAAGTCTATTCAAAGGTTTTGTAAGTTTCTGAGGTGAATACTGACACCTTTGTGCTTTATAAAGAATATTTCCATAAAAAATTGGATGTGAAATACCTGAACGTATTAGAAGTCTGCATGTTGAGCTATATTTACGAATGATGCCTTTATACCGATGATAAAATTTAGTAAATGTTTTGACTAGTTTGTGATATCGAAAACCCTGGTGTAATAATTTTTTCAGTAATACATAAATTTCTCTCGTTAAAATCTAAAACATTGTTACATACACGAGCGAATCGTACAACTTGAGATATATAAACACCGTAAGATGGTGACAAGGGAACGTCACCATCTAAAAACGGATAATTAACGATAGGAAATGAAAAATCATCCCTTTTATCATAAATTTTAGTAGTCAGCTTTCCATTAGTGATACAGATATCAAGATCGAGAAAAGGGCAGTGGTCATTGTTAGTATTAGCTTTATTTAAAGTAAGTTCAACAGGATAAATTTCATTAATATACATAATGAAGTCGTCATTATTGAGAGCCAAAATATCATCCAAATATCTAAAAGTATTATTAAATTTGTTTATCAGATGTTGTTTCGATGGGTCTTTGCTTATTTTTGTCATAAATTGTAACTCATAACAATACAAAAACAGGTCCGCAATAAGTGGTGCACAGTTAGTCCCCATTGGAATTCCGATAATCTGACGATATACGGAATCCCCAAAGCGAACAAAAATGTTATCTGGTAAAAATTCAAGAGCATATATAGTTTCAAAGCATGTCCAATTAACATAGTTTTTTTGTTTATTGCTACTAAAAAAATGACCTAAAAGAGTTTGAACATATATATTCACATTCTGATTTTTTGAATGCCCATTTAATTAGGTGTGTGAATTTTTTCTTAATGAGAATGTGAGGCAATGTGGTATACAGGGTAGAAAAATTAAAACTTTGAACAGATTCAAAATCACCAATATAAGCATGCAATTTATCAAGTACTTCCAACGAGTTCTTGACACTCCAAAAGTAATTTATTCCACTATTTTCAAAGGCCTTATTTGAATAATTTATTATCAGGTTTTTAATTGTACCTAGTGTGCTGGTAAGAAGAATAGACAATTTAGTAGTTGAGCAATGGCTTGAAGACGAAATAAATCTATATTTGTAAGGGGTTTTGTGTAGCTTCGGAAGCCAATACATAGTTGGGACTTTCATTGTATTTGGCTCTGCTTGTAAAGCGGTGGCTAAAAGTTTATGTTTGTTACAGATTTCGTTTTCTGAAAACGGAGTCAGTTGGAATGTTGGTGAATTGGTGATTTCCTTTTTCAGAACCTCAATGTAAAATTTACGTCAAACAATAATAATATTATTAGCATGTTTTTTATGATCTTCAGGGCGATCAATTTTGGGAAACAGTTTAGAATAACAATATGGCATTATAATTAACGATTCATACTTAGGACTGCATATAAAATTGTGTTGCAATCCTCTAAAATTTATTAATTTATTTATAGTAAGAACAGAACTTGGTTAACAAATAATGTAGCCGTTGTTTTGAAATAAAAATTAGGTCCGAAATATTTGTATTGTTGGTCCGAAATTTTCTTTGATTGCGATTTTTTCTACGTCCATGAGAACGATTTTTACGAACAGTTTTAGAAACTATATCCGATATGTTAACAGAATCGGTTCTTGATATATTACCAATTCCCATGATATTATCATTAAGACCGAGAGGGTAGACTGTCTGTAATTTTTAATCCAATTTAATTCAATTATTTTCCGTGATCGTACAAACTTTGAATGAGATTCACCAGGCTGCTTATTTACTACTTCTAAAGGTTGAACTGTTAAATATTTAATAGGATGATTGTGCTTCTTAAGATGTTGATAAATGATACTTTTGAATTTATTGGGTCTTTTAAAACAATACAGGTGTTCTTGCGTGCGTATAGATAAATATCGTCCAGTTTCACCTACGTACTGAATACCGCATACCGGTTTGTTTCATTTGAGTAAATAAATAAAACTGTTTGTTTTTCAAGTAATATCAGTTTCAAAATTTAAAGAAAATGTGCGACCATTAAACGTGGACCTTACCGTATTGTTGGTGGAAAGACGGGGACATGTAAGTCATTGTTTTGGCATGACACTTATCGATAGAAGGGTAACCACGATTTTTATTGTTAAAAATGTTAGCGATGGTAGTATTTTTATATTTTGAAGATTGAGAGGTGTAGATACCATTTGAACGAGTTTAGTATTTAATATTTTTCCATTTCTTAGCTTCATATTTGTTCTTTGGATTTTATAAGAAAGGAACAAAGACTGGTGTCCAGAATATGAACCAGCACACAGTAAATTGAATAATGTGAAAATGAGAAAACTGTTCGGCTAAAGACGTCAAACGCTTTTTCTCATAAATTATCCCACAAATTTAACAAAAGATAGGTATATCAAGGTAGCGACTGACGTCCGACTAAATAGATGAATGGGGCTGAATATTAAAATACTACTTTTTGATAAATATTCCTAAAGTAATTATGAACATAGAGAAGTTCTCGCTCGGACACACACTCCGTAATCTAGTATAATATAAGAGCATAAACCGTAAGCACGGGGAGGCACTATACTGTCTCCACACGGCACTAAAGACAAACTCTGTAAAAAATAAAATTGAGAAAGGAAATGGTGAATGTGTCAAAGCGACAACAACCCGACCACAGAGCAGACAACAGCCGAAGGCCACCAACGGGTCTTCAATGTAGCGAGAAACTCCCGCAACCGGAGGCGTCCTTCAGCTGGCCCCTTAAAAAATGTATACTAGTACAGTGATAATGGACGTCATACTTAACTCCGAATTATACACAAGAAACTAAAATTTAAAATCATACAAGACTAACAAGGCCAGAGGTTCCTGACTTGGGACAGGCGCAAAATTGCGGCGGGGTTAATTTAAAATTTACTCAAGGGATTTAAGGGAATAACTATTTGAGTTCGTCTTACCTGAATAAAATGTCAAGATGCGTCCTGAAAAAGGTCAAAAAAAGTTGTTTTTTTCTCTGTGATAAATGATCGGAGGGAATAGACTACCGTTGGGTATGTAAATGAAAGTTTTTTTTTAAATATTACGAGTTGTTTCTTTAGTTATTTTTTTAATATGAAAGTAAAATAAGGAATTGTATCAGAGATAATAAATATACCGAACCTATAGTGAGAGAAGCAATACAGTGCTATGTGTAAAGTATAAAAATATATTACTTAATATTCAAGGCTAAAAAGAAAAAAAAAGTAATCCGAAACATTTGGATCACATGACGTCAATATATGTTGTGGTAAAAATATTATTGTGATAAAAAAATATTGCGTTTAATATACATCAAATAAGAAATAATTCATGAAGGCTATAGATTTGTTGGACATTTACACATGGCCTGGACCGTGATATTTGAATTTTATCCTGAGCGTTAGCGAGGGATAAAATAACGAATATCACGGTCTAGGTCATAAAAGTATAGATATATCAAGAATTTTATCACGGTGTTGTTTATAATTATAAATTATTATAATATATAACTATAAATTATATAATATTATAAATTATAATCCTGGTACCTTTGATAACTATTTACACCACTGGGTCGATGCCACTGCTAGTGGACGTTTCGTCCCCGAAGGTATCACCAGCCCAGTAGTCAACACTTCGGTGTTGACATGAATATCAATAATGTTGTCATTTTTATAAATTTGCTGTTTACAAAACTTTGAACTTTTCGAAAAACTAAGGATTTTCTTATCCCAGGCATAGATTACCTTAGCCGTATTTGGCACAACTTTTTGAATTTTGGATCCTCAATGCTCTTCAACTTTCTATTTGTTTGGCTTTATAACTATTTTGATCTCAGCGTCACTGATGAGTCTTATGTAGACGAAGCGCGCGTCTGGCGTACTAAATTATAATCCTGGTACCTTTGACAACTATTGTTTACATAGCAAAAGAAGCACGTCACATTAGAATTAAAAAGAACTTCAAAATAGCATTTTTGTTTTCAGTAAAATGACGAACAGTCTTAAAATAATTGAGCAAATGTAATCCATTACATTTGTCGAGGTCAATTTGAAGACATTTTGATTAATCAAAAGCATAAACGTAACTTTGAAAGGCTTCAATAAGTTTACTATTGTTATCATTTTAGGGGCTTAAATATAATGGCTCTTATCATATCTTCCTTTAATTAACAATATTATTACACTAGTGGTTTCATTTTTTTTTCTCCAAATTTGCCTATTTCTATTGATCAGCAGTAAATTCCGTGCTTGAAAGTACTACTATTACCAAATGTTAAGACAATCGATAATGTCAGAATCTAATGACGTCGGAGTGTCTCTCTCATCCACACTTAGAGAAATATTTGAATGAAAACTAAATCAGCTGTTTACCTTCAATGAATAGAAAACACAGGTTAAAATGTGTTATTTTAGAAATGACAAAATGCCATGTATAAACTGAGATTTATTTCGGGGGAGAAGGTCTACTGAGCATGCGTGAAAGCATATGTGACACGGATCATTATTGGTCTCCGAATTGAGATATATCTAAAAAAAAATTCTGTGAAAAAAGATTGTTCCAAAGACAATTTAGGATGTAAGAATCACTACCTTTATGAGTCAATTTACAAATGTTTTCGACTTGTATGATTTCAGAGGATTTGCGGCTCAATGAAAACAGTCTCTTCCTTTAGTAGTATAGATAAACGGACAAGTGTGTACCTTTGTGTACCTTTTGGAAAATGAACTGCTCATCATTTCGTGCAGCCTTAGAAAAATCTGCATTTTGGAAAGGTTTGTTAAACTTCATTTTAATTGCTGTACATTATTTTGTGAAATTTTTTTTTTTTTTTTTTTTTTTTGCTGGATGTCTTTTCGTTCGTTGTTTGATTTTTTGTTTGAGTTTTTTTCTTGTGAAGGACCAAGGTGGCGAATTGGTATAAGTAACTAATATATCACTAGTATTCAACTCTGAGGTTGTGAGTTTTAACCCCGCATATGGTAGGTGCATTATATCAAAGGTATATTGTTCGCTGCGGGTATTACAGCTTTTTCAAACACAATAATCGGACTGGAATAGCCAATAGGGCTGAAAGTGGCTGTAAACACAAATTAAGCAATCAATCCTTCTATTCTTATGCAAATGATGTTTCATTCTGCTGCACCGTATTTTTTATTTTTACGTATTATTGATATTTTTTACAAACATTGTTGTCGGTTTGATGCAATTTTATGCCACTGACATACAAATGAGAGGTTGAACTAGTAAAAAATCAGGTACAATCTTAAATTTTCTATATAAGAACATGCCAGTACCAGGCCAGGAACATTCCTTGCTGTTCGGTACTTTTTTTGGTTTGACTTTTTCTTCGACTTAATTTTGTTTATTTTCTACTTAGTTTTGAAGGCACTAAAATCAAATATCAATATTTGATGCGATTGTCATACAAGTGAGAGGGTTAACTAGCTATAAGACTATGTTCAATCCACCATTTTTTACATAAGAAAATGTCTGTACAAAGTCAGGAATATGACTATTGTTATCAATTCGTTTGATGTGTTTGATCTTTTGATTTTGGCTTTTTTGTTTCAGTTTTGAATTTTCCTCGGAATGTATGTTGGTTTTTTTTAATTTTAATATTCGCAGCTAAAAAATAATTTTTCATCCAAAGTTTATTTTAGTTATTACTGGACTAACCATTTCTTTTCATAAAAATAGAGATGTGGTTATAACTTCAATGCGACAAAGTATCACCCGATGCTGGTCAGTGTGAGCGTAGAAGTGTTAAAGCCGTACTTTGACCTATAATGGTTTACTTTTTAAAATTGTGACTTAGATGGAGAGTTGTCTTAGTGGTACTCATACCACATCTTCTATATTTGAATATAGGTAACTGTGCCGCTTGAGCAATGAACTACAATCTATATCAAAAAGTTATCTATAAATTAGAGGTGAAAGATACCAATGGAACATTCAAACTCATGAGTCAAAGTTTACTCACAACGCCAAACTCAAACTCATGAGTCAAAGTTTACTCACAACGCCAAACTCAAACTCATGGGTCAAAGTTTACTCACAACGCCAATGCAAACAAATAAAAAAATCACAATCCGATGATAAGTCTAATTCGGTAGATTTGGGAAAAGGGGGACCGGTTCCGGTAATTACGATTGGAACATATTCGTCGTCATCTGTGGAACAGATATTCCATGACAGTCAACCTAGTCCAGATGGCGTCTGTTAAATTTTTCGAAGAGATGATTTCCACTTCCGAACTTTAAACACTTAATTTGATAGTTTCTTTGTGAGCTGCAACCTTCTTTCAATCATCTCTTCTGTGGGATATTATGTTCTCAATCGACTCCTAAGACAATGTTTTGATGTAAATCAAGAAATGAGATATGTTTAACTATATATGTATTATCCTTTATATCTTACCGTTTGATTGAATAGATGGGATAAGTAAACATAGTCTCCAAACTTTAAATTAATTTAGTGAGAGGACAGACACCATCAATGAAGTGAAGTTAAAGGATATAAAAAGCCTCAAAATGACACAAGCCAACACAAACGTTAAAACCAACAGCACAGGTAGAATGTTTCTTTGTTAACACGTTTTTAGATCTTCATCCGTTCATAAAAATCGGCAACAAGTATAGCATCACAAAGAAGAAATACTGTGAATTGCTAATTAACAAAAACACAAATATAACTAACAACAAAACCAAAAGACGAAAATAACAAATCTTCGAGAACTCAGAGTAAATAAAAACTATTCTTAAAGTCAATTTCATCTACATGATGAAACATCCCCTCCCAGAAAATATCCATCAATGCACAAAAACGGCGTCAAGACTTCATTAACAGTCTTGGATCCATACTCTTTTACACTGTCATAATATATAAAGAGACAAAAAACAATAACAGCATTTGTATTTTATAAGAGTATTATTTATGTAGAAATTAATATAATTTTCTTTACAGAAATGAAATCTTTTGTACTTAAAACATATACAAGATATCAAGGAAAAACAAGACTAAATTCTACAAATTCTATACTATGTTTAGTGAAATAGATCAGTGATAATAGCAGTAATAGAGCCTGTTATTTCTGCCTCCATCATTTAATGGGTGACTTCCACTGTTGCTGTTGTTGTTATTATTGTCCTCGTCATCTGTTTTGATGATCTCCTCACTAGCAATCATCCCTTTTATCTGTTGGCATGGTGATGATGTAAAGCGTAGCAGATAGAATGGTTTCTCTGTTGGAAGGAGAATCTTAGTGCTATAGGATCCATCAGATCTATTAAAGAATGGAATAATTAATTATGATTATATGCAATATACAGATATTGGAATGACATATGAAGAATAATTAATCACACCTCCCTCCCTCTCCTGAGACTTTTCATCTGTTATCTTCTCTAAAAAAATATTAAGCACATGATGCATTTGTGTTGATATCATACATTTGGTCATTTATAATAGTTGTATATGCATCTTGCATGTTAATTGACATTTTTATCCAACCAAATTGATTTAATTTCAAAATTTATTACCTGCAACAGTAGTTTATGAGCGTATTTTTGTCGAATTCGCCACTAGGTAGTATCCCGTCCTTATCATTGTTATTATTCTTATCTTCGTCATCCCAATGATACTACCGGTCTGGAAACCTAACAAATAAAACGACACATCATATTCTAATAATCAACTGATCTTTAGATCTTATATAAAGTAACCATTGTAGTCATATGTTAAAAAATTAATTTAACAATAGGTTGTAGAAAAATTCATTGATTTTATATTTGAGTCAAATAAAAAAAAAAATTACCTTGATGGATATTCACATTGTTTAATTCAATTACATAGAATGTTTCGGAGTTAAGTATTTTTGTGGTTTTACTTTTTGGACATTCAGAATAAAAATACGTTTGAAAATTCTAAAACACTCAGTTCTTCTCTGAAATAGTTATGGTTTTTTCTCTAATTAATTACAATATTGTGTTATTTTTTTTAAATTTTGGTATCTTATTGATAATTTGCAATCAAAAGAGAATATTAAAATGTTTCACATTTAAATCAAAAGATTGACTTTTGTTCATTTGTATACATTTTTACTAGGTATTCTTAAGGTTCATATATACCTGGTGGACATGATATCCCTTGTCTTAGAATACAGTAATTTCCGTTTGGCCAACTTTGAGTTCCAGAGGTTGTTTGTTGGTCTTTGGTACAATAATAAAACTTCATGTTCGATCCAAAGGTACCTGTAAGTTATTGTTTTGCTAGACATAAATTAAACATGTCACATGTTGCAGTTATTAAATGGTAATTCTCGAGTCATTTTTGAAGCATTAATGTATTAATTCTGTTTTGTTAAATAATAATTTGAAAAGACACAACTGTTGTAAATATGATTTTCAATCTCAATTTGTTGAAAATCCCTAAATCCCTGCATGCATGTGTATCGCGCATGAACAGACCACATTGAAAATTACGAAAATAGTTTCGGAAACATGGTTTATCTAAGTGTAAACCAAGATAAAAAGGTCTAATTGAACAATCCACTTCATGCATTTATAAATACTAGTATACACATCATATAACAATTATTCATAAATATCTTATTTTTAAACACTAAAACAGTGATCTAAATGTAACTTGACAATAATAAAAATTTGTAATAACTAATACCGTAGAAATGATGTCCAGTTGTAAGTTCGTTTTTATTGTTGTTGTCTTCATTATCTTGTTTTCTCCATCCTTCATGCCAACCAGTAGGACATCCGGTTTTTGCTTTCACTAGTGTATAGCTTCCTGCTGGCCATTGCACTGAATAATATTTTTTTTTTAAACTAAGTAAGCGTTGATAATTCATTGGATTCCTTACAAGATTAAAATAAAAACAAACAAGTTTGAGATAGCTTGACTATATCTGTCTGTCTTTATTGCTATTGTTTTTTAAGTTTAGGAATAAAAAAAAATGTTTAGAATATTTTCCCTGATATTTTCCATTTAATACAAAACGATTTAATGAATTATATAATACGTTTTAAATTCATTATTATAAAATTTTTAAAAAAAAACGTTGCTGTTCACAATCGCCGAAAATGATAATAATTTGCAAAAGTATGTTCAGTTTAATGTTAGTTACCAGCATATGCAGAAGAAACCATGAGGATCGTTGTCAATATGGCCAGCATGTTTACGAAATGCATGTCAGTATCAAGGAGCTGTAATAATTGAATACACATTAAATATCTCTGGTATTTCAAAATATATCTACAGCTTAAGCTCTGAAACTTAATAAAATGCATAAATGGTTCATAGCAACTTTACCACATATTTGCAACAGCTTCCATTTCTTGCTGTGTTTAAGATCTTTAAAGGCATATGGCTGTAATTTGCAATTTAATGTTGTTATTGACTCTTTTCCACATTCCCCGTTTCCAATCTCAAAGTTTCGATTTTTGTCTTCCTCTACGAATACTAAAACATTTTTTTTATATTCGTCTGATATGATATTATCTGGCATCAGCTTACATCGAATATTCCTCTCAGCTATCATTTAGTTACAATTCGTTCATAAAAGGTTAATTGATTATGCAAAATATTCAAAAGAAAATGATTATTGTGATTTCGATACGTATATGAAATAATCAAATTATCCTAGATTTCTTTTTTAAATATTTCGATAAACTTCTTAAAAAAATACTAATATTAAGAAAATATAATATTTATCTAAAAGCCATGAAGTTAAAAAGTAATAAAGGTCTTACTTACTTTTGGATATCAATCTGTCGACTGTGATGGGATTATTATAATTGTTGAAATATATACGAGAAATATAAGAGCTTTATCCAATAGAATTTAAGCATCCCATGGCTTAGGGCATATCACGATTTTTATTATTAAGAATATGCAAAATAACAAGCCTTAAATTATAAATATCCATTGCATGAAGCGTAACAAAAATTTAATTATTTTGTTTATGTGCTGAAATTCACGATTTTATTTTTGAAATTGCACATGACCGTGTCTTTCTATAGCATTGCTTTGCAGGTGTAATCTGATATAGTAATATAGTTAAATAGATCATATGAAGGACAGCTAACGTCAATACGATGTCAGATTAGCTGTTTATGAACTCTGATTGCTTTAGATATTTGTGAACATTTTACACTTATTATGTTCCCAATTTTTTTAACAGAAAAGTGTGTCTTGTTCTGGTGTTATTGTGCGTTCTTTTATTAAACCACAATTCCAGTCTTCTTTCTCCCGAATGGAATTGGAGTTATCATCGGCTTTATACTTACACGAGCAAAACGACGTTTTTTTTTTTCGCAAAAACCTGAGATCACTCCCAATTCATTGTTCGGGGGGTGAGGGTCCTGTTTATCATTCTTTAAACGTCTGTATTTAGCTTTTTGTACTATTAATTTGTTTTCTTTTCGTGAATTTTCTATTTTTCGACTTGCTATAATCATCTTAATAATGTGTTATTGGATTCTTTTATTTGCTTTTGTGAATAATACTTTTACTGTTTACTCTTTTTGGTATCCATATCATGTGGCTCGGTACTTATACATCCCTTCATTGTGTTATTGTATTATGGTTCATTTTTGTATTCTTGTTTTTCATGTTTGGTAATGTGGTTTGTTTATATGCCTTTTTGTTTTTCTTTTAACATGTTTGTATATTTTTATTGAGATTTAGATTTTAACACAATTTTGACCCTTTTATGAATGTGACCTACCGAATTAGACTATTTACCGGATTTGTTATCTCATAAGCAACACGACGGATGTCACATGTGGAGCAGGATCTGCTTACCCTTCCGGAGCACCTGATATCACCCCTAGTTTTTGGTGGGGTTCGTGTTGTTTATTCTCTAGTTTTCTATGTTGTGTCATGTGTACTATTGTTTGTCTGTTTGTCTTTTTCATTTTTAGCCATGGCGTTGTCAGTTTATTTTCGATTTATGAGTTTGACTGTCCCTTTGGTATCTTTCGTCCCTCTTTCACACAGGTGAAATGTGTGACTAGCTATAAAACCAGGTTTAATCCACCAGTTAATACCTAAGAATATGTCTGTACCAAGTCAGAAATATGAGAGTTGTTACCCATTTGTTTGAAGGTTTTGAGCTTTTGATTTATCCAATTTGAATAAGAAATTTCCGTTTTGAATTTTCCTCGTAGTTTTTTTTTTTTTTTTTTTTTTTATTTTACATTTTTGGAATTTCACTTTAAATTGGTAGTTTTCAGGTTTAATGGTCATGATCAACAGGTGATGGTTTAAAATCCAAGGACTTAGTTGAAAGACTTCACTTTGAATGATCTAAAAATCTAAATCTCCTCATTGCTCTAATTCATCATCCTTATTCATAAAGACTGTACAGTTATACTTTTTTTATCGTTGCGGAAATGCACCTATAGAAAAGAGCAGACAAACAAAAAGACCTTACGTAAAGAATAAGACCTAAGCCTAATAGCGATACATAACTTAATTTCATTTATTACGAATCGCCATGATTCTATAAATATTTTACAGTATTTCAGTGTCACCTAAAATATTTTATTGCGATTTAATTATCTGCCAAAATTAGAACCGCCTAAAATGTTTCGTTTACATTGTTGTCCTAAAGATTTGACAACCGCAAAAAATAAATCCGTTATACGATATTTTTGATGCTACATTACTTAGTTGTCTCGTAAAATTATATTCTAAATAAAGGAGAATCTTAGATATCTGTCATGAAAAAAAAATCCGTTAAGAACATTTACACTGATTCAAACAAAAGGTAAACCAAAAAGGACATGACTTTTAGATCGATAACATATTTGTTGAGCTGGATCGGTTGATATTTCAACAGCCTTTTGTATTCTCATGTGTACAAATAGTGTCACATACTGAACGACCGTTGAAGCCATGTGAGGTACAACTCCCGCACAACTTTCTCAGTAACAAAAAGAAAAAGCATTCGCAAAGTTCATTAATTTCATTTTAAGATATATTGATTATGTTCTGTCCCTCAATAAACCATATTTCAATGAGTGCTTACATCTGCAATATCCAAGATAAAAAAAAAACTAAACAGCTACGCTCCAAAAACAAATGGTGAGGGTAGACTACTTAAAGCGAGCCAATATGAGTGTTGCAGTCACTATCACAAATAAGTTTACCAAAAACGTGACTTCTGTTTCCCGACACACTATACTCGTATTCTTATTCCCAAATGTTACATTTTGACTACATGTGTATTTGTACGACGGTTGATGCATTAAGGTACCTAACACTACAGGTATGACATGACAGGGATACAACTCTGTTAATATCAGTTGAATGTTTTAATCATGGTGTATTGTTAAGAAAATATTAAGCTTCTCAATGATCAAATTTAGTGTTTGTCAAACTGTAAATAACTAATGATTTTTTTCTGATAAAGCAGTTGGTTAAAATTTTTTGAAATTCTCATATTTTAGTCAAAGCGTCAAAGTGAACACTTTTTCTAAATTTGATAAAATTAAACGAGCCAAATTAATATTAGTCAAGGAGTTGGGTACCACCTTAAGTACAAAAGAAATCCAGTCTCGATGTTTTTGGAATAATGCGATTTCCTGACTTTTTTTGTTTTTGTTAACTTAATTAGTATGTACTTAGATTTATAAGATTTGGGTATCAGTTCACATGAGTTGCTTCGCATCTCATACAAGGCTAATGCATGTTCCAGTAATTATTCCAAGAAATAAACTCGTCACTTGACCAATATAGTTACTATATTTGGAATAATGCAGAAATTGTTTTACAAAGTAATATGAAAAGCGTTTAGACAATTGTTAGTGATTATCATGGCAATGGATATTATACTAAAATAAAAGCGGTTTAAGGTGTGCTACAGAAGACCCTATATTCAGGAGGACATGTTTACTTTGATATTTAAGTACCATTTTCATCGTTTTGAATTGAAATTGTCTCTACTTTTTTCAATAAAGTACCCCTTTTAATATATATATATTACGTGATAGCATCTTTAACCACCATTACAATATCACTCTAAAATAATAAGCGTATGAAGCGGGACATGTTATATACATAAAAGGAGTAGCTAATTGAAAATGTTAGATTTAAGATATTAATTCTAAATTATTTGAATGTGGCTTTCACAACTAGCATAAACAAGACTCTCTCAAAATAGAATCGTCCTTCAAATTTATCTTTTACATATTTTAACATCATATTAAACATATTTTCCATTACCTTGATATTTTAAAAACAAATTGTACGCAGTAATCTACGTATAATGTATTCGAATGAGTTAGTACAAAGAAAATCAATACGTTTCTTCACTTTCTATGGAGACAATTTATTTTGTAATTAGTTATCCAAAGGAATAGAGATTGCATCGTCAAAAAATACGTTTTTACAAATTAATTTTGTATAATAATGCAGTACTGATCTAAATATAGTTACCACCCAGGGGAAAAGATGACTACACAATCATTAATGTACCGCGATATCAATTATAATTCAATGTATCAATTATAATTCAATGAATCAATGAAATATAGACTTTCAATTATTTGCCGCAAGAATTTAATTCGCCACTTAATGACACAAGACAACAACTTAACCGGATTTTTACTTGGAACAATATGTTTCATATACAGTGGACTAAAGAAAAATTAACAGTAATTTATCGATGTAAAACTTTCATTTCATAATTATAAAATCAACGACTGTGTTTTTTTATCGATATTTAACTTGCAAAAAGTAAAATCACAAAAATACAGAACTCATTCAAAACGGAAATTTTCCTAATCAAATGACAAAATCAAACAACAAAACACATGAAACGAATGGACAAAAACTGTCATATTCCTGACTTGGTACAGGCATTCTGAAATGTAGAAAGGGTGGATTGAACCTGGTTTTATAGCGATGAACCTCTCACTTGTATGACAGTCGCATCAAATTCCATTATATTTATAACGATGCGTGAACAAAACTTAAATAACATGTAAAATTGTCCAAATAGGGATACAGCCATATTATCACCGTGTCACAACAAAAACAAACAAATATATAACAAAGAAGCACAAAAAAGGAAATATCAAATTTAATTACTACATGCATTGCTATCAACCCAAATGACTGCGAATGATCTCATGACTGATAATCAGTGAGACTCTACAGCTTACTCCTCTAAATAACCTGTGTTTTATTCAACAAAATGGGGTCATGATACTTTTGCTTTTCTTTAAATAATTTAGTTGGTTTTTTTCGTAAATTTAATCGCCTTTTTCTTAAATAACATGTTGTGTCCTTTTATATTAGTCTTTTTATGGTTTAGTTGGTATGTTTCTCTTTTGTTATAGTCTTGTCAAATCTACGTATCTTTTTTCATTTGTCTCATTTGCATTTCCCGTGCATCTCAACATTTTATGGTTAAATTGATGTGCGCATTGTCAGAAATACAAGGTAAAAAAGCGAAACAATAGTAAATAGATATGTATCAAAAGAGCAGTTCATCATGTCCTTTATGTATCCCCGTAACAAAACAGAATTTGTAACAGTATCCTCATTGACATATCAATTACTAGTTTTTAGATTTTAAATAGTAATACCTACAAATTACCTTTTTTTGCCAGCGAACCGTTTTCGAATTACTATTATACAATTCTTTCAACTCCATCCATATGTCTCAAATAGACATCAATGGAATCGTAAATGTATAATCGACAATTTACAATCAAAATCGTCTGGATTAGACCAAAGACTTGAATTAATGAATTTAAAAGACTAAAAACGTTTTCATATAAATATACACTAAACACCAGTAAAAGTCTAAAATGGCCTACATCTGTACTCGACTGAAGTATTTTTTTTTCTCGACCGGTCTCAATTGGTCTGAAATTTACTTGATACTACTCGACTGTAGTCTGAACCATAATAAACAGTCTGAATTTGTACTCTTTCTTTACTTGACCAGTACTTAACCATCTTATATAAGTCTGAATCGTACTGGACATAGTTTTAACCATTCTTGACTAAGTCTGAACCATGATCGACCTATTCTGAACCATACTCGACCTAGTCTGAACCATACTCGATATGATTGCGTTGGATAAAAACCGCAATTTTTAAACATGTGCATGTGAAAACAAATTTCGTGGTAGAGTGGTCTAAATACAGCACAAACAACATTTTCGAAAAATCCAAAAAAGTAAAAAGTATATTTTAACAAAATGCATTTGATTAACAGATCGAAATACTGATGTTATAAACCCTGCTGATTGACAAATAAATTGATCACAAGATGGAACCAAAAGGATCTTTACATATATATTAATACCCAACAAAAAACAATAATCTTGCAGCAAAGTTGGAATACCACAAACATGAGGTGCAAATATTGGTACACCATATCCGGATTTCTACAATTAATGTCTCTTCAGTGATGTTAGGGATCGAAACGGTATATATCATTTGAAATCATTATTTTCTTTTAGTTTTACACTTTCAGTTGATGATTTCAATATTTTATTAAATAATCTGAAAACCACAAAACGTTATAGCAAGCGGCAAATACAACAAATATACAATTTTACAATGACAAATAGGACAGAACGGAATAATAGTACAGCCAATTGCTACATTCTTTTGTAAATACCTTAGAGTACAACTGACTTATGTTATTATGTTAACGTAAACAAAAACATACTTATGCTGAAGTTCAAACATGTTTCTTTTGTACAAGTTTCAACAATTTTTTATTTTAGTCACGAAATCCATTTGTAAAATTGATGAAAATTTGATAAAAGCACAAAAATGAAATTTGTTGACATCATTATTGACTTAAGTGTGCTTATTTGATTTGATCTTGCTACATCTTATTATCTTATTATGTAAATGTTAAATCACAAGGATACCAATGGCTCCGAATCTCAATAAAACGCATGACCACAATTCATTATGATACATGTTTCTTTAAACAAATCGGGGTGCATGTCTTAAAATAACAAAACTTGTATATGGTTCATTGACGAAAGGGGACTATACTGTACTATATTTCTAGCCTTTCACGTAGCATAAAGGAATACGAGCAAAGACTGGTCTGCTCGGGAATCAGAATATTGTGTCGTAGTAAGGTAGCACGTCTTCCTATTGACTGTTGCCTTTTGAACGAACTAGCATGTTGGAATCTGACTGAAAATTATCAATAATATTCTTGTCAACACAGAAATGATGACATTTCTTTTCTGAAATTGAAAGAAATTGTGGTCTTATCTATTGTTTTCATTAACTTCGCTGTATTTGGTAAAGCTTTTAGTACTTTTAGTCCTCAATGCTCTTCAACTTCGTACTTAATTGGCCCTTTTTAACTTTTTTTAATTCGAGCGTCACTGATGAGTCTTTTTAAGAAGAAACGCGCGTCTAGCGTAAATATAAAATTCAATCCTCGTTACTATGATGAGTTTATTTTCATGTAGTACTTTTCAGTATTATCTAAGTAATGTGATGTAAAGGACTACAACCTTGTAATTTTTAAAGGCTAATAACCTTATTATAGTTGTGATACCATATGTATGTATCTATCGCCTCGTCCATATGACAACACACTGAAACAAAAACTTATGTTGATTAAATCCCAAATTTTTTAATGTATACAAAAAAAAAAACGAATATGTAGCACGATTGCCAAATAGATAAATTTCCACCAGAGACTATATAACATAGACGTCAACAACTAAACAATGTCTCAATGAGGACTTCGTCAATGAGTAAAACCCATATCGAAATCACAAATGTAAAACATTTCAAACGAGCTAATGTGTGTGTATGTGGAAAAGGTGGAGGGTAAAACAGACATAGAAGTGTTTATTTTTAGGTGCAAATAAGCCCTTATTGATATTTTTTACACAAATACTGAACTCCGAGGAAAATCGAAAAAGGAATGTTCCTAACCAAATGGCAAAATCGAAAGCTCAAATACATCATACGAATGGATAGCAACTGTCATATTCCTGACTTGATACAGGCATTTTCTTATGTAGAAAATGGTGGATTAAACCCCATTTTATAGCTAACTAAACCTCTCTCTTGTATGAAAGTTGCATAAAACTACCTTTTTCAAACTGATTCTTACCATTGTATTTTTGCTAAGCTGTTATTAATTCCTTTATAATTTGCATATGAGAGATAAAACAAAATTAACCTCAGATATGTCGAAGAAACAAAATATTATATGTATTAGAAAATTCGGTTGATGTTCATTAAGGATGTTAAAGATGACATAAAAGTTATAATAACTAAAGGAGAGGTTCTCATAAATTCTGGATATTACGATAAAGTTATATTGTTAATTATTAATTTTCCATCGTTATATGTGCAAATCGGTAACTTTTAAGATTTAAACGTTGTAGATATTGTTATATATTTCTTATCCAAAACATGAAACGCTATGAAGCTAATTTTGAGGAAATTTAGGAATAATTCAGTATGTACATTATGACGGATTCTCAGTGGCAGAATGATTTTTTTTTCTAAGTGTCTCTTTACTGTTGGGGTTATCATTTTGCGATTTTATTTGTTTTTCTAACATTATTGGAAATTAACATGATAATATTTCATATTGCATATGCGTCCAATTTGTCAAGGCGATGGAAAATCTGAAACCAGTATAAGACCATCGAAACTGCCAGTCTTTACGTTGTTTTGCCCTGCAGTTATTAGATAAAATAACAAAATAAAATAACATGAACACACAGCCCAGCGTAATAAAACTAAGTACAATGAAACAAAAATTATAGGCAGAATAAAAAGTATACAACAACTAAATACTATAACGCTTTGTGTTTCGTGTTTTTGTATGTTTCATGTTTTATATTTTAGTTTAAGTTATGTATAATAATAACAGTAGATGAGCGTATTGCTAGTGCCACCATCATTCAGAGGGTGACTTCCGCTTACACTGTTTTCGTTTTTTGCGTCCTCGTCATCTGTCTCTTATGAACTCCTCTCTAACCAACATACCCTGTACCTGTTGACATTGTGATGTGTAGCGTAATAAATAAAACAACTGACTTGTTGGAAGAATAATCCCGTGTGTTTCTGATCCGTCAGATCTGTAAATAATGAAACAATGCATCTATGAGATTTGAACATTTATTTTGTAAATTAAAAAAATTCAACATTTAAATAATTCTCTGCCTCTCTGTAATCATTATTTTTGTTTTATCTATTTTTATATAGATTATAAAATAATGTGTTGATGATGTTAATCTTAAGCCATCTATGTTGGATTTTTTACAAAATGGATTTAAAAAACAGCCTAAATGACAACCCTTTGTCGACTATTGAGTGTCGTAAGCTGGTGTGCTGATAATTTGACCGTCCTTGCTATACCGTTTATCGCTTCCATGTAAAGTTAAACCTAATTAGTGATTGCTTTTTTGATTTTCAAAATTAATACCTGCAGCAATAGTCTATAAACGTGTTGTCACCATATATTCCACTTGGAAGTACGCCGTCTGGTGTGTTTTCGTTTTTATTATATTCATCATCCCAGTAAATACTTCTGGTCTCGAAACCTAGTAAAAGTAATAACCAACATCTGCAATTGTAATTATTATAATCTCGACACTATTATCATATGAATACTATGTCTTGAATTGGCACATCGTGTAATGATTATGTCTTGCCCAATCCATTGATTGCATGTCGTATTTCACATGACAGGGTAAAAGGGGAAGAACATGTGTGGCAAAATATACTTTTCACAATAGTAAACGTTTTGGAGATTCAAGTATAGTCGACATAAATAGAAGTAGTATAAAACATATAGAGGTGAATTTTCGATCATGAGCTATTGTTGTAGTTTAAGAAGAATTATAATATTTGAACAGAAATTTTGAAATTAAAAATGCCATTATATATTGCCAATATAGAACATGTTTCTTTGTATCTATTTTACAGAGTATTTTTATGGATAATATATAAATACTTGATGGACAGGATAGCCCTTGACTTAGAATTTCCGTTTGGTCAACTTTGAGTTCCGGATGGTGTTTATCGTTTTTTGGTACAATAGTGAAAATCCTTATTTACCCCTGTCAGTCGTAACAATTTATTTTATTATATATAGATGAAACAGGCAGACATGTTTCAGTGATCGAGTAACTCCAAAGCTATATTTAGAGCAATACTCATTGCGTGATTTCTAATCATTGCTTTTACACAAAAAACTTAAATTCAGTTGAAACTTAGTGCATATTAGTTTCTTACGAAGACAGAAAGAAGTCAACATTATTCGTTCACTTCACTTCTATCTTGATAGAGGGTTGCTGATTACAAAGAAGTAATAAAACCAATAGTTCTAAGTGGTGAAGGTCCCTTTGTAAATTCGATGGACCCATCACGATTTTTTAGCCGTGAGGAAAATTTGTGTCACAGATGACGAATAATATGTTTCTACAGTCGTAACTACGATCCCCTTCATCTTTCCCAGAATATGACCTACCGGATCAGACTTTTAAACAGAAATATACATACGCGAGCAATTTCAAGTCAATGTCAAGTCTTGAAAATGGTACTTCAGAACACCCTGTCAAGGAGACGCTACTAACAATCGACAACCGTTTCTGAGTTTGAAAGTGACTCAGTAATTATTAGCGCTCAGTTAACTGATCAATATATCCTAATGCTCTTCAACTTCGTACTTTATTTTGCCTTTAACTTTTTTGGATTCGAGCGTCACTGAGAGTCTTTTGTAGACGAAACGCGCGTCTGGCGTATGTACAAAATTTAGTCTTTGTATCTATGATGAGTCTATTTAGTACCCAATTCGGTCCACAGTATATAGGTATTGGTGCAGTCTTTCGTGATTATTCCTGATGTAGAAGCCTCGAATCAGTTGAAACCCTTGCATTTTTGAATTTGTTAAGGAAATACCCGACAGCTCCTCCGATAAGAAATCGTACGATGGGTCAGGGATTTGGAAATACTTCAAGTCACATTATGAGGCACGTTACTGTATAAAAGAGGGGCGAAAGATACCAGAGGGACAGTTAAACTCAAAGATCGAAAATTAACTGACAACGCCATGGCTAAAAATAAAAAGATAGACAAATAACAGTACAGAAGACAAAACATAGAAAACTAAAGACTGTAAACAGTTGGGATAATAAAAAAAGGTTAAAACAAAGGGGGTTAGGCTCAATGTGTTTCTAGTGATTTATGACATGACAATAAAAGGCATTTTCACTGGTCAGTTTGATATCTAGAAGTGATGTTTGCTCCATAGAATCAGTTATCAATGTATAGGATATTGTTAAAAGAAAGAAAACCTATAATTTCTAATCGCTACCTGAGTTACGACAAACAATAAGTCGGCTGCTGAATAAGGTGTGTCCTTCTTTTCCATGAAAAGTAAGGTTAACGTTGTCGAGAGAACACTTCATAGCATCATTTATTTCCACCGAAATGTTGATAAAAAAACAAACAATCACAGCCTCCTGAACTTAATTCAACAATGTGTTTAGCAGTATATTTAAAGTAGAGAATCCGATTTGAGAATTGTTGCCAGCATTGACTAGGGGTCCAGAGAGTCTGAGTCTCATGGTAGGTTGTCAAATTAAAGCAAGAACATTTTGTTGTATTTCAATGACCAATTTGCAAGTATGCGTAAAGATATCTATGCAGTTTCAAATTCAGATCGTTGACAAATATTGTGGCGCTACAAGGCCGATAAATCACCCACCCTAGCACACTCCAATACGAAGACGATCAACGTAATACTAATATGTTGAAAAGACAGAATGATGGAACCATTATATTATGTGACGACTATAGACATTTAACTGATTTACTATCAAAGATGATGATCCTTTGTCGATGGCTTATATAAATTTGCTGGTGGAGGTTTCTTCCAGCATGAAGGCATCTACAGCCCAGTAGTCTGCGTTTGACATGAATTATTTTTGATTTGGTCATAATTATAAATTAACTATCAACAAAACTTTTTATTTTTCTGAAAAATTGTGGATTTTTTACCCAAGGAAAAGATAACCTTAGCTGTTGATGACAAAACCTTTTCAAATATTGGGTCATCCGTGCTCTCAACTTCGTAGTTCATTTGCCTTTTTAACTTTTTTAATTCGAGATTCATTGTCGAATTTTTGTAGACTTATTGCGCATTTGACGTATAAAATTAAAATCATGATATCTATGATGAGTGTATTTACCCATAATTGGTGATTATCTAGAATGGTTGTCATGGAACAAGCAATTTTCCCCTTGCTTTTATGTTCTAGATATTGGCAGGCTGAAGTGGAGCAATCATATTGCTCGCGCGTAAACGGGCTTTGCGACAATGATGGTCTCTATCAGTTTCTCTATATGTTATTAGATCTTG
Organism: Mytilus edulis; assembly: GCA_019925275.1. NCBI lineage: Eukaryota > Metazoa > Mollusca > Bivalvia > Mytilida > Mytilidae > Mytilus > Mytilus edulis. The sequence goes on from CM034352.1 coordinate 25,956,107, forward strand.
CAAATTCCCAAGCAACATTTAGCGATTAATGGGAAATGTTATGGCTGCGCTCCAATTGGACATTTCTCTCATATTTTTAAACAATAGCATAGTTATGACTAAGACTTTTTATGAAATGATACATACTTTACACAAGGTTTTTGTTTTTGTACAAATGCAGGGCTAAACCTCAAATCCAAAGTTGCTATTTCCTTTCCAAGGAGGTGACCTATCCTATACGTACTATATCGGAATCGGGCATTACCACCAACCCTGTTACAATCAAGTGTATAAAATAAAATTGAGAATGGAAATGGGGAATATATCAAGGAGACAACAACCCGACCAGAGACCAGATAAAGTCAAAAATGCGCCTTTGTCCAAAACAGATACTAATCGTTGAAAATCTTGTTAACAAACAAAGTCCTTAGAAAACAGGTTAGTTAGAACCAGAAATTCATAAAGAAAGGTGATGAGTTGAGTTAGTGAATTGTTGTGAGGAGAAGAGGGTTTCAACCTCGTTTATGTGCAAAAAGCCAACTTGCACATGTACATATACAGTCACTCTTGAAAATATACTTTAGGAGACACCAAAAAAGGAAGCATCACAAATTCGTCATTACATTGCCAGAGTGTGATTTCGATATAGAAGTGGTTCATTTACACCAGGCATTGACAGTGACTTCCTCTGTGTGTGTTATCCCGCAGATGTGACATCAAGCCGAGCAATTCCTTTAGTTAGGAAGCCAACCAATCCTTTGTTCAACGACTGGCATAGAGCGCTAGGACACCAATCAATGTGACAAGAACTCCTGCCATTGCATTTTGAAGTTACTTATCAGTTGTTTCCTCTCCAATTACGACGCCATTACTTTTCACAAGCAATGCGTGTGGTACATGTTCGGGTGTCTTCGTCAGTAGGACCTGGCATCTTTTCGTCAGATGACTTATGGTTTATTTGTTTCTTCAAGGATACAAAATATGACATAAAGACCCCCGATGTCATGTAAATAACCTCAGATATGTTGGCTCATCACCATGTTTAAAGGACAGTCCCGGGTAAAATGGTTAATGCTGTGGATTTTCCATATGTTTAGTATTGAAGCATCAGAAGGGTGCATTATCTGTAACAGTATGAGTCAATGTTCCAGCCATAATAAATGGTAATGCATTTAACGCCAAACAATTACTTAAATGTTGACACAATTGGGTGGGTATTATTGCTAATTCGCATGCATAGATTTCAAATATGTTCTTTTAGATGTAAAGACATCATAGATAGATATACATTGTAAGAAGACGTGGTACGAGGGCCAATGAGACAACTCTCCATACAAGTTGTTGTTTGTAAAAGATAACAATTATAGGTCAGAGTACGGTCTTCAACACAGAGCCTTAGCTCTCACCAAACAGCAAGCTAAAAAAGGCCCAAAAAAGACTAGTGTTAAACCATTCAAACGAGAAAACCAACGGTCTACTCCATAAACAATAAGAGAAACGACAAACGTTGATGAACCACATCATCAAACGATAACCACTGAACATTTGGTTCCTGACTGAGGACAGGTGTAAACAAATGCAGCGGGTTTTAACGTTTTTAAAAAAGGTATCAACCTTATCTGAGATACACGGTTTAATGTTGTTTTGCTCCTATCAAAAAGTTAAAAATAGCCAAATAAAATACAACATAGACCTGAATAAATTTGATTTTGTTTGCTTTAATAATTATAAATGTTTAATTTAATTGGTTTTCCGAAACTTAAATTCGCCATAGTACCTTTACTTAAGTGTTACAATTAACGTAGATGTATGAAAGTGAGGCAGAAGATGTTTCGTCCGTTTTTGTTTATTCTTACATCTCTTGCTTGCCAAACTTTTTATTGTAAGATATATTTACACAATAAAAAAAAAGGCGGATTGTTTATGGAAAGTACAAATTGTCTGAATGTTAAATTTTTATCTTTCTGGCTTGTTCTATCTCATATATAAGATTTAAATGCCTCAATAAACAAGGATGAATAATCAATTGAAAGAAAAAAAATTATTCAATCACCCCTCATCAAGGTACATTTACAAAGTACGAATATGATATTGGTATGCTCAGTGGTTTGAAACTTTTTCAATAGCAAAGCGCTTTTCTATGTCTACCTTCTTCAAAGACGACCATTTGAAAGCCAATGAAATTGTTAAATTGCTTTATGACCAAAAAGGGTCTACATATAATGTGGACTTTACCCTTAGGGAGTTGAAACCTTGGTTTCTTTATAGTAACGAAATTTCAAAAGAAGAAAGAAAGTTTAAGAAATGATTATTATATATCATGTCAGTACCGAAGTTCTAACTACTGAGCTGATGATACCGTAAATCTGTTCTCGTCCTGATTATGCAGTAGATATTTGCCACTGGATTGCAGGCATAATAACGTGTCCCATAAGTTCAATGTGTGAGTAGTGCAATCAAAACAAAACAAGACAGTAAAAAACAGGTTATTACATTAGATATGTATATGTTTGTTATCAAAAACGCCTAATTTCGCTTGTCTTAAATTAATGATTTTTGTTTTACCCAAAAACAAATATATGTACGTACTAAGATGAATATTTGTTGGTAGGAAAAGGGTGATAACTCGACATCGTAACACAAAAATATTAATTTGTTGGTAATTGGTTGATTTGAGTAGCGGTAGCAAAATATGTGCCTCCACTTTATTTGCTTGAACCAAAGAAAATACATGTACTAAGATAAAAAATAAAAAAAGATCCCGAAACAACATAGAGAAAAGAGGAAAAGTATTTATGAGCCAAGATTCTTCAATATTTAGGAATCAATACAAAGATGATTTTGATAATTTAATAAATTCATACTGTGCAAGCGCATGAGAGGGATATCACAGACATTTGGTACAAAAATAGCACGACTAGACTCTGAACTCTAATATTCACAAGAAAATGACATTTTATTTTATTGTGATTAATATGAATAGGATCCTGTGATTAGAATGGCGGTCTACCTAAAATAATTAAGATATTTATATCCATAAATGATGTAATTTTCTATCAACTACCAGCCGGACTGTGATTTTCTTCCACTAATAATGATGAAGTTGCCTTTTGTAACCAAATAAATTGATTTCTGAGTTCAATATTACTGGGACACACTTTAGATTAGTATGAGAAATATATTTTCGGACATTCTATAAATAGACTTGTTAACTATATTCGCCAGAGTCTAATTTAATACGATATGATACTGCACAATATGTATTATCACAGTACATTTTGTAGATTAATTTTACTGAAGAGTATTAAATCGCTAATAAATTGGATCTATTGTACAGTATTAAAAAGATGTGGTATAATTGCCAATGAGACAACTCTCCACAAGAGACCAAACGACACAGAAATTTTAAAACAACTATAGTACGGCCTGTGTACAAGTTTACTTTCAAATCGCATATGATTGTATTTTTCAATATATACATAAAAAAATAATCTTATCAAAAAGTACAGCTGCCAATATTACAGCACTAATAAAATATGCTAAATTTAAGCTAACGGACTTTAATTGCAAGCTGAATGGCTTCATGCATTTTTTTATTCTCTATATTTGTTTGCATTCCCGCCAGAACTGTTGATGTTTTGGTATATGTTATCGTCCGATTTTGTTCATAAAGTTTTTGCGTTATCAAATCAAAATGAATACCTTTCGAACGTATTCTATACGTCTAAAACATTCCTATATTTTCCTGTTATAATCAAAATAAAAATTTCATGTCGTGTTTTATGCTCACTTTAACATGGTTAAGCATTGTATTTCTCTAACGCTCGTTTACCGATAAATTCTGGATGTATAGAGAACTTTCATATTCCATTCTCTGGTGATTACTTACGGCAACCTCAGAAAGGTAGGACCGACTTTCTCTGAAGTTATGATATCACAATAGGCCATTTTCGAAAAGTCTTTCAATCTTCGTTTCTACACAGCTGTTTGGTTTCCTGTTTGAATTGTTTTACACTAGCCATTTGGGGGTCTTTTATATCTTGTTGTTAGGTGGAACTAAGGCTAAGTGCTGAAGGTCGTTCTTCGGCCTATAATTGTTTATTTTTTACGCATTATACCACTCATACCAGATCTTCTTATTTAAATTTACTTCAATCAGAGTATCATAGCTACATATATATATATATATGTTTAACTTCGGGTTTTTACAACATCATGGCTTATATGTACACAGATGACCATGCTTTTAATGCATGAAAATATTACAAATGTTTGCAAGTTTTGAGCAAGTATCCAAGCAATGCATGTTTGTGAAAGATTATTTTATTTTGGTTAAGAACGATGCATGAACTTTAATGTACATATGTTTTTTATAGATATTGAGTGTCTCTGACATAAAGTTCAATGGCAAATATTTCATGCATGTTCATGGCGATAACAAATCAATACATACAACCGGTAGGTCCATTAGTGGATGCCAAACGGGATGAATGACGGGGAAATTTGGAATGCCACTGAAAAATGAGGCTAAATTGAATAGGCTATCTTCGCTACTCTCTAATTTTAGTTGCAAGGGTTTTTAACGTGGATGGAGCGTGGTAATCTCTCTAAATCAGGCATCAGATTTAACGTTCCGATTCTGACCTCGCGTGGTCTGTGGACCTGTGGTGAACTTATTTTTGGGGGTTTAAGATACTGACCCTCTTAGAAGTAGAAGTACAAATACAGGAGAAATTGACTGTAACTTTTTTTAACGTGTAATGATAATGAAATCAAGGTATACATTATTGTTTTGATAATGTTTCATGTACTTTTTACTTATTTCATGAAGCAATATGTACTAATATTTAGTAAAGTGCATAGAAAATTGAAAATAAGAATGCACTGTAATAGTTCCTTTCGTCTAAGTAGTTTGAAAAAGTGTAAGGTTCCGACAATATTTACTTCCATCAATCCCACAATATCACTCAGACTCGTGATTTAATAACTAAATCGCTGTTTAGGGTATTGTCATAATGTCAAGATGTTAAAAAATGTTTTATTGGAAATACACTTAAAATCATTTACAGTCAATGTTAAAACATAAATGTCACAGACAATAAAAACTTGACAAAATACGTAACGTGATTATGATACACAGACAAATACTTCTTTGACATTAGATTAAAAGTAGGATTAAACATTTTTAGCAGTTTAAATTTTCGTTGTCTCAAGTATAATCTATAATGTAATATAAAACAAAACATTTACAAAAAATATGAGAAAAAAAATGGTTTTCGGTCAAAAAAAAAAAAGGTAAAATCTAACTAAATTTGTGATAATTTGTTTGTTTCACTCTTAATGATAGTAATTATAGCCTATTTGTTAATTGGTTAATTTGAATTTGATAGTCTTTCACGTCTGTTCTGTCGTCTTTCGTGTCTCTTATTTTTCCATTCCTTCCTTTTATGGTTCTTATTTTTCCTTTTGTCTTGTCTTTTCTGTTTCCATCTCATGAGTTTCTCGTGAAGTTCACATGAATAAGCGATAGATTCTGGTTGACATGTCGCTGGATCTCCTCCAGTAACGGTAAATGTCTTGGTTACCATATTAGTTTCCTGGTTGCATTCACTAACAGACACATCGAATCTGCAGCCCACTGTAAACATACAAAATACCAATAAAGATATTTCCAGGTAATAATAGTAGTATGTTCTTCAATGAAACAAATATTTGATAGTGCACTTGTATATGGCGTCCAATAATTGTAGCCACTATGTAGTACATTGAACACTTGTACATGGCATCCAATAAATGTAGCCACTATGTAGTACATTGAACACTTGTATATGGCATCCAATAAATGTATCCACTATGTAGCACATTGAACACATGTACATGTGTGTTGGAATGCACTGCGTGAACCCAAGCAAGGGTTTCAGTATTAAAAAAAATGCAATCTTAAAATCAGTTTTGTTTTTGTTTTTGTTTTAATTGAAACGTCAGTAATGTAGTGGTTATTTTTTATTTCTGAAGCTAGAGCGTGATAACTGTTTTTTTCTGTTAAAACATAGTCATTCATTAAAACAGAAAAAAGATATATGTAGCTTTTCTGAAACTAATGAAAGAAAAACAACTCTTACTGCAATTTTTATATCCATTGCGAACATTGTTATGTTGATATGTTTTTATTACAAAGCGCGACTATTCTTTCTTCAATATTTTACCGTTTAACATTACATTTCTATTACGGGATATAAAACTTTCGATATAAATATAGGTCGAATAATCATTGTTAACCTCTTGGGGTAACTCGAAGCATCAGACAAAATCTTTAAAAACATCCAATACCTTGTTTTGAATACTAGAAAGTATTGGTATGCATATGCAAGTTGTACAGATTTGATTTTTAAGGAGATTACTTTTCATTTTATAACGTTAGCTTTGAATAAACACAGTTTCTTAACTATATCTACTAGACTATAATAATGTCAACCTTTCTTTTGACATTTATTTTATCCTTTCTTTCATATGTTGTAAAATTAATGTGATAAAAAGATGTTCACTTACTTCCGAATTTCTCCTTCAATCCTTTCTTGTGTTTCTTCAGTCTGTTTTTATGTTCCCTGTGTTCAGCAAACTTTGCTTTTCGTTCAAACTTCTTTGCTTTCCATGCTTTGATTTGTTCCAAATGTTCACATGGGATAGACTTTGTTTGCGTAGGAACACAGTCTGAAGGTGACCCCTGTTTCAGGTTCAATGTCATAGATACAGTGTTTGATGTTAAATCACAATCTCCCCAATCTCCACGCTCGTATCGGCATCCTAAAAAATAAATTTAAGAAAATAAGGAGTGTGGTATGATTGCCAAGGAAACAACTTTCCATCAAAGTTCAAATGAAGTGGATGTAAGCAATTATAGGCAACTGTACGGTCTTCAACAATGAAAAAAAACATATTATATGGTCGGCTAAAAAAAGTCCCGATATGAAAAATATGTAACTCTTCAATTCAGAAAAAAACTAATGGCATAATTTATTACAAAAATTCTGCAAGATAAAGTCTTATATTGATACATATTTACGGTAACAAAACAATGTTTCTGTTATAGATGAGCATTTCGAAAATAAAGGTCTCTTCAGTGATGCTCGGGTCAAAATATTTGAAAATAAAAAGCTAATTTAAAAGATGTATTAGATCTTTGCATGAGGAGCATTAGAGAAATGTCTAAACGGTAATTCTGGAATGTATGCTTTTAAATTCGCCCTTGGCAAATACCACCATTTATTTTAGTCATTGCTCAATGAATGTCTAAAAAGAAGGTGTTGTAATATTGCTAATGATACAACTCTCCGTCAAAGATCAAATGATATGTAAGTTAATCCTTATAAGTTACCATACGGCCTTCAACAATGAACAAAATAGATACCATATAGACGGTTTTAAAAGACACCGAACACGAAAAAAATACGAAACAAGAAAGAGGAAATAATATCAAATGTACTCAGTTTCAACCAATATGTATTATTGTCATTTTGTTTCGTTTCTTTTGTTACCTATTCTGACATTAGACTCGGACTTCTCTAAACTGAGTTTTACTATGCGTATCTCTAAAACTGAGTTTTACTATGCGTATCTCTAAAACTGAGTTTTACTATGCGTATTGTTGAGCGTTTGTTTTTTCTATATTGGCTAGAGATATAGGGTAGGGTTGAGATTTTTAAAAAAAAACCATGTTTAACCACGTCGCATGTTTGCGCCTCTCCAAGTCAGGAGCCTCTGGTCTTTGTTAGTCTTGTACGATTTTTAATTTTAGTTTCTTGTGTATAATTCGGAGTTTAGTATGACATCCATTATCACTGAACTAGTAACATATTTGTTTAGGGGCCAGCTGAAGGACTCCTCCGGGTGCGGGTGCGGGAATTCTCGCTGCATTGAAGACCCATTGTTGGCCTTCGGCTGTTGTCTGCTCTATGGTCGGGTTGTTGTCTCTTTGACACATTCCCCATTTCCATTCTCAATTTTTTGAAAGCATGAAATCTCCAAATTAATGTAGAGTGTGTGATAATTGGTTTACTTACTCATCTTGTCTTTGCCCCTCCTATGTCTTTTAGCGGAGGCAAGCGCTATGAAGACGAAACATAACACAACAATCTGTAGCTTCATCCTGCAAGTAATAAAACCAGCTTATTAATAAAATTATAAATACCGTAAACATTAAGTGTTGTCTTTTTAAATGGTAAAATGTGTAATGAATACTAACATGATCTGGCCATGGGTTTTTTCGTTTTATCTAAAATAGTTTTACATTTGTTCTTTCTGTGTCTTTAAAAGGCTGACTATGCGGTGTGGGTTTTTTTCGTTGTTGAAGGCCGCACGGTGACCTATAGTTGTAATTGTCATTATGTCTTTGGTGGAGAGTTGTCTTATTGGTTATTATACAACGTCTTCTTACTTTTATATACATGTAGAACGCCAAAAAGGTTCACATGATGGCTTTCAGCTAATATACTTCGATACCAATGCACAGAAAACACGATAATTTTTTTTATTATTATAGTATAGCAATTATTTATGATCCATGACGTTGCATCTTAATGTGCAAATATTTAACAAAATAATCCTTCATAATTATCTAACTTTAACTAATTCATCGAAAGGACATCATTAGGTTAGAAAGGTGTATACTCGTTTACTTTGGTGGAATTTTTTTTTATGGTTTTTATATTATTGCATTCGAGTAATTTGATTGTATCAACTTAACAACCAAACATATTTTGAATTGTGTTATCCCTTGAAAAGAGATAGCTTCATAGTATTTTTATACGTCAAGATCTTTTTCTTCAAAAATAAATCATTAAAAATTAAACGTTTATGTTTATGTTGCTTCATTACTAGCAGTTAAACATTTGTAAATATTCAAGGTTGATACATATTTCAAACAAGGTAGAGGGATGAAATGACCGTGATAGCAACAGGTCAGATGTTCTGTAGTAAACAACATAATTTAAATATGAATATGGTCAGGGTCATTTATTTGTAGTGGATTGAATGGTAACTGGTAGTGACCATTAAATTACTATTGTTGTCATAGTCATAAAATGCACTGCTCTTTGTATAGGCTTCATTGTTAAATATATGTTTATTGAAGATACTGAATGGAAAACTTTATTATTCATTGATAATAAAATCTAGCAAGAAATGTCAGAACTCGTCAAATGATAAGAAAAGAGACAAGATAGAGAAGATTCAAATATAATATTCGTATCATTGAAAATTTTTAAAACCCAAACGGACTATAAAAACAAGGTGCATGGTACACAGCCAAAGATCCAAGTGTGTGATAGTTCTACTTTTCAATGAGTGTGTAGATATATATATATAAAAGTCGACTGAAAATTAAAATAATGAAAAATATGTATACTTAAGTTGATCTATCTAATGGAAAACTTTATTATTGATTGATAATATATATAATAAATTCCTGCAAGATATGTCAGGGTTGGCATAACTATAGTAGAAAATGGTAGAAAAATTCAAATACCCAATAAATAATTTGGAGAATTTAATAAGATTGAGAATGTAAATAAGAAATGTAACATGTCAGTTAACTGCTAGTAGTCTGTTGTTATTTATGTATTATTGTCATTTTGTTTATTTTCTTTGGTTATATCTTCTGACATCAGACTCGGACTTCTCTTGAACTGAATTTTAAATGTGCGTATTGTTATGCGTTTACTTTTCTACATTGGCTAAAGGTAAAGGGGGAGGGTTGAGATCTCATAAACATGCACCCCGCCGCATTTTTGCGCCTGTCCCAAGTCAGGAGCCTCTGGCCTTTGTTAGTCTTGCATTATTTTAATTTTAGTTTCTTGTGTACATTTTGGAAATTAGTATGGCGTTCATTATCACTGAACTAGTATATATTTGTTTAGGGGCCAGCTGAAGGACGCCTCCGGGTGCGGGAATTTCTCGCTAAATTGAAGACCTGTTGGTGACCTTCTGCTGTTGTTTTTTCTATGGTCGGGTAGTTGTCTCTTTGACACATTCCCCATTTCAATTTTCAATTTTAACAAAGAGACAATAACCCGACCAAAGAGCAGATAATAGCTTCAAGGCCATCAATATTTGTTTATGGAACCCAAACGGACAATAACAATTCCATCACACGGACAATAACAAGTTCCATTGCACACGGACAAAGGTCACACTATTATATTGTGAAAGCTTGACCTTTCAAGGAGTGTGTATATAATATATTAAATAAGTCAACAAATTGTAAAAAAATAAAACAAATACAAAGACTCTAATCTTCTTATTAACTTAAATTAATCTTGTACCATTGTTTTGCACTTATTTTTAAACATTGTAAAACGATTTTCGATTATATAATTTTCCCTTATCATAAATTAGTCAGGTGACTAAGAATAAACCTGATTATTTTCAGAATATGATGTAATATATTTGTTTATCTGTCAAGATTTAGAGTCAGTCACTGCCGGTATTTGAAAGTTTAATCGTAAATATTTATATTGATAAATATGAACAAATGTTTACACATGGTCAAAGAAAGTTCCAAATAATCACCTGTGTACAAACATGTATCCTTGTGCAGGTTTTAAACTTGTAGGACTTCTCTTATATAGATTCAATCGACTGAAAGGATTTCCGTTTGCATATATATCACCAGTGGTGGTCGTTTATAAACTGTTATTATGTCATACTTGTATGCAATATGGCAATAAAGAGACTAATTTAGGCGAAACAATAGCGCTTATCAAGACATATAGAATATGTGATATTTGCTGTACTTTAAGAGCATTTGCCTTTCTGAATTTGTCTTTATTTTGATTTCTTGATTTAGCACTTAACATTTACAAAGTTTTTTTGTAGATAAACTGATAAAAATATGGAGCAGGGAGGTTATACGAGATACTCATAATATGTAACCTCCTTGTACAGAGGAACTTAACTTTTAAGTGTTAAAAACACAGAGCGAGGGACTTACAATTAACTAGCTTATAAAAATAACTGTTAACAAGAATGTGTCCATAGTACACGGATTATCATTTTCTATGTTCAGTAGACCGTGAAATTGGGGTCAAAACTCTAATTTGGCAATTAATTAAAAAGATCATATCATAGGGAACATATGTACTAAGTTTGAAGTTGATTGGACTTCAACTTCATCAAAAACTACCTTGACCAAAAACTTTAACCTAAACGAACGGACGGACAGACGTAAGGACGGCCGGACGGACGCACAGCCCAGAAAACATAATGCCCCTCTACTATCGTAGGTGGGGCATAAAAATACAGCTAGAGGGATCGCCTTGACCCTCATGTAATCATAATTGTTAAGTTCATAAACAAGTCTAACGATAATATGTTATAAAACGCTGAAATAGGTAAATAATTCAAGATGCATAGTACATGACAAGGTTTCAAGAAATTTTGATTAAATATATGATAAGGTTGATGATTATACATAGAATACGTATCTGAAATGTTTAGTATTGATTACAATAATTATAGATGCTATTTAAAATAAATGTATCCGATTTTTTACTTATCTATCATGTTTACTTTCTATGAAATAGCGACTGTTTATATTTGTTAAAATATGATATGAATGAGTATAATTTTTTTTTGTTTTGTAATATTCAAATATAAGAACAGGGAGGGGAAGTGCCCCCCCCCCCTCCCTCTCCCTTTCGTAATTAATGTACAAATAAAATTACAACCAGTTTAAACGAACTTTATTTCGACTCGACAAGGAAGATTTTTTGTAAGATAGGTTAGATCAAATATAAAATCTCTTTCCTTCTTCTTACCTTGAAGTTGACTATGAATGTACATATACCTAATTGTTACTTGAAATTTTAATGCTGTATCGTAACTCAACTTTCTTAAAGAAATGAAAACTAGAATTTAATACAAAGATAACATTGATAAAAAAATATTTGTAAGAATTTGTATATATATATTGAATAAATAAATTCAACACCACCCTGTAAGATAAAAACCTTACCCGTCGCTTCGTCTGTAATATCGGGTTAGTACCGTACCCTTTGACTTCTATCGAGGTTTTAACTATGACGTGACCCGTGGTGTTTATTTTCGTCAAAAGCGCATGATTCAAACCAAACAAAAGGTATTTACCTGGGTATTCATAAACTGTTGATCGAAAGATTATCTGGCCAAGAGATTTACTTTTAAAGGAATACGAGTCAGAGATATCTATTTGCATAACACGAATATTCTCATATATGACACATTAATTGCAGTAACTCATGATACAGTTACATAGTAAACCGAGGATTAAAATGTTTCAATATTTTTTTTCAGCAACATTACGTTTTTACTTGCAAGTGTCACTTGCTGCTTGTAACAAGACATCGGTTGGTTTCTCTGAACTATTATACATTTAACTTCAAAGGGGGTTATGATTTTTTGTCGGAGTCAGATTTTTTTTAAATTTTGTCGACGCTATCAATCAAATAATGTTTTTTAAAAAATCGGAATAATGAAAATCGGGATTCAGATTTTTGATTTTGTCATCAGCTTGACCACAATATTTCTATGCATCAAATATGGGATCAGAATAACAAAACAAAATGTGCAAAAAAACATACGCAACTCCCATTCTAAAGTTAAAATGTCGATCCCTAGCTGGAGCCAGCCTCCGCTCGAAGACCCATCGGTAGCCTTGTTTGCTATTTGGTCAGGTTGTAGTCTCATTGACACATTTCCCGTTTCCATTCTCTATTCTGTACTTTCATTTTTTTTTACACAAGCGGAGACAGAAAGACATCTCTTGTAATTTTTCATTTAACCATTAACCATTACGGGAATTCTACAGCACGATATACAGCTTGAATGTGAGGATGTGATATTAGATGATTATTCTTTTTCTTTACCTTCACATAATTTAATAAACCACTTATCTGATATTTCTTCGTCAGTTTGCGTGGAATCAAAATAGCAGATATGGTTTACATTTGTCATTTCTGGTCATTTTATAGCTGATTAAGTGATATGGGCTTTGCTCATTGTTGAAGTCCGTACGATGACCAATAATTGTTAATTTCTGTGTCATTTGGTCACTCATGAAGAGTTGTCTCATTGCCAATCCTATACAAAATCTTCTTTTTTATATTGTCCGGTTATTTTGTATTTCGGTCGCAGTTTTAAACAACAAGCCACTATATCTATCTAAATATGTTAGGTCAACACAATGCACATCTTGTCTGTGAATTATACAATGTTTTTCTTAAAAATATGATATAAGACCGCAATGAGACTACCTTCGATTGTAATGTAACTACAACTAAAAATTGAAAAACGATATATTTTATATAGGTAAAGTTTTTCCATCTATGAGGGGGAGGACAGGGGTAAGGGAGACAGGGAGAAAGGGGGTAGGAGAAAGGAGAAAGGGGGTGGGAGAAAGGAGAAAAAGTTGGAGAAAGGAGAAAAAATATAATATCTCTCCTTTTAAAAAATGATCTAATATTTCAAGAAAAAATATCTCAAAAGGAGATGTTTTATTCTAATGGGAGAAAGGAGAACGGGGTAGGAGAAAGGAGAAGAGGGGTGGGAGAAGGGTACCCCCTGTCCTCCCCCTCATCTATCAGTAGCGAGTACTATCGGTTGTTATCATATGCCTGCTTTTTTTTAAGGTTTACGGCAATGGTTTTGTAAATCTCTTAGCTGCCTTTTATTTCCTTCGTGAAGAAAAAAATCAAATATAGCAGTTGCAAGTTTGTTATTATGTGTTTTACTTTTACTACCTTTTGCAAAAAAGGGGGACATTGTTACAAGATTGAGACTAAAAAAAATCCATAGATATCTATTCATAATTTTTTGTTATAAACATTGTCATATTATCTATTCCTGTTGGAACAAATATTCTATACCATTTATTTCGTTAGGAACATATACTGTAATATTTATTCCTGTGAAATAATATTCCAGAATATTTTTTTCCTTTTGGATCTTATATTATGAAGGAACTACTGATACATGGTTTATTTCGGAGTGAGTCTGTGTGTATGTTAGAGAATTGCAATCTATTTGTGAATGTTTGTGAAGTTATTTAAATGTTGTCCATGGCTACCATGTCGGACATTAAACATAACGATTTATCAACAATGTTAATAAAAGGTAATGGAGTGAATAAATTGACCGTAACAGCCTCTGGTGTTTTCTTCACAATTCTGCACAAATAAAAATTAAATGACAGAGTAGTTTATCTTGATCATTGGGTACAGAAAGGGACAATATAATAAAGTAGAATGACCCATCTCTTGTATAGAATTGATTTTGAATAACAATGTCAGTCTATGGAAGAAGCGATTCGATAAAAGCTTTTCTTATATCAACGAGCGATATTGCCTTATATCAACGAGTTGCATTGTGGGAAATTTCAGACGAATGTTAACATTTGTACGAAGAAAGGCAGATTTCTCGGTATAAAGTAATGACTTTTTTCTTAAAACAGGGTGACATTTAACATGACATACGTCTGGTGTATAATTTTCCTGAGTTATTTTTATGTAATAGTAATAACAAGCAAGGTGTATTTAAACGAGAAAATTGAATTATTGAATAAATGAAACATAAATGCACGATTTATCATTTATAGATGTACACATTCTATAAATATCATGTAGCAAATTCAGTGGAATGCAATTGAGACGAATTCAATTGTTTGCTACGCTAAAATCACCTATAAGTCAACGATCCTGCTATATTTTAAAATATCAATGCGATATTTGTCTAATATATCATAGCGATGATTTTTTAATATCAAAAATTTATGAATGCGATACTTTTCTAATATAACTGCTATAGTTTTCTAATATAGAATTAATACGATGACACGTCACAATGCATTTCAAGAAAACTGCAAACATAATTCACAAAATTAGATCATGACCAGTTCAATGTTTTAGGATCATCATCACTAAAATTATACCAGTATATCATTATAGGCCCACTTTGTATCTTTTTAACGATTGACAAAGCAATCTTACAAAAATTATCAGAGTTTGTATTATTGTATTAATTCAAAGAAAAAGAAAAGATACAGAATTACCTACTATATAAAGTATCACATATATGAATTTTTTTTGATTTTTTTTTTCTTATATGAAACTCGAATTGGTAATATATGTCATGTGAGGGTTTATCAAAATCAAACGGTCGTATAGCAAGCCAATGAACAATCAATGATTGACGGCTATTTATATTTTTAATTCGTCATATTCTTTTTGTATTCATCAAACGCGCTAAATTCTAATTTAAGTAAAAAAATTGGATTGATTCTCATTTCTTATTGTGAAGTTTCCATTTCTTTGAAGCAATATACCCTCGTGATCTGTTTATGGCGTATTGATGCCCAATATGAATGCCAATTTGCAAGGCTTGCGTATTCGGTCACGATTTCCTTGATAGAGGGTTGCTGCTTAAATGGAAGCTATTGAAACAAAGTGTTTCTTATGAAAAAGGTAAAATATTTAAGTCCACGCCCACCGTATTGTCACGTTTGAAACACTATTACACTATTACTATACGTCGGGTACACGTTAAGCTAAGGAAGAAAGAAAGATAGTTTAAGTATCCCGTAGAGATCCTTGGTTGGTTATCTGCATGTCAAGTATTCAACCTGCTACAACGTCCCATTTTTACTGACATTAGCGTTCATAACGAAAGAATAAAAAAAAAACGATCATCGCAGTATAGTTGTTTTATCAAGTCTTTTACACCTTTTTTAGCTCACCTGGCCCAAAGGGCCAAGTGAGCTTTTCTCATCACTTGGCGTCCGTCGTCCGTCGTCGTCCGTCGTCGTCGTTAACAATTTACATTATGAACTTCTTCTAGAGAACCGCTGAATGGAATGAAACCAAACATGACATTAATGTTCCTTATGAGGTGCTGACCAAGTGTTGTTACTTTGTAGCCGATCCATCATCCAAGATGGCCGCCAGCGGGGGACTTAGTTTAACATATGACCCTATGATAAATGCATACAAATGAGTTCTTTTAGAGAACCACTGAATGAAATGAAACCAAACATAGCATGAATGTTCCTTATGAGGTGCTGACCAAGTGTTGTTTCTTTGTAGCCGATCCATCATCCAAGAAGGCCGCCAGCAGGGGACTTAGTTTAACATAGGACCCTATGGTAAATGCATTCAAATGACTTCTTTTAGAGAACAACTGAATGGATTGACACCAAACATAGCATGGATGTTCCTTATGAGGTGCTGACAAAGTGTTGTTACTTTGTAGCCGATCCATCATCCAAGATGGCCGCCAGCGGGGGACTTAGTTTAACATAGGACCCTATGGTAAATGAATTCAAATGACTTCTTTTAGAGAACAACTGAATGGAATGAAATTAAACATAGCATGAATGTTCCTTATGAGGTGCTGACCAAGTGTTGTTACTTTGTAGCCGATCCATCATCCAAGATGGCCGCCAGCGGGGGACTTAGTTTAACATAGGACCCTATGGGAATGCATACAAATGACTTCTTTTAGAGAACCACTGAATGGAATGAAACCAAACATAGCATGAATGTTCCTTATGAGGTGCTGACCAAGTGTTGTTACTTTGTAGCCGATCCATCATCCAAGATGGCCGTCAGCGGGGGACTTAGTTTAACATAGAACCCTATGGTAAATGAATTCAAATGACTTCTTTTAGAGAACCACTAAATGGAATGAAACTAAACATAGCATGGATGTTCCGTATGAGGTGCTAACCAAGTGTTGTTACTTTGTAGCCGATTCATTATCCAAGATGGCCGCCAGCTGGGGACTTAGTTTAACATAGGACCCTATGGTAAATGCATTCAAATGACTTCTTTTAGAGAACAACTGAATGGAATGAAATTAAACATAGCATGAATGTTCCTTATGAGGTGCTGACCAAGTGTTGTTACTTTGTAGCCGATCCATCATCCAAGATGGCCGTCAGCGGGGGACTTAGTTTAACATAGGACCCTATGGTAAATGAATTCAAATGACTTCTTTTAGAGAACCACTAAATGGAATGAAACTAAACATAGCATGGATGTTCCGTATGAGGTGCTAACCAAGTGTTGTTACTTTGTAGCCGATTCATTATCCAAGATGGCCGCCAGCTGGGGACTTAGTTTAACATAGGACCCTATGGTAAATGCATTCAAATGACTTCTTTTAGAGAACAACTGAATGGAATGAAATTAAACATAGCATGAATGTTCCTTATGAGGTGCTGACCAAGTGTTGTTACTTTGTAGCCGATCCATCATCCAAGATGGCCGCCAGCGGGGGGACTTAGTTTAACATAGGATCTTATGGAAAATGCATTCAAAAGTCTTCTTCTAGAGAACCACTGAATTGAATGAAACCAAACAGCATGAATGTTCCTTTCCTTTATGAGGTGCTGGCCAAGTGTTGGTACTTTGTAGCCAAATTTCATCTGTTTTTGTATGATTTGAAAAAACAATTGAGTCAGGTGAGCGATACAGGCTCTTGAGAGCCTCTAGTTTTTGCGTACATTTAGTTAGTTTTCTGATCGAGACTAAATTGAAAAGATGTGTGATCATAAGAAACTAGTTTAGTCCGCTTAATATGTATGTACCTGGCCGAGTCAAAAATTTCACATCATTTGATGTATCATGGCATTTATTAATATGATCGTCACTCAAAGAATCAGGTTCTGATGACAAATTATGTTACTAGAGATAAAGGATACTGCAGATACAGTTAAGTTGGCCTCATATCTTGACTTACATCTAGAAATTGACAATGAGGGTCGGTTGAAAACAAAACTTTACGACAAAAGAGATGATTTCCGCTTTCCAATATTGATCTTTCCATTTCTAAGTTTCAACATTCCATCAGCACCTGCATACGGGGTATATATCTCCTAATTGATACGATATTCCCGTGCTTGCATTTCCTATCATGATTTTCTTGATAGAGGATTGATGCTCACAAGGAAGCTATTAAATCAAGAGTTCCAAATGGTGAAGTTGAAATCATCCATTCGTAAATTTTACGGACGCCATTACGAGTTGGTTGACCGTCATGGAATAACCGTTTCACAAATGATATCGGATGTTCCTTACGTCCTCACTACAATTCCCTTCCCTTTCATGAATGTGACCTACCAAATTAGACTATTTACCGGATTTGTTATCACATAAGCAACACGACGGGTAACACACGTGGAGCAGAATCTGCTTACCCTTCCGGAGCACCTGAGATCACTCCTAGTTTTTGGTGGGGTTTGTATTGTTTATTCTTTAGTTTTCTATGTTGTTTCAAGTGTACTATTGTTTGTCTGTGTGTCTTTTCATTTTTAGCCATGGCGTTGTCAGTTTATTTTCGATTTATGAGTTTGAATGTCCCTTTGGTATCTTTCGTCCCTCTTTTTTAAGTCTCTGTCTAATACATTCACATTGTTCGTTCGACTTGTGCTGATTAAGTGCTTGTTTTGTTGTGTTGTTGAAGACTTAATTTTGATTGTGACTTTACATTCGTATTTGTTTTCTTTGTCCTATGGGTTGCGTATTATTCGCATTTCTGTTTTTGTTACTATAGTATCCAGAAAAATAATTTTTGTACGAGAAAAAAAACTTGGGAGTCCACCAACCAAAGTTGGTAATAGCCATGACAAAAAGATGTGATAAAACGTAGAAAACGATAACATTAAACGGTTAAGGTGGTTCTACTTAGGTCCTCCTTGATTTGATGTTTCAGCATTTGCTTTTTTTGCGATTTGTTTGTATTATATTGTGCACCTGGTAAAAACATGTAATATTTTCAACCAACTATACTCAACAACACAATTGTAATTATTGTAATTCGGTTATCTTATTCGATCTTTGTCAGATTGCTCCATTACCTGAAAACATGAAAAAGAAAAAATAGAAAATTACAGTGGTTAAATCAATTAACTTAAGTAGATACAAGGCGACACAAAATAAATGTTCAGAAATGAATTGACGACGTCATTGTTATAATTCCTACTGTGAAACGAAATGCTGTGTTATAAGGAATCAAAATGTGTATTCAACTTAAGAAAATGAAGAAACTAAGGTCGATAAAAATCATTTACAGCCTAATAAATACGAAATCTTAATAGTATTTTCATTAATTGGTTTATTAACATAAAGTACTTGGTGTTTAAAAATCTCCTTTTTGGTTGTGAGTTGTTTAATCATTCAGTACAATCCTATCAGATCAGAGTAGTTAAAAATGTGAGTAATCCGTCCTTTTATCACATTTAATCACTGTTTCAGAACACATTAGAGTCCCAATAACCGTACTTCAAAGTACATAAACTGGTTTGAATGCTGTCTGTTTAACTTTTTTCCAGATTGTGTACTTTGTATCATTTCAAACGTCATAGCTTTCTGCAGAAGTTTGTTCAATATGTCGAATCGTGATATCATCGACATGTCAAGCTTTCATGAGTGAAGGTTCATTTTGAACTGGAAAGACCACTGACATCAAAATTTATCAATTTTAACAGAGTTCTGTTATTTACTTCAACCAGCAGAAAAAAAAAGAATTGTTAAAACGCCAAAGCTTTGCTGATGGCATGCCCGTTTAAAGGAAATTGCATAAGAAATGCATGAATTCTAATTGATAGTGTTGTTGATCAACAGGAAATAAAACATCTGAAGAATGGACCCTTGTGTCAGTACTGGTATATATGAGAGATTAAATTACTTACATGACCTGCTTTGGCAAACATATCCATATTTATCTGTAGCTGGATAATCGAACCAACCAGAACTCCAACCCCATGCTACAACGTCAGATCTGTCTGGAGATCCCTTCGCTGTGCCATAAGTTGACGCCCAGTTTGAAAATGTAAGGGTAGTATTATCGATGGTCCATCTAAATTGTCCTTCATTTGTCATGTCTGTTAGTCCAATCCAGTAATATGATTGAGCTGTAAATAAATTTCAGTTGAAAACGGTTTACATAACAGTTATTACTTTGTTACAGCTCAAGACAAAGCCGACAAGGAAGGCATAACTCGAGTAACCTAAACCGTATTTTTATAAAGTTTAGTTAGACACTGTATATGCGGTGTTGTCGCAATATCAAAGAAGCAGATTACCAAATCCTGAGTGAAACATACACATTTACGGGGCTAAAGGAGTAGGTCCGGTAAGGACCGATTTTGGACTCAAATTTCAGGTTCATCTGACGAAAGATTTTGACCACTTTTTAAACACTTAAGTGTCTATTTCATTTGAATTAATTAGTTTATGTGAAAGATTTTAACTGATTTAGTCAATAAAAACGACCCGATTCAAGCTCAAATATGAAAAATCTACCAAATATGCCGAAAAATGTCACTTTTCAGATGGTTTTTGTCAAAAATGAAAGTGGCCGCATCCGTGTTCATCTTCAATCTTTATATATGTTATGTATTATCATAAAATACAACTTACATTTTAATATTAAGGATGAACACGAATGCGGCCACTTTCGTTACACACGAAAATCGTCTAAAATTTAACTAAAATGCTAGAATTGTGAAGATTTCAGTAATTTAGCATGACTTAATGGTGGTAATACCCGATATATGTGCATTGCATTGTCAAAAACAGCCCATATTTATGTAGCAGAAGCATTCTACTGTACAATAAATAAATAAAAGTTTACATTTTAACAATTTTGTAAAACTGCTATATTTTGGGGCCAAAAGGGGTCTTACCGGACCTACTCCTTTAAGAAGACGTATACAAATAAGCTTAAGTTTTGGTTTTCTCTTTTTTTTTCGACATGCGCACCCGATAATGTATTTTTTTGGGGGGAAAAACATTTCATGCGCACTAAAATAGGTATCTTATGTTTATAAGAATTCTAGTCTAAATATATAAAGTGTATATTGATTTTCATCTTCTTTTAATTTCATATCGATCTTCTTTTTTCTAATCACTTTTCGCTTAATTTTTACAAAT